>VWYH01004259.1:27980-148822 GCA_013399365.1 Pampusana beccarii | reverse complement strand
CCCGTGAGGCGGGCGCCCGGTCGCCCGTTGTCGCCTCGCCCCACCCCACCGGGGACTCCCGGCTCGCGGGTTCTGCCCGGCTCGGGCTCCCCGGAGCGCGGCTGCCGCGGTGCGCTCGGCCTGGCCTCAGCGGTTCGTGCGTGGAGGCGGGTGTGCGCCTGCCGCTGTTTCAAGCCCTTGCTGAGGCTGCGGGGTGTCCTGTGCCTGTGCCTCCCCAGGTGGCAACTCGCGAGCGGTAAATACCCTAAAACACGCAGCAGGGTGGTCTGCCAGTGTCGGTCGTATGATGTAGCAGAATCATAGGATTGTTTTGGTTGGAAGAGGCCCTCGAAATCACTGAGTCCAGCCATAGCCTAGCTCTGGTACTAAACCGTATCCCCAAGAACCTTATCTAAACTCCTTTTAAACACCTCCAGGGATGGTGACTCCATCACTTCCCCGGGCAGCCTGTTCCGATGCCTGACAACACTTTCTGTGAAGAATTTTTCCTAATATCCAACCTAAACCTCCCCTGACACAACTTGAGGCCATTTCTTTTGTCCTATCACTTGCTGCTTGGGAGAAGACGCCAACCCCCTCCATGCTACAACCTCCTTTCCTGGCCCTTGGGGCAGGCGTCTCCCTCTCCAGGCTGGTGCTGGGGGAAAATAAACCTGTTACAGCCTCTTGATCGAATGTGCACTGCCATAGCGTTAATTTGCCCTCTGAGCTTTCTCCATGAGTACATGTTCCTGTCTGTAAAAAAAAGCATTATGGGCAGCAGAGACCTTGCGATGAGGAGACTGGTGCTTTTTCACTCCCGCTGAGGTGATGCGAGGCTCTGAGGAAGGCAGAGGTGGATCCCAGGGCTGCTCTGTGAGTCGGACCCAAAGTCCCTGCGGAAGGTGTAGCCCAGGCTGATCTTCTGTGACCAAGGCTGTGCTTTCCTCCTCTTAAGTACCATGTCTCTAGTCTTCCTCCATTTTGTATTATGTCCCCACCAGTAACATCCTTTTTGTCAGCTCAGTTCTAACTTGCTTTATTTTTTTCCCTCTAATCCAATCCTTCTGGAAAGAGCTGAAGCCTATATATAGCCTATAAAATACTTAAGTGAGGCAGATGGAAATTCAGGTCTTTTCTCCCTCAGACATTAAATTACTGAATCATTCTCTGTATCTTTCTTTTTCTCAGATCCAATGGTGAGCTAATTATCCCCTAAGTCTGGAAGAGTTACAAGAGAAAGAACTGAGAATACTGCACATCAGGTTAATTAGTAGTTAAGCTAGCACCCAGCATGGGAGAATGTGTCTACATCTCCCTCAGATGAAGTAGGGAGTTAAGGTCTGCCCATCTGCTGTGAGAGTGTCCTGGCCAGTGAGTTACAGGGTTGCAAAGTGAGGATGTGGTGTTGATGCGTAATTCCAAGAGATGATTTAGTATCGTTCCTGGAGACAGGCATTAAGGGTTAAAACTAATGATACTGAATAGTACAACAGAGTCGAGCTCCAGCTGCATTACTGCAGTGCCTAAAGCCAAAGACTTGCTGCACCAGGAGGAGTGTAAAACAAATGTTAATGTAGCCTGATATTAGCCGTACTTGGCTAGGGACTAAATTATTGGGGCACAATAGTCCTGCCTTCCTAAACATGATGTTAAACAGGACTGACTTCTAGTGAAATATTCTACCTACAAGCATACTTTTTTTTTTTCCTTTCCTAGCCCAAAGTGTCTGTAATTATTGGATCTTTTTTAGAGAAAACGAGCTTCAGCTGGAAGGGTAGCAATACCTCTTCTCCTTGCCATTGTGTCAGGGCTCTGAGGAACAGAATGCTTTTCAGAAAGGCCAGAGCTGTGGGTAGGAATCCCTTGAGAGAGAAAAGGAGATGAACTTGCCTCTCACATGCTAGGTAAGCTCTTCCTGGGTTCTGGTGTCAAGGGACTGTGTCAGCAGTGCTGCCATCTTAAAATAGTTGTTGCTTTTATATTTGTGAAAGAGCTGACCTGTATGTTACATATAGTCTGAAGCACTCTACCATATTGCCAGAAGGTATCAAATAGCTTTTAGCAATCAGATTAATTTAATGTGCATAAATTTCTCTGATCCTAAAATGAATATTATGATACTTGCCCTGAAAAGTGGCTATTGATCCAGTTTCCGTGCTTGAAAAAACATACAGAAGTGCAGAGTAAGTGTATCGCTCTGTGTGTGCTTTGGCCTTTAGTGCCTTAAAACTAGATGTCCTGATTGCATATTTCCCAGGTCTAACTCCTGCTTTGTGTGTGTGCTTGGGTGGATTGATGTGGGATATCCTCTTCTAACCGTTGAGCGTGAAGGTGAGCTGCTCTGAAATCTATCCTTTCCTTCAAAGTCCTTATCTATGCTTCTGTAAAGTAGTAGAAATATGCTTCATTCTGGGGCTGAGATGATTAGGTTATTAATATTTTAATAGATAGTGCTTTGAAAACAGCATGCTGTAAATGCATTATTAGATATTTCCCTGAGAGCTTAGATGAATCTACAGAAGACAAAAATGTATCCCTTCTGTGCCTTTGCTGCTTTTTCTGGATCCTAAAGAGAGGCAGAGTGTTGTAGATGTTAAGTTATTGCCTGAAGCATTTTTCATAGGTGAAAAAGGAAGAAAAGATCTCTTTCAGGATACAGTATGATTTATAGAATGAGTTATGGCGTGTCCACACCATGGAGCGAAATATAGTGCAGAGAGGCCAGAGATGTCACCACCTAAGGCTTCTTCAGTAGAAGAAGGTACACAGTTGTCGTGCTGAGCCTGTCAGATTGGTGCCCTTTGCTTCACCTTTCATTAAACCCTGCAGAGCACTATAAAATCCAGTTTTGGATTTGTTTAAGTACATACTCATGTGTTTCAAGAACTGTATCTTCAGAATTGAGTGAGGTTCATATGGCTAACCGAATTTTCCATAAAATAACCTATATACTGGAGTTCTGCAGTTTCCAATGCTAGAGATTGTGTTGTGTTCAGTAAAAACCCAGATTTACCCAGCATGAAAAAGACCTCTCCCTAGCTGTCCCTACATGTCATCCTGTAGGCTATTCCACGGTTTTGCAGGGATACCTATAGATAACTTGTGAAGTTCATCTTGTCTTGTGATCTGATAGCTGAAATTCACTGAATCTAGACACCTGCCTTATTCAGAAATCATCCCATAAAGCAGCTTTAAATAGTATTTGCTAATCAGGACAGTATTAGCATAAATTTGACTTAATGGAGAGAATATATCAGGTGCAAAGTTATTAACTGGATTGAAACCAGGTGTTAAAATAGCTGTGTTTTTCTAATGCCTCATCCTCAAATACCAAAGTCCGTAAATAAACAGGGTTCAAGTTAGAGTTGTTGAGTGTGAGAATTTCTGATGTGTAAGAAACCTTGGTGCTTCAGATGTTTTCATGGCCTTAAGAAAAATAAATTATATATATATAACATCCTGGGAAATGGACATTTCAGTAATGTTTCTGAAACTCAGCTCTTCGAAGCCAGCTTCCCCAGGCTGCAGAGTCTGCGTGGCCCTTGGGCTCAGGTAAGGCAGCACCTGCAGTCCTTGGCTGGCAGAACCTGAAAAGTTAACCTTAATCACTGTCTTTCAGCAAATACTTTAGATGGAATTTCTGTCACAGACTTAAAATCTTGAGCTATGAGCCAATCACCCTGTCTACCCTTGATAGCCAGTGGAGAGAAACAGTCCTGAAGGTGGTTTGTCTTGTTTGCAGATGGGTGTCTGACTGGGGCAAGCTGATTTACCATCTAGAAGGGCCTGTGGTAAAAGGACGTGAATCGCGTTCTGGATCATTTGTGTCTCCTCATTAACTATAAAGGGTAGAGAAGGTGACCGCCTTGTACCCAAGTGTACAAAAGTTATACATTTAAGAAATGAATTCCCAGCATTGTTTTTAATTAATGAGAATTTTTCATCAATGTGCTTTTGTGTAGGAAAATTCCTGCCCAGCTCTAATTCCTTCAATTTCAATCAAAAAACAAAACAAAACCAACCAACCAAACAAAAACAAAACAAAATCAACACACCACCACACATGAAAAACCAAACCAAAACTAACCTGGAAGTCTGTTCAATAACTATTGTGTGCTTCCCCCAGCAGTGGCCTGAGTCGTGTGTTCTTACAGTTTGAGCACTCACTGCCTGGCCCATGAAGCAAACAGTTATAGTGTCGCTCCCGAGACAGTTAAAAAGTACAAAAGGAGCAAGATTTATAGGTGAGGTTGCATTTTTAATGACTTCTAGTTTCTCTACAGCAACTTGTCTGGAGAGATGAGATATTAGAGGTAGTACATTTTTCTTCCAGTTCCTTGGTTCTTCCTTTACTTCTATGCATAGACTGAGCACCTGGTACTAGATGAATTATTGACATTATGACATCCCAGATAGTGCAGTTTAATTTCTGTAGGTGCTGAGCATTTGAAATAACACTGAAATCAAAAGATCGTGTTGTGTTTGCACTTCTGAAAATTAAGACAGAAATTATTAAAACTGGAAAAACATCTCCATCTTTTATGAAGTGGCATCATCTAGTGACATCCCAGCACATGGTGATGCTTCACCAACAGTGTTATTTTCTTGAGAGTAATTAGTAAATCTGCACTGTAATTGTAAATACAAATGAGTACCTGGGAGGTAACTATAAATTAAGTAGATGGATGCAAATGACTAAATACATTTCAATGGGCTTTGCTGTCAGTCATAATTGTGTAAGCTCAGAAAAAAAATGCCATCCTGTAGAGCTAATAAGTATATATATAATTATGTGCTAAACTACTGCATGTATTTGGCCACTATATTCTAGTGTGGATTTTAGTGTAGGATCGTGTAGGTGTAGAATATAAGGAAATGGAAGCTCCATATGGTTCTGATGAAAGCGTGGAAGAGATCTTAAAAATTAAATGCTTTGCACTTTCCAAACTCACGGTGTATTTTCAGCTATTTAAGGCTCTGTGTGTGTTTCAGCTTGAGTCTTTTCATTTCAATTTATCTCATTCTAAGATTGGGCTTTTTGAACAGAGAGACTGTTCGATGGAACTTTGTGAGTCATGCATTTGGCTCACTTAGGCTTTGAGGATAAGAACACCAGCCGTAGGTATCAGTAGTCCTTGATATCTAGCCAAGAAGAAGAGCGCTGATCAGATGTAAAATCAGTTGCAAAATCATAACTTTGAAAGATTTGGAGAAATACAGAAAGAAAATACAAAGAGGGACAGATGAGCTCCATTGTTATTACTGTTTCCCGTGCTACTGTGTAAAAGGCAGTCTTCGAATCCTAAAAAAGTTTTGTTGACTGGGTAAATGATGGGATAGACACTAAAGCTAGGACAGTTTTTGATCTTGGCTGCATATGGAACAAATCCTGATTTTAGCTCCTCAACAATAGGAACTGTGATTCATGTAGCCCGTTTTTTCACCCCAATGACATCACGAGCTTGCAGAAAGTGCAGGTTAAGGACTCGCTGATGAACTACGAGCTTCAGGCTGTTGCAGACAAAAGAGAATCTATATATACATAGCTTTTGAGAGAGTTTTTCCTCTGAAACACTATGTTTTTCCTTTTCTGTAGTTCTGTTTAAATAGTACTGTAAATAAAAGTTTGTATCTCTTCAATGCCCCTTATGATGAGAAGCAAGTAATAATTCCGTATTAGATTTTACCCGTTTGAAAGTCTGCACTGGTCCTTCCAATGCTGCCTATTTTTGTCTTAGTAGAACCTTCCTCAGAGAAGTGGAAATGTTGAGGAGAAACGTTTTAAACACTTTGATTTTACTTTTTTTCCGTCAAGCCAATTTCACCCTGGGGGAGGCAAAGGGGGTGGGGTCATAGCAAATCATACTGGCTTCTGAGTTTCTCTGAAGTCCAGAGATGCTGAAGAAGGATCATTTCTACTTCAAAAGCTGGATATTTTTAGTGAGCAGTGAGTCTTTTATCAATAAAAGAATGTCCATAGCACTCACAAGCTGAGCTCATATCTGCAGGAAAACATGTTTCTCCTCAGCCACTGGATACTCAAGCAATGAGAAAAGTGATTTGCTGTAATAAAAAAGAAAAAAAAACCTCTTCCTTCAGCCCTTCTGTGATCGATCACTTGAGAAACACACTTGGATGTCTTCACATCGCAGTGGCTAAAAAAATCTGGCTGCCTGCCTCTTGAGGCACAAAGTCAGTGATGGTTGCTGTGATGTTTTCCTTGTTTTGTGTACAAAACTGGCAGCTATAGTGCACAGCAAGTGTAACGTCAGGAGAACACGAGCTCCGGCTCCAAGAATTTGCAGCTCTTGAAGAGCCGCAGGGCGCTACCCGGTGTGTGCAAGAGGAGGGGACCTGTGGACAGGCATCTGCGTGGGTTCCTTCCAGCTCGCTGGCTTGCTTCAACCTTTGCCTGCTCTGCCTTAGCCTGATTCTGGAATTCCCTCCAGATCAGATCAGGGTTTCATGGAATAGGGAAGTTTTTGTGGAAACCCCCTAGTAACCACATTGCTTTTCAACCAGAGTTTTTCTCTCCACACGGCATCTATGTAGGTCCTTTGCCCCTCAGCTGTTTCCTTTCCCTGTTGTGCTGGGTGGCACTTATCACTCCTCACCTGGCATGTTTGTCTTTACTGGCGTGGGCCCAGATAGATATGTCATGTAATAAAAAAGAAAAATTAACATTGCAATGTCTGTGCTTTTATTACTACAGTGTCTTTGGTATGAAAGTCCTGCACAGAATCCTAGTACAGTAAAGCAACAGAGATTTTATAAAAGCAATATTATTTTGATTGTTTTAAAATAGACTTCTATCTCTAGAAAGTTTATTGAATTTTCTCTCTTATGGCTTAATGATTTGCTGTTATGGCAGACTTAATCAATCTGATGAGTCCATGTTCAACGTTCTGGCAAATATAATCAGCCCGGGAGTGTTTTCTTACTCCCCAAAGGCACATTGTTTCTGTGTTTATTTCATTCTGATGTTTTATCTGGAAACAATATTTCTTTTTCTTGAGGAAAAGTGTACTGTTCCGAGACACACATTGAAAGCCATGTGTTTAATTTACTGAATATGAAATGATCTTTTTATTTAAGAAGCGAAAGGAGAAGGTTATAGAATAGAAAGTCCAGATAGGTAATGGATCCAGAAGTTATAGAGAGAAAAAGCAAAAGATGAGTCATATAAAAATCAGAGGGCAGATTTAAAGACAGTCTGTAGTAATAAAAAAGACTGTTAGATACTCCAAGATAAGTCATATGTCTAATTTTTAAAAATTATCTACACAATGTCCATTTGTTTGACTGCAAGATAAAGATCTGCTTTCCATAACTTGTTTCTTGCTTCTGAATCTTCATTTTGTGTTGTTTAATGTCACTTATCTGCCAGATTATTCTAAGGCCTTTGAAGTGCAGAAGGATGGTCTATTTTCAGGCTTTACTCCCATGCAGAGTTCCAGTATACACTGCAAGCCTTTGGGAGAGGGATTTGTCTGCTGAAAAAATATGAAGCTTGTTACTGAGTACTATAAAATAATGAATGAAAAAGAAAGCAGATTCTAGGCTATAAAATAAAATAAAAGGTAGATGTAAAAGTGTATCTTATATGTGATGTTGAGTCTACAAACAAGGATCATTATTTAACAAGCACTGTTTTTTTAAAATGTCAGTATCTGATTCTGTGAAGACAGGAATAAGCATGTGGAGCAGTAGAACTGGCTGTTTCTGTTCCTCAGAAAGTGCAGGCTGTCACATGGAGTGGTGTGTACCTTTCCTGCTGCAGGAGAGGCAAGAAAAACTTTAAGTTGTGCTGTAACAACTGCTGCTTCATGCTAATAGCTTTAGTACATTCGTAGAAATATAGAATCACAGAATCATTTTGGTTGGAAGAGACCCTCAGGATCATCGAGTCCAACCATAAACTAACTCTAGCACTAAGTTATGTCCCTAAGAACCTTGTCTGAATGCCTTTCAAACACCTCCAGGGATGGTGACTCCACCACTTCCCTGGGCAGCCTGTCCCAATGTCTGACAGCCCCTTCCGGGAAGAATTTTTTCCTAACATCCAATCTAAACCTCCCCTGGCACAACTTGAGGCCATTTCCTCTCATCCTGTCACTTGCTACTTGGGAGAAGAGACCAACACCCTCCATGCTACAACCTCCTTTCAGGTAGCTGCAGGCAGTGATAAGGTTTCCCCTCAGCCTCTTTTTCTTCAGGCTGAACAGCCCCAGTTCCCTCAACCACTCCTCATTGTACTTGTGCTCCAGGCGCCTCACCAGCTTTGTTGCCCTTCTCTGCACTCTCTCCAGCACCCCAATATCTTTCTTTTAGTGAGGGGCCCAAAACTGAACACAGGATTTGAGGCGCAGCCTCACCAGCACTGAGTACAGGGGGATGATCACTTCCCTAGTCCTGCTGGCCACACTATTCCTGATACAAGCCAGGATGCTCTTGGCCTTTTTGGCCACCTGGGCACACTGCTGGCTCATGTTCAGCCGGCTGTCAGTCAGCACCCCCAGATCTCTTTCTGCCAGGCAGCTTTCCAGCCTCATGGAATGGTTTGGATTGGAAGGGACCTTAAAGATCATCTGGTTCCAACCCCCTGTCATTTTTGTCCAAAGCCCCATCCAGTCTGTCCTTGAGCACTCCTGGGGATGGAGCATCCACAACTTCTCTGGGCAGCTTGTTCCATTGCTAGACCCTGCTCATGTTCTTAGATGCTGTGCAGAAGGGGCCTTTCTTAATTGGACCAGTTGCAGGAATTACCTGGAACATGCACATCATTAAGATAAGGTGTCCAGTGTAACACCTGAACGCTTTGTATGTCAGGATAATTTAGACTTGGAGCTCTATTTAAATGCTGGTGTGTGAATACAGCATATTTAATAATAGTTTAGTGCTAGGCAGGACATAATTACTTGCTCTCTAAAGGATAATTTGTAATGAGCAGTGTTGTCTTTACAACTCTGATGATGTGAATCTTCAGTTTAAATGACACACCCAAGGTCAGCCATTATCTCTGTGTGTTCTTACTATCATATAGTCTGATAGGAATTGTCTTTAAATACCCACATGTCGAACATTCATGACCATGACAGTTCTTTAATTCCAGATAAGAGTTTTGGTATTCTCTTTATAATGAAGTACAAGTGGTCAGCCTTGGCAGAAGGCTCTTAATAACTGAATTAGCAATAGTTAAGATTAAAATAAAATGGCGGTGTACTTTTAAGTGATGTCAGTTAGTTCATAATAAATTTATAGTTCTAACAGATCTTACCTAACTGCAACAGTTCTTAAATTCTGATAATTATGCAGCTATGTAAAATGTCATCCTTTAGTCATGTTATTCAGTAGAAATCTTAACTGGAGTGCTAAAATGTACGTCTGAAACCCTTCAGCTAACTCAGGGGAGACTTATGATGATAGTATGACTTTTAACCCATGGAAAAACCACAAAATTAAAAAGGATCAAAATTGCATCTGATGGAAAGGTGGTGTTGGACAGGTGCTTTCCTCTGCTATTTCCATGGGAGAAAGTGGGTTCTAGTTTGATTAGGCCCGGATGTTAATAAATATTTAGTTTCATTTCTAGTTGGGGGCTGTTTTCCGTGAAATCTCCCAAGATCAGCGGTGGGTTTTTCTGTCTGCCTGGTTTCGGCTGAAGCTCCCTGCCTGTGCCTCAGGTAACCCAAGAGCACATTTCCCTGGGTGTCACACCAATACTGAAATTTCTCCAAGTCAGTGTTATACAAGTTTCTTACATTCTCTGTGACTTTCTCTCTTTGCATTTCAATAGTTAAAGACAAGGCTTCATGTCCTTGAGTTGCAGCTTTCAGAGACATGACACATTAACTATGCTCTTTAAGTGGCTCTCTAATTTCAGGGCGGTTTGCATGACATTGGTGGTGTAATTTAAAACTACAATTCTGAGCTTTTTCTTCTTCATCTTTTTTTTTGTTTGGTTGTTTTTTTAGCACATATTTCCATAACCTACCTGAAAAATAAAAAAAAAAAATATAATTTCCTATGGCTGCTTTTTTTTTTTTTTACTCAAGATTTAACTTACTGGTACTAATTGTAAGAACCTCACTTCTACACCACACAACACTGCAAACAGGCAGATTTGTCAACACATGTAATGTGGATTTTCTTGTACTTTCTGGTGATGTGTCTGGTGGTTCTAGTCAGAGGTAGCGTTTTTATCTGGATTAAATGGGTCTAGTCCAATACAGGCAGACCCACGTCTGGGTTTGGCCAAGTCATTCCACCTCCAAGGGCTTAGTTTCCCCATCTATAAGATAGGGATAATGTGTTGTTCTCCTTTTAAAGTGACGCTACTTTTACAGAGGTGAAGTGCTGCTAAAGAACATTTTATTATCTAGTCCTGCATCCCTGGAGCTTGGATTAAGGTGAAGGCGTTTGCTTTGTGCTCATTTGTTCTTTCTGAAATATCTGCTTTGTGTTTATTTTTAGAAGATGGCATGGATTTTGAGGTTGGAGAAAACACTTGCTTCCTGCACTTGAGAGCAGCTGTCTCACTTTGTTGAGCCTTCACAGCATCAAGCTGTCTCAGGTACAGGAGAGTTTCCAGCATGACTCATCCTGGAATTGCAGCTCCCAAGAATATGCATCAGGGGAGCAGAACTGGAAGGTAAGCAGGTTTTCCCATTTCTGACCCCATTTCTGGCTAAGACTAAAATACCCCATGTATATTAGATTTCCATATCTCTTAAGCTGAAGACCACAACTCTTAATGCACTTAAGTGACAAGCCAGTTTGGGGGCATTAGAAAACAGCCCGATGCATATATATTTCCAGATTACTTTGTGATAAATACTGCAAGAGCCATCAGCATGAGGAACAGCAGATGACAAAAATGCTACCACTGCCTGATGAGGCGCAGACAGTTCCCTGAGCTACAGCTAAAGCCAGTCTGCAGCCAGCAACATGTCACGATATTTGAGAAGTTCTTGCCCCTCAGAAGATCAGGGTGAAGGCTGCAGCGCCTGCAAAGCTGGTCTCCAGCTGAGAGGTGCCCGCTTGTTGGGTACCAGTTGGGCTTGAAAATGCATGGATTGGGGCTCTGCATGCCTTGCTTTAGCTGTGGGGTTGTATATGTGGAGGTACAGCCTTCTGTTTTAATCCTAAAGTTACCATCTGTCACCTGTGGTCAGAACCAAAAGGTCGTATTTTCTGCTATGGAAAATCCCCTTGTTAGTAAACTAAAAATAGAGAACAAATTTTTTAAAAGTATTTTTATTTTTATTAGTACAAATGTGGGTGAAGGCAAACAATTAAAAATCTATCAGATGAAATCTACATGGTTGGTAGAATCTGAAGCTTTATTGTTAGTGAATGATGGCTGTGAGGAGTCCTACTGTTTTCCTCTAAATTTTCAAAGATAAATAACTTCCACAAATTTAAGTGCCTCTTACGAGGGGGCTTCTACCAAAGCACTGAGTGATACCTCTGTCAGATGAAGAATACCGGCCTAGCTGGATTTTGGGTATAGTTCCACCAGATCCTATTAATCCTTTCACAGTTTGCTGTGTCCCATCAGGGTACCTCTCAGGACCACAGAAATGTGCATTTGCTAAACAGCTTCTCAGTAGCAGGGATGAGACATTGGGCTTTTTACACCAGTCTTGATCTGCCTGTAACTTTTTCAGTTTTCAATATGGTGTAAAATGTTTATAAACTAACTAAACTCCAGAAGAGACACTATTGGCTGTAGTTTTACTGCCTAAAATCTTTTCTTATAACTTTTATCTATCAAGTTGTGATGTATTATGAAATGGTTTCATGAAGTGCCAGCCTCCCACACAGGGATGAAATCTGCAAACATTTCTATATAAGATATATATATATGTGAATAAGGATATGCAAATTTATGTAGCTATTAATGTTCTAGAAACGGTTACAACTTTCAATTGCAGCTCTGTGGGGGAGGCTGTTATTGAAATAGTTTCCCTTCATGGAGAGGAGCAACATCCACGTTGTGTCTTGCCAGAGAAGACCAGAGAGGAGAACCGCACGTCCCGTACTTGGCAGGAAATGCTGTGAGTCCGGACTGTTGCCTGTGCGGTGGCGAAGGGCACCCAGGTAGCTGGGAGGACAGCCTGGGCTTAGCCTGCGGCTGCCCCGGAGAGGACAGCGTTGGGATGCTGCTGAGCAAGACTGTAGGTCATCTGCATCTCCATGGGAGAGTGGGAAAGCACAGTGACTCCTACGTTCTGCAGCTGCTTGGGTTTGCCCAGCTCGTAGCCAAGGAACGGGGGAAAGAGCTGAAAGCAGTGGGAGAGAGGCGCTAGGAAAGGATGGTGAATTTGGGATTGGATGCAGCATAGGGGACGTGTGTGAGGGGGCTGTGACATTCAGCGATATGCTAAGTCAGACTGGATGTTTCTTCCTGCTCACAGGAAACGAAGCTGTATGAGGACTGGCTTCCCCCAGCACTTGCTCGCGATGTGTGCCACCAGTGAGGCACCGCGGTGCGTTCTGCTGCTCATGTGCCAAGTGAAAATAACCCCCGTGTGCCAGTCAGCGCCAACAAATCACCAAGGCGTCTAATTTCCGTCTCCAGTACCTCCCAGAAAAAAAGCCTTCCCAGAAACCAGGGTAAATCCAGGCTTCTTGTCCTTGGTCTAGCAAAGCTGTGTATTCATGCTAAAACTGGCTCTGATAATGCAACTTCTTTGGACGCAGCCTAAATTTAAAACAAACAAACAAACAAAAAACAACAAAAAAGCACCAACAACACAGTTTTAGCAAAAGTGTGTTGTGTGTCCAAGAAGAGTACAACATCCAGACCACTCTGAAGTTCTATGAATAAGTATTTGACTGTTGAAAAAGGTTCTGTGGGCCACAAAGTGAAAATTGGGATGCTACTCCCAAATTAGGTTGTATGAGAATTTTCTACAGACCAGGCAGCCCAAAATGTTCAAAGGGTTTCTTGCTGCATTTCCCCATCCCCACTCATCATTTTTCCATACCTTTCCATTCCTCTCCCAGCAGTCTGCAGATGATGGAGCAAGATCCATGTATTAATTTTCTCCCAAAGACCAGGAGAAATTGTTCTTTCCTCTGCTCAGGGATAACAAACCATGTTATGTCATATGGTTTATGTCATATGGTTTATGTCGTATGGTTTATGTCATGTTTTCCAGTGCCACTGTGGTCTAAAATAGTGCCAGCACCATCATTAATGCTGCTCTACCATCATTCCCATGCTTCAACACAACCTGAAAGGACATAACCCTTTTTTGTTCCCATAAACTGAAAGAAAAACGCATGCACTGCTTTGACAGGGAAAATCCTGGGATTGTGTCAAAACAGAGATGGAGGAGCATAAGAAAGAGATAAGAATTGAAACTTTCATTGTGGTATAAAATGTATGTCCTCCATTTGTTTCTGACGACCAGACCTGAAGGGTACGCAGCACTGTAGGTCAGGACCATTCTTCTTAGTGAGAGACAAGCGCTTACCTCCACCTGCTGCCAATTCAGGGGCTCAGAACGTTTCAGGCTAAAGATGGGGCACATGGAGGGACCTGCTGAGGGACTCCCTTGGGCAGCTGGGGTTTGTCAGTGTCTGCTGGCAAAGGCGGGCCCATCCGCTGCTGCACGTGCACACGGAGCTCTGCGCTGCGCACACGGGGGGGGAAGCAGAGGGGCTCCCGTAACAACATTCAGTGAGTGGATGTGACCCCTTCCTGGGCATCCAGCCCTCCCTGCTCAGGTGCCCCTCTGCCTCTGCACAATTTTGCTGCTACTGGTGGCAACAATCAAAACATTCTTCTCTTTAGCCCCGAAGTATATGAGGCTGGGGGCTAGAAAACAGCCAAACGAGGCATTTTAAGACGCAAATATTGCCATGTATAACAACTGGTTACTAATATGGACACAGAGGGTTACCTCAGACAGGTGTAGTGACACAGCACGCTACCGTAATGCTCCACTCATCTCATTCTGCCCCCTTGATTTGAATAATATGGGGAAATGAAATACTTCACCTTCCCTTGTGCCCCTGTACTGTTGTGCTTTCTGGCTTCCTGCAAAAGCACCACAATTGCTGCACAAATGCTGCTTAGAGCATTCCACGTTTTCTCCTCGTGCAAGTTTGCGGAGCACAGCAGGCCTCTGCAATACGGCTGGTATTATTATCCACTTCCCTACAAATGGTTTTACAGGAAGGACCATCTGGTCGTCAGCTGCCCAAATGCGCATTCGCCTGCCCTCCTGCACCTGTTTGGTGTGGAATGCAGCCTCTCCCTGCTGGGAGCTCCCATGAGAGCCCTTCCTGAGCCAGCAGGTGAGAGGACGCAGCACATCCCCTGATAGAGCAGGGGGTACAGACACGTCTTTGTGATCTCTGCTCTTAAGGAGGAATAAATCCCAGCTTATCTTCAACATGGAGGTGACAGAGGGGACCAGAAGGTTCGCACTATTCCAGGCAACTTCATCAGTGCTCAGATGGGAAGGGCAGGTCTGGCACCTGAGCTGACATCGCGCACAGCAGGCATGTGCATCACTCATGATGTCACCGTGTTCTGGGAAGCTCATTTATTCAAAGCTCTTTGCCGTTTAAGAGATGTTTCTGTCCACAGTCATTCCCAGGTGAGCCAACAAGGTACCTGCCAGTCAGACCTGGATTTCTCTGTGCAAACCGAGCCATCAACCCATAAAAATCGCCTCAGTGACCTGTTTTGGGACTGCCCCAACGTACCCGCATGTCTGTACTGGACTGGCAGGACCATAGCCACGTGCTCTGAAAAATGTGCAGTACCGTAAATGTAACTGCTAAGCCACCTTCAGTGATGCCCAGTGAAGGAAGAAAGCCTTAAAATGAGTTTGGGTTTATGTTTAAAGCTTTCAGGGAGACTGGTGCTACTTGTTGCAGGCATCTCTTTATCTCACTTCAAATCCCTGACTTCCCACCAGAGCTACATTTTACTAGAATAATAAACCTGAATGTGAGAGTCAGATGCAAATCGGGGATGGAGGAGTTCCAGCCCATGGGGATTATCTTTTTGATTTGACTGTCAACAAGATCTTCACATACAAAATACAAATTATCAAAAGATTTCCTTCAGAGAAAGGTGCGGGAGAAACATCTGCAATGTTACTAATTTTTGTGAAGTATCCTGTTATTATTCTAAAGGAACTAAGGGTACCTAGCAAAAAATGGCTTCAAGGTCAGCAAAAATTAAGAGCAGGGTTAAACAGCGTGCAGTTTAACAATGAAATAGCTGTAGCTGTCATTATCAGGCAGAAAAAATTGACATCACCATATACAGGGAGGATGAAGCAATATCCCTGCCAGACCAAACAGTTGCCTGTCACTATACTGCAGTCCTAACTCAAGAAAAATATTTGAAAAAAAAAACCCAAACCTGTCTAAAGATTGTACATAGATACGGTAGAACTTGCAAGTGAAAGCCCTGGGGGGTGGGAAATGGGCTAAAAGCAGGATGTTCCCTGAGCTCAGCAACATTTGTCATTTGCTTGTGGATCTTCTAGGAGACGGTGAAATTTTCCCCAGCTAGAAACACAACATCCTTTGTTCTGTAACCCCTCACGAGGGAGTCACACAGACGAAGGGTTTGCTGAGCAAATATATATATATATATATATATTTTTTTTTTTTTTTCTGGTCAGGCGGTTTAATCTTGATATTGGCTCCCTCTCTTTCAGCAGCACACTGGATGAAGACAGCTTCATTGTTAGTTTGACACACTTCGCCCTTTCCTTATTAGGAGAATAAAACCTCACAGATTCCTGGGTTTGAGATACTTGCTGTCACCCAGGTATAAATATATCCAGTGTTACACTCGTGGCTATATGATGCTTTAGGCATTTGTTTGGGAGGTGAATATGCAGAATGAATTTAAAGTTTTAGCTTCAGCCTTCTTCTTCTCATTTTAAGGGAAGCAAACTCCCATTTACAAGGTGTATGTCCCCTTCCTCGAGCAGCGTTTTGGAAGGGCACGGGCAGCAGAAGCCCTGCAGGTCCTTCTACTGCAACCTTCCCTTGGAGAAGGAAGCGAGTAGCTCACACCTCATCGTCACTGACACCCTCAGCTTCTCTGCTGTCACCACCACGACACCGACACATTCAACTTCATCAGTCTAATGGTATTGCACTTAAAGCAGCTGGTTAGGCAGCCTTTAAAGTTAATGGAGAAGACGCACTTAAAACTTCCTCCCATTCTCCATCTGTAATGAAGAGTTCATCTCCATGTACTAAGCCTACTTCTTAGAGGCATCTCCCTCCATTGCAACTGATTATGAAGCAAGCACAGATGGCTAGATAAGTCACTTAATTTTAAAGCAGCTGATTAGGAGAGAGTCCCAGTGTAAACAACAGTTCAATATCTGGCTTCTAGAACTAACCTGACCACCAGTTCACTTCATAGCTCACCTGATTTTGCCAGAGACTAAAATTGGAAAATTACAACTGTGTGTTGATGGCCAGGTATGTCAGCTTTATTTTAAATTAATTTGTTAAGTAAGGACCTTAAAAATGGCAACATTAAAATATGTGATTTTTTTACAGGCCTAAGACTATACCTGACTGAGAGGCTTAATGCCTGGAAGATGCATGTCAAGTTCTTACTGCTGTAAGCTTTAATTGCACTTTTTATCTTCTTCCATGGAAAAGAAAATAAATCTATTCTCACAGTAGAAAAATGCAGAGATGACGAATATTTCTAAAGAAAATATATATGGTCAAAGTTATTCATCAGCTTCGTTTCCAGAGGATGGGAGGCCAATATCTGCACTGCCCCATGACTTTATAAGCCAGTAACTTCAGCCTATTCTGTAAGGGTGTCAAGAAGGGTTTCCAAGGTAATTAAGTTCTTGCAGGCTCTGTGGAGAGCAGTGGCTGGGAAAGAGGTAATCAATGCCCCCAGGGGGGAAAGATGGGCAGAAAGATGCCCTGTCTCTTGCCTGGTAGAGATAATGTCAATCAACCAGGGAACATGGAGAAAGACACCGGATCTACAGGAGGTGTAAGATATTCATAGGAAACAGGACTTCATTCTGCTCTTCACAGCGCTTGTTTTAAACACAGCTCTTTTCTCAGGATTTGCCCAAACCTAATTTTATAATTATGATTCAACTCCTACCGTGTCACCCTTTCTGCAGCAGAAGTCCTTGGGAAGATGACACATGGCTGCCCCCTACCAGCAGTCCCCAAGGTGTAAGAGGAGGGACGGCCACACCGACAGCAGAACGCGGACTGCACATCTCAGCTGGTGTGACACGAAGCACCAACCACTAGCGAAGCAAAGGTATTTTCATATTGAAATGTTATAAAAGCATAAAAGCAACTGCAATTTTTCACGTTTTTTGATCACCATCGGCACGCAGAAAGGCATCTCAAATCATTTCCTTATCCTTTGACATGCTCGATGCTATGTTAGTGACTGATGAATGATTAGAAAACCCACAGAACTTCCAAATTTTTGTATCTTACAAGACACAGCTTTGCTATTTTTCTGACACTTTAGAACAAGGTGTTGTGGTACTTTTAAAGTAACAAAACCAAAATAATTGTCATAAACAGACATGTACTATGTCTGTCGCTACAGACCACTGGAATTTGTGATCATTTATTGCAGTCAACTGAAAAAGTAGTGAAGTTTTATACCAGCATTCTGTGGTCCTTCTCAAACGTATGCTACCATAAAGGGTAATTTTACTCTGATTCTACTATAGAGCAAACCTTACGTTTTAACTAAGTAAAATCAACACTGAAATACATACTTTTCAAACAAGGCAATATATAGCAAACATCTTCTTTAACTGTAGAGTGCAACTTCATATATTTTGTAATAAAAGTAATTACAGAGCAACTCCTTCGAACAATAACAGCTTCATAATGGTAACAGTGTACCAAATGTGTCTATGCAAACTAGCAGAAACAAGTTTAAAAAAGAAAACCTACAGGAGAAACACAACATGCAGCTTTTTAGCCAAGAAACTAGTACTACAAGAATTTTCTCACACAGCCAGAACAATTCTCCTTTGTTTCCCAGAAATTTAACAGAAAATGGATACAACCCCTGCTGCTTTACACCGTCATACTAACAAAAACAGCTACAAAAATAGATTCAATCAGTATCTATGATAAAAACCTACCTGTGGCTAATCTAATGGCTAATACCAGAAGTCTGCTTCACCCTAATGCTGTATCCCAGTGAACTGCCAATATGAATCACCTGGGAAGAGCGGGAAGACAGCACTGAGAAAGTGCTGACGTGCTGCTTTCCTCACTGCGGACACTGCAAGAAAACAAACCAGAAAAGATCATTTATGCCCCACAGTATCATTGTATCAGTTGTTGCATCCAACCACATTTTGTTTTGACAAATACCGCAAGTGATTTTGCAGCACCACAGGACCTTATTTTGGACTTAGTGGTACCTGAGCCCAGGACTTCTCTTTTTGGTAAAGGCCAGTTTGCCAGACAACGCAGAAAGGCCCCTTGGCATTCGCCCAGTGGCCGCCATGTGTTATCTTACCCAAACATTCAGTTTCTGATCTTTTACTGGCACATTCCCTAACAAAATTAAGCAAATACTTGCTGGCTACTGGCACTGGCCTGGGATGCGGTAAAAAGAGCCTGAAACTCCTCCAGACTGAAGGGGAACCCTCCATTTCCCTGAGTGCCAACTCCTTGGCAGCTGTTTAAAACACTAGTTAGCAAGAGCCTTTTTATTTTTTGAAAGCAAGCAAACCCCTGCCTTTGGGAGGCACTTGGTCTCGTTGGTACAGCCTGCACCCTCAGAGGCAGCTTCCAAACCCAGGTGATCCATGGGCGCAGACAGCGAGCGCCCAGAACTCGCCCGAGCTCCGGCAAAGACAGCTGCCTGTGGCTCCAGCAGAGGCACCACGGCCCGCCTGAGAGCAGACACACCTGAGCAGCCCCTGACCACAGACCAGGGGAGACGGAAGATAATGAACTGGAACATAAAGAAAACCATGGAAAAGTGAGAGCAGTTCTTTATGTGCTAAATCAGCAAGGCACAGTTCTGCAGACAGGGAGGGAGGACTGCAGCTGCCGCCTGCTGATGGTGCCAATTAAGAGTTGAAAATCGGGAGTACCAAGAAGTGGAACTCTGTAAACATTCATGCAGTGTGTGCTGGGAAGGGTAAAACCTTGTAAGAGAAGATAATGAACTCATGCAACAATCCACGGATGAGAAGAAGGTTTAGAATTCAAAAATAACTGTGGTGGTGTTACTGCCTCTTTGCTAATTAAGCTGTTAAGCCTATTAATAGTGATGCAAAAAAGGCAAAAGTTTCCAGTCAAAATTTCTGCTTCCTATTTGAAAAGGTGGTGTATTGTGCAATGAAGTATTTCCCAACCCACTAGCAACTGAAGAGGCAAAGCATTACTAGNATGGTGCCAATTAAGAGTTGAAAATCGGGAGTACCAAGAAGTGGAACTCTGTAAACATTCATGCAGTGTGTGCTGGGAAGGGTAAAACCTTGTAAGAGAAGATAATGAACTCATGCAACAATCCACGGATGAGAAGAAGGTTTAGAATTCAAAAATAACTGTGGTGGTGTTACTGCCTCTTTGCTAATTAAGCTGTTAAGCCTATTAATAGTGATGCAAAAAAGGCAAAAGTTTCCAGTCAAAATTTCTGCTTCCTATTTGAAAAGGTGGTGTATTGTGCAATGAAGTATTTCCCAACCCACTAGCAACTGAAGAGGCAAAGCATTACTAGAAATGAGTATTTTAATATGCAGTATATATTAAAGATAGCTGACCCAACATATCTTCAGGTAACTGAACATGTCAACATATTTTGGGAAAACGTAACTGTCGCACTACAGAAGGGCAGCTAGAATGAAACAGGTATGAAAACTGACCAATTTTCCAATATCCAAAACATGCTGCAGAATTCAAGTTTGTAGAAGATTAAAGGTTCAAAATGTAACTACCGCTAGTCAACACATTTTATGAAAAACAGGCTTTAGTAAACCTCATTTTGATAAACCTAGTGGAACAGACTTAATACTTTTGTAGGGCATTGCAGCACTGAGTCAAATATGTTAACTCACAACTAGCATGATACTACATCAATAAAATACACACTGGGTATACGAACGGGCAGATTTCAATGAGGAGCTTCCCCACCGGCTGCAAGTCCTGTGAGTTTTGGGGAGGTTGTACAGATTTGCGATAAGACTGAGACACTTAAATGCTCTGATAAACTAATGCAAAAGGCAGAGCTGGGCAAAACCCTGAATCCTTACACAGAGCCCGAGTAATGCAAACCAACTGAAATCGTGAGGTAAGGCTGACTATCACTTGCGTACAGTGTGCTTTTGCATAGCAAAGGGCAAAAATATCCATATAGGAAAAAAAATGCAGGGCATAAACCAGGAGACTGTCCTGGGCTCTCCAATAAACTTTTATTCAGTTTTAATGCCCACTGTGGTGCTGTGGCAAAAGCAGCTAATAGGAACTGTGAATATGTAAGGTGGAGCAGGTGGAGTAAAAGAGAAGAGGCTGAAAAATCAGCAAAACACCAGGAAGGAAACACAAAGGGATGAAGAAGACATTTACAGTTGAAGACTAGAGAAGATCCATTTGTTTAAGCTATCAAAAAGAACTTGCACAGAAATAGAGCACATGTTCACACATTTTAATAATGACAGCATATTCTTATTACTAAGTACCCACGCAAGTGGTAGATTTGCACTGTACTACAGTATTTACAACTAGGCAATTTCTTGAATGAAGAACTGAGCTCAGTCTCACTGAAAGATATTTAGTGCAATGTCAGAGAACTTTGTTTCAAGACCTGCAATATTAGATCATCTAATGCAATTAGTGACCTTTGACCATAAGGTATCAGATAGTCATGTTATTTTTCCCCAAGCAGCATTTAGCCAGCTTTCGAACAGACATGGCCATTTATGCAGGAAAAGTTAAGGCAAATAACACATAATAAGCTAGGTTATAAAGAACAGTACTCCAGAACTGCACATCGAACACCCCTATGCTATTCGCAATCACAACCTGACCCTCCCAGAATTAAAGCTCCATTTGCATCATGCCATTTCCAGCCTGTCCATCTGAGATAGGATAAACCAGAGTTTCTGTCCCCTCTGCACACACAGGAAAGAAACTCCAGCCCACTCTAACAGGGGCAGACGGGATGGTTCTTAAGGGGTTTCTGCCAACAAACCACTGTGCTAAATGTGAACATCAGCTCCACACTGATCCCCTTTGGAGGTGGCTGTACTTCTGATGACCATTATCTACGTTCATGAACTGTAAAGCTCTTTCAGCACTTTTAAGACACTACATAAATGTCTAAATACATGAAGAAATCCAAGCCCTTATACATCTCAGTGAGATCCAGACTGCCAATTTCACATCACTGCACTTGCATTTATACTTGCATACTGTAAATAGCATTAAAGATCAGGTGTACACTGAGCAAATAACAGTTCCAAAAACTGAGTTGCAGCATCATGTTTATTTACATAATGTCTCAGAAAGTTATTCACATGCACGACAAAAACAAGCTTCACAACAAATCCAGGTGAGATTTTTCTGTACATTATATTTTTCAACAACTGGAAATATTTTATTAGCAATAATTACATTTATACATTAAAAATCTATACAACGTCCTTTTCTTTCCCAATCTCCATAACGTGTAGGTTCAGGGCCTTTGGGTCCACCCCTCTCTTTTGTAGTAGGATTGATTCCATCAGGGAATTCTAAAATAACAGGAAAAGTTCATTAAGATGCCTATAATGTTGACAAATATAAAGATGTCACCACCTACAATATTTGCCTCTTAGGTTCATTTTCAAATACAAAATCAATTCTCTTGTTTTTAAAGGCAACTTTGAGTTAAACATTTCCCAGAGACATAAAACAGTAGTTTCAGGGAGTTTTTAACTACAGTTAAGAATACATTATCATATTCAGTTATGCAAATGAAAAAGCAACTCCATATCCAAAAGCACTAAAGCCCTACAATTTCTTGTTAACTCGCAGCGAGAACTTACGTCACTCAAGTATGCTGTAAACATGTTCGCTACACCACCAGGTCACTTTCTGTGTTTGTTTAGGTCTCTATGCACTCAGGTTTTAATTTTACCTTTAGTTTTAAAATTTTAGCCAAGATTTTATAATTATTCTTGTATTTGAAAGACCATGTTTTCATTCATACTGGTGTGTTTTTCATGAAATACCATGTTGATGTTTATCAACACCAGACTAGCTACCTCAGTCACAGGAGGTACTACAACATCCTAAAAAGCTAAGTTAGACTTTTCACCTTCTGCAACTTGACCTAAGCTTGCTAAGTCACTGTGATGCCCCTTTTAGGAGAGGGATACTCTTCCTAAGAGGGGTGTGAATGGGACTTTCCAATCTCTCTCATGAGTGACATGTTAAGCTTATACATTAGCAGTGCTGCTTCTGTTTCCAGCACCCTACTAGCTTATGCCACCTACTCAAACACCATATACCTTTCTGCACCTCACAGTCAACATCCTTCTGCTACTCCGTGCTCCCTTATCCAGGGCCCTCTCTTAGGAGAAGTACCTCAGGCCACCCATGCTGCACAGTGGCCATCCCACTAGGCCAGAGAAGCACTTTTTGGCACAGCACCATCCTAGGCTGAGTGTTTTCTCACCCTGCGCTAGAATGCGGGGCTCTCTGAAGCTCTCTGTACCCCACACATTATCTTGCCACGCTGATTCTCCACAGCCTCCCATAAATACACATAAGTCGGGGCTCCCTTAGTCGTATCCCTAACTCAGCCCTGGTGGGCAAGACAAGTAATGAGCAGCAGGATTGGAAATGAGAAAAGACAACAAACAGAAATGCTGGAGTGCAGAGAAAACAGAGGACAGTGATGAAGGGAGACTCATGTAGCTACAGGCTATACAGAAGGACATACTGGGAAGCCCATTTAAAAATTCATGCAGTCCAGGATAGGAAATGTCAGTATTTGAGCACTTCTGGTAGTACCTGGAGTGCAAATGCACCAAATATTATTTTGTAGATACCTCCCCAATATCCAAGCAGTACCAATGTGCTGACAGCGGATGCAGAAGCTCAAAAGCTTTCTCCAAGCGAGCTACGCAGCAGTGGGAATTCAAAAGGCCAGCTTAAACTCTTATGTTTTTTCCTAATAACCATCAAGGATACAATGGGCACCTGGCATTCTAACAAACTATTGCTGGTGTTATATGTAAAAAAATACAGGTATAATTCAATTTAAAGCCAAAAGAAGCCTTGAGTCCTGCTCTAAACATAGAACACCTCGGGAAAATGTAAGAATTACGCATTTGTTTTGGAGTAGTGATGACATTTATTTTCTTGGGAATAAAAGGACAAGAATTAAATAGCTGCTTACACAGTAACTCCGAGTCCCAGTTCCCAAGTGATTTGCAATCTGAAATTGCTTGCAGCCATTTTGGTGATGATACTGTACTTTTTCAGTGATTTTATCATCTGGATATTCATAGTAATCTATTGATATATTAAAAAAACCCTTGTCCTACAGACCTTGAAATAGATAAACATGGGTAAACAGTAGCAGAACATCACATCATGATGACTAAGATAAAGCACAACTAGCACTTTTAGTTAGGGAAGACAGCTAATCAAAAAGAAGGAAGAAAGAGATTATGTCTTTTTCCTGTCTGATAAAAATATGTATATTTCTAGTGACTTCAGCAGCGATTTATCTGCACCTCAATCTTGTCAGGTTCTCTAAATGCAGCCCCACTAAGGTCACTGCAACACAACACAATTAGCAGCTCATTAGGTCTCCCCTGACCCCACGGAGCAGCTCAGTAAACTCAGTATCTCTTGCTGCTTTTCAAAACACCGCCTGTAAAGCTTAGGGGAAAGACTGACCATGAAACACAGCATGAATCAGAAATCTTTTGTGGACTAAGAAATAAAACAGGTTTTTGGGGTCATAAAAAGTATCTGGTGCCCTCATGAGTTTACCACCATGACTTACAGCTGTACTGTAACAGACCAGCTACATTTCTCAGAATCATGGAAGAGTTTATGGTGGAAGGCACCTTTGGTTGACATCTGGCTCCAAGCCTGCTCAAAGCAAGGCTGATATTAGGTCAGGACACCCAGGCAAACCTGAGTATCTCCAAGAGGAGGAGGATCACAGATTCTCTGGGTGACTCGTCATCATGTTTGACCACCTTTGTTTTAAAGCTTTTTTTCCCCTCATACATCATTTGCTCCAACTGGTGCCCACTGCCCTGCCTCTGTTTTTTTCCAAACCATTAAGCTAAGAAAGCGATTTTGAAGAGTGCTGAATGCCAACCCTTCTCCTTAAACTGACATCAGCACTGCATCACAGGATCTTGCCTTTAAAACATGGCTTTCGATTTTGTAAACCATGACTTACTTTCCAGGGGTTCCCTCTCCATACTGGACTCCTCTGGTTCATCAAATCGACCTAGTGGTAACTTTGGCTTCTTAAGTGGCTGCTTAGCAGGTTCAGATCTTCCTCCTGTCTTAGAGCTGGTGCTTCTCAGAGAGCTGCAAAGCAGCGATGACTCTATCAAACAAACAGATACGTGGCATAAATGTTAGAGTTTAATACTAAGTAGCTCTATGGCTGTTCAGAACACCTCTGAAAAACCCTCACTTCAGAAACCAGGGAGCGGAGGGCAGGAAAACAAACTCCAAATATTAGTTTAACATGCAACTCAAGAACACCTAAGAAATCAGCACAGATAATTATTTTTGGCCCTAGAAACATATGCAGGCAAAACTGTGTTAGTTGTATAACTCAGTTCACATCAACAGTGTATTTTAAACTGCCTGAACTTATGTTCACTGTTATCTTCTTGTATTTTAGACTCTAAGTAGTAATTAGCTAGCACAGAGCAGTACATTCTGTTTTCCTGGAGAAGTCCTAACCTCCCCCAAGAAGCCTGCTGATTCCCAGGTCTTGGCTCATTTCCAACAGCTTTTGAGTCAGAAAAAGCTTCTGCTTTCCCAAAGGAAAGTTTTAAAAAATGAAACGTTGTTCCCTTAGTAACAGGTTTTCCAGAATGTTGGTAGAGAATAGTTGGGCTTCCCTTATGACAGCAAAATAATTCAGCTGGCAGCCAAAAATGGGACAAACTTTGAGCACATTTAAGTTGAATTATATAACTGCATGCAAATGCTTTAATTAAAAGTGTAAACTTTTTTTTTTTTTGAAGTCCTACTAACATTTTTAACGTAAATGTAAAAGAAAGCCTATTAATAGCTGTATCTGAAGTTCTTTCAAGCAGTATAAAACCACAGGTGTACATATATCTTAAGTCAAATAATTCAAGAGTCATAAACAACTCAAAAATTACTTGTGAATATCTCTCCAAATGACTGATAATGCTGCATTTGGTTAAAAAGCCAATGTCCACAGCAAGCATAAACTACCCTCTAAAAATATTCTAGATATGGACATGGGCTTAAAGCAGCTCTGACTTTTCTCAAGCAGGAAGACTCAAACAGAAATCGTCCCTGCACCAGCCTGGGAGCAAAGCACTTGAAAGAACTATTATTTTACATTGCTGAAGAGATCATATCAGGAAACCTTCCCAAGCAGTGTGGATTTGACTCACCTATATACATACCAACCAACAATCCACCTGTATTCCCAGAACCAGCATATTTATTCATCCTAAAATACCACAAACTTAACATTAAACCCTACAGTCACATAAACTATGATGCCTGCCAACTGCTGCCAATGCCTCAAAGGAATATTTTTTTTTGCTTTAAGCATGACATAATGGGTCTATCAGCAGTGGAGAATCTAATCCTTCTGCATAGATTGGATTCTACTCCTGCTAAGCATGTTGCCACTCTTCAGCAAGCTGAAAGAGAAGCTAGCTAGAAACTTAAATTAAAGCTGATATTCTAGTCCAAATTCAAATAAAAGTCAGATTAAGGTCCTGACAACAAACTGGTTATCTTGGTCAGCAGAGAAAAGGCAAAATCCATTTTCCTATTTGCAAGACTTGATATTGTTGCTCAAAATACATTCTTCTTGACACTGAGGTGACAGAAGTTCAACATTACGCACCTCTGAAAAAAACAAGACGAACAATCAACTTTAGCAGTAAACCCCATTCTACAAACTGATCTTTGACTCCTTCATCCTTTATGGGCAACCACAAAGCCATCCGATTTATTACTTATAGAGCTGAATTTGAAAATAAGTTGAAAATCCCAAGTGGCTGCACACCCAACATCTGCCTTTTGAAGCGCCCCACAGACCACGACTTACCATAACAGAGCCATTCCTGCAGTGAGAGCTGGGCGCTCAACGGGATGTGGGGGCACAGGGGCATCAGCCCAATCTCGCCATGGGCCTAATGGCCAAATAGAGCCTGGAAGGGGCCACAAACATCTAATAACATTTTTTCCAGCTCTTCCATTAACATATACTGTATCGGTCTGCTTCAGGAACATTGTATCAACAGGATCACAGAAACCTCACCTTTAGAAGGGAGCAGCCTGACCTGCAGCCCTACAGAACAGATTAAGAACACGCACTGTAAAAACTACTGTATTTGTGCTCTTGCCTAAGTTCCTCCATGAGCAAATCACCTGAATTTCCTCGTAAAAGACAGGGAGCAATAACTTCCAAGGCCACAGCAAGTTCCCTCAAGCTATTCTACAAATATTAAACCATGCCTTAATATTTCACTGCCGTTTAAAAACTGACAGCAAGGATAGGTAAAGAAAACCTCCAGAACTGATAGCGAGGCCTGGCAGCAGTAGGCTTGCAATATAAGGGAGAATATTAATATCTAGAGGGAAAAAAAATGCAGGCAACCTGTACAGAAAGCGGGAGAGGGGCAAAATCAGTAGCACCGCACGTCCCCAAAGTGTAAACCCGGCGGGAGGGGCGGGGGTCACAGCGCGGGTCACAGCGCGGCCCCCTCCACCGCCATCTTGGGCACCTCTCAGCAACCCCGGCGCCGACAGGCCCGGCCCGCAACCGCCCCTCTGTCCCTCGCTCCCGGCTCCCCTGCGTGAGGAAGGCGCGGAGAGGCCGAGGAGCCCCTCAGCGGCAAAGCCGGGCCCCTCCCGCCCTCCGCCCGCCTCTTACTCGCTGCCCTCGCCGCGCCGCGCAGCAGCCGCAGAGCCATGGCCGCGCCCAGCCGGGCTCGTCAGGGCTGCGGCGCAGGCGCAAACGGCGCGGTCCGCCCGAGGAGGAGCGGCGGGAAAGGCGGCTCCGGTCAGGGCGGCCGCCGGCCTCAGAAACAAGCCCGTTCTCCCCTTGTCGCTGTCTCTCTCCGAGAGACGGAGGTGAGCGGCGCCTTGGGAGCCAAGCTGTTGCTGGAGGCAGCTCCGGTCTCCTGGAGGGGGTCGAGAGATGAGCTGTGACTCCTTCCCTGCCTAAAGCTGCAGCAACAGCATCTCGTTTCTGCCACGCGAAGTTTCCCACCTAAATGACTCGTTTCCTCACCTCCCCCTCCCCAAAATGTGTTGTGCAGCCCCACTAATGTGGTTTTTTTTTTCCTTCTTTAAAAAAAAAAATAATAATACACTAAGTCTACTTACGGCACGAAAGAACAGGCTGCCGCCACAGTGATGCACAGACCAGTGCGTCCGTAGGCACCGAAGGCAGCGTCACTTCAAAGTTACCAGAATGTTACTTCAACATACTAATTACTGTATTAATTTAACAATGAACTTTATGTCTGTCAGTCCTGTACTGCAGCTGGTGCCTCCTCTGCACTAGAACAGGCATCACTCACCATCCCAGGGAGAAGGGAGCAAGAAACGCAGCAACCAAACCCAAGTGCTGAACCAGAGCACTTCAGACAGCAGCTTTCCAGCTTCCCAGTGCGCCCAGCAACAGCGCTTTTAATACTCCCAGTATAAACCTAACCCTGCTAGAAGTAGCACCTGTGCTCATGGGGTGGAGCTCCAGCTAATGGTTGGAACATGGCAACGTTTGCTTTTTGCCACTCTCCAAACACCTCCAGCTAATCTACTTCTTCCATAAAACAGGATTCAAACCACTCCGTCCACAGATACTAAACTGCAGAACATAACTTGCACTCAGTCATTCTGGGAGATCAGCGTCTAAAACACCATTTTGTGTTTACACCTGCAAGAGTTTAAGCAAGTAAATCTCCTCGGTAAATTAACAGCAGCAACGCTCCATTGAGTTTATTACTCTACATCTGGCAATGTCTACACATTGAAAGTGATTAAATTTAACTGACTACCTTACGTGTGACATTTTCTCAATCAGCCTTTTATAACATAGTTAATTGGACATTAGAGACCAAAAATAATGGGACACTTTTTCTTTATTCTAACAAGATGCTGGGCCACTAGATCTGAGAGACTGAAAAGGAATATTGGTGGCTCATGCAGAAAAAAAAATGCTCTTCTGCCCAAAAGCAGCAAGGAAAAAACAAACAAAAAACCCCAACAGACCTATGCCAAGTTCAAGAACTTACCATGCATACGCTCAACACAGCAAAAGCCACTGTGCAATCCTTACCTTAAAAATACTCATACCAAGCTGAGTGCAGGTACCAAGTAAGAGTAAGCTCTGTTCCTTAACAGCTTAACACAGTCCATGAAAAATCACGCTCATGTGCAGTCTCAAATGGTAAGGAGGAAAGAGCAATGTAAGACCAATTAGGAACTGTTATTCTACCTAAAAATAAGCTGCAGTCTTCAAAACATTTTTTTAAAATTCTTCATTGGATTTCTGTAAAAATGCAAAATTCACTTTTTACTCCTGAATTATGTATTTCTACATCTTGTAGCTGAGGAGGCAATAATTCTGAACATCAGTAATACAAACGTAGCACATGGCACAGGCATTCTGCACTTCATGATGAAATGCAATGTTTTCTTTTTTTGTTTTCCTTGCTGCTTACTGATAATTTAAATGAACTACCACTGTATTTTCTGCTTTGCTTTGCTGTTCTAAAAGCAGGGGATGGAGGGATGCACCAACTCTGCAGCAGGTCAGTGTACGCTGGCCGTGGGGCTCTCTGGAAAGCAGCACGACCAGCACTGCTGATCCTGCCCCAGTGCCTCCTGCGCCTCCCCGGCCGGGTCAGGAAGCCTGGTTACCTGAACTCTACCCCTGCTCAGGGCTCTGCAGCTTACACTGGCCTGGAATGAACGGTGTTTTGTGGTCACAGAGTAAGCTTTCTGACAATGTGGAATTTCTTGGCTCTGCAGCAAAGCCTGGTGATTTCCACAGGAGAGCATGAGCTCTTTTTCCCACTTTGCAAACAAAAGTTCAGACATGATCTCATTTTATGCAGTGAGCTCCCAATAATATCGCTGAGAGCTTTGGGAAGTAACAGTAGCAGCCTACCGCCTTCAGGGAACAGAGATGGGCAGCTTTCTACAGGAACGTTAAGACCTTAATTTTTCTCTCTCGTTCTGCAAGCAGCGTAATTCTCTTTCAAACAGCTGTAGGATACCTGCATAAAGGAGAGGTCAGCATCGCTGCAGGAGCACGAAGCCCTGATTGAAACACGGGCATGCTGGAGCACTTTATTGCTGCCACTGCATCAGGTGACACTGGATTATGTACGTGAGTCTGTATTTCCAGCTCCAGAACAGAAGGCAGAAGCAGGCGGTGCAGGGGGAGCGTGCCACGCAACACACGCACAGCTGGCCAAAGCAGCCGAGACCGCACAGCTTGTTCAGAGAGCAACTGCAAGCGTTCCATGCAGTCTGAAAGCGCAAACGTGAACTTCGTATGCTTTAAGGACACGTTGGGGTCATCAGGCCACTCGCTACTGTTCTCAGCCCCCAAAAAAGCTACAGTACTGAGAGGGCTGTCAGAGCACATATGGACTGCACTGGGCAATACAAATTAGGGGAAAGAAAATGAAATTCATCTTCTCTTAATTTGCCCTGTTCCTTGATAGACTTACATGCAAATATCACATGATTTTCTGCAACTTCTGTTTTCCTCAAAGAACATATCAAATTCAAGACTCCTCAAATGGATGGGATCTACTACGAAAAAAAAAAAAAAGGAGCTATTTCTGCTTTGCTGATCACAAAAGCATGTTTTAAACTTTTGGATTCCATGAGAGACACAGCAAGACAGACACTTTTCAATAGTAACTGAAACATCCAAATACTTATGTACTAAGAATAGTTTAACCTCCTCATTGTGAATCGAGGAACATTTTGTAGATCTAGCTCCCTAAACCGATATCCAAAATTTAGCCAGTAGCCAACTACTACAATACTGCTAAATAAAAACCGCTGAGATGTCAAAACATAAGTTAAATATTTAGAACTTAGTAGCATCATCATAATAAAAACTAATAAAGTAGACATTGTTATAGTGGGAACATACTGAAGATATCTTTGTGTCATAAGGACTTGGCTAACACGACTTTGATAAAATACTCTTTTAAGTGTGTACGTTGCCAAACTGTAGATGCTCATTTGAGCATCTTGTAAGCTATAGAGAAAAATATATATTACGAAGGAGGTATTATACAATAAACCATACCAAGTGCAAAATCGCTTCATTATAAACTATTATTGCTATATTAATTTCAAATAATACAAAATTCTTAATTATATACAAAAAACCCTCCCCAGAATTTTGGTAATTAGCAGAACATTTCAGTTTCTTTAATTGCTTCCATTAGAGTCATTTGTTCATTTTATTAACACCAGATGCAATAACACAATGCTAAAAATAAACATGCATTATACAATAAATTTATATTTTTCAAAAAATGTTCCTTACAATTAGTGAATGCACATGTAACTCTTTTCCCCCCAGCTTTAGTGAATTATCGTTTGAAACAGAGAAAAGGGAAGGAAGGAGAACCCAAACTTAATGCTATTCAGCACCAGTAGAAAGTCAATAGACCTTTAACATTCCTGTATATCAAAAACATTTTATCTGTATCACTAAACAGGTAAAGTTTACAATATTGTCCCATTTGAAGATGTATTGATTTATATTTACAATACTTCATAGTCAATAAAACATTTTAACAATATTTAAAAATTGCTTAAATTCATAAAAGTATTGCAGAAATTTATAACATTTACTTATTTAACGTACATACAAGGAAGTCCATGTAAAACTGTCCGCGTTCTTCCGAAGAACTGACAAAGTAAGGAGCAATTTTAATACAGTTTGCAAAACCCCAATTATTTGAAGGCAGCTATCATTAAACATTCAAAAATCCTTAGTTGCCATTTGCTTCTGAAAACCAAAGTTCCAGTAATAAAACTGAGTATGTAAACTAACATGTTTTTGAGATCAGTAGAAAATATATTCCCACAGGCATAACGTATTTATCAATGATGACAATGATTCTGTAGAAAACAGTTAAGCTGTAGTGATATCTGAACAGACAACTCGGTCACGGTCTTTGTGAGACCCACAGATACAGTCGTTTTCCAATATCCAGTATTTTAGCAGCTCGTTGTGTTTCCAGTTAAACTTCCTACAGTGCTAAAATACAACAACTGAACGTGCAAGACCTTATTAGAATTTTAAAATCCAATTTATTTTGGCCTCTAAAGCCTCTTGTAAAATGTAGCCAAGTAACATTGTCTCCTGTAGTCTACGAGCCAATAATAAACCAACCAAAAGTACACACTGTGCTTTAATCTCCAAATAATCAGGTACCCAAAATTAAGAAAAAGTAATAGAAAAGTAAAAAGAACAAAATAAAAAAATATTGCACAGCCACATTACCTAGAAAGTAAAGTTGATGTTAAAAAGCCCTAAGTGTGGATGATACAAATTATCTTCCATATAAAAAGTATAAATATCTCTTAAAATACAGCTGCAGCTATACTTCAATACCACACATTATTTGATTCATCTGTTAATGAGGTAATACCAAGTCTCTTATAATGCTCTTCTCTACTGAAAATATTTTAGGGCAGCAACAAGAAAGAATTTTTCTAAAAATATTTCTGAATCAAGAACAGCAATATGTGCAGCTCTTCCTATGAGAGAATCTGCTGTATTGGGTAATGCATTAATTACATTATAACGAATCAAATTACATTCCTTATTTTGAAGAACTGGCAGAAGCAGGTTCTGGATCATTTCAGCATAAATTGGTCCTGTAGAGGAAAAGAGAAGTTGGACTGTGTGAATCACCAGAAACAAACGTGGTTCTTTGACCCTGAACTCAAAATGAATACATTCCAGAATAAGAGAGGTAATGATATGTGTTATGTTGTTGTTCTGGTAAGCAGTTTAATTTCCCCAGAAATCTTGGAAAAATAATTTTAAGTTCTACATTTTAGTTATTTGTACATCTACAGTAAAAATGTGCTCATCAGTGTTATTACACTATGTAAAAGGTATTTGTCAACATGCAATGCTAGAATGCAGTCGTGCCAGGATACCTCAACAGTAAATACAACAATCAACCGCCACTGAAAATGGGAAAGAGACCTTTGCTTTCAATGCTACTCTTAAGCCTCAACTAAATAGAGCCCACGTGCTCCATGCTACAACCTGATGTCCTCAAAAATCAACGCTGTTGGTCCTCCCTACCCACAGAGTAACACACCAGGGGACTGTGCTCACCCCCTAACTTTCGGCTAAGTCTATAAGCTAGGAATTTACTCAGTCTCATCTCCTTCTGCATGTAACAGAACAGCACACATCCAGAAAGCAATTCCGTTCCCACATAGATTTTCTCTTTCCATTACTACGGAGTAAGCATAGAGTGTCTGAACACATCATAGAGGTGCCTCGGTTAAGCAGCACCCAAAACTAAATGGGATGAATGTGAGACCTATGAGGCTTGACCTGAGTGGTCTGTTTTATTTTGCAGGATATTTATTACCTGATTGTTTATCCTTTAAAGCTGTTTTACACATCTCAATGCGAGCGGAGTGATAAGGAACATACCGATCCTGCAGAGATCCTACTAACACGATGTTTTTGAAATAATGAAGACCTACAAGAGAAAATGGTATCTATTATAATGAATCCTTTGACAATTATTAAAGAATAATTAAATACATCACAGTTGAAATGTGGCATCAATTTATTACAGTATCTTGCGTAAAAAGGCAGAAACATCAATTACAATAGGTAGAGCTACAGAATAATGACATGTTGGGTATCAGCCTTTCCTCTGCACATATTTTAATACGTATGGGCATGACCCAAGTGTGATGTTTCCCATTTAAACAGAGTATGGTTCAAACCTTCACCTTGCTTTTTAGGAATAAAGTGGTCAGTTTCTGCCTGCAGAAGGGAATAAAGCCTCCGCATTGCTTAAAGAAACCCAGAGACCGAAGGTGCCTTGTCTTGCGTAGTTGTGTCAGACCTAAGGCCCAGCATCCACACACACACGACACAGCCCACCCAGTGCAGGTGCCCCGATCAGGAACTGCCCCACTGTACAGTCTGGGCAGCTCCAGCACAGGTGCAGGGTCCACCCCACACAACTCCCCAAATATAATTAATCTGTTATTATTAAACCCAGACTTCCTACTGCTTGAACAAGCACTCCAATAGTCAGATGATGGCAAGGTAGGGACCCCCAGTAATGATGAAGTTACAGTCCTCAAGGCAACCTAATTGTTATGTTATCTCTAAAAAGCTTCAGCAGATTTCCAGTGCTGCCCATCTGCTTTAGGCCAAATACAATGGTGCATTTTAGGAAAATAGGTTGCGCTTCCCTTAGAACAGCCTCTTCTGAATACCACAGCCATCTACAGTTAAATACAAAGGCAACTGTGAGGCAAAACCAGAAAACTGAAGGGAGCTGGGAACCTCCTGGGTGTTAGGTGCTCTCAGCTTATCATTGGTAGATTTGATTCTACTCTATTTGCACCGGTGCTAATGAGTTTTTTCTTTTAATTTCCAGAGAATAATGGTCAGATCCTGTAACTCTTGCTTTTTAAATTACAAAATGTACTCAGTCCATTCTAAGAATTATAGAAATACTGCAAATAAAGTCACTCCTCAAAGGTGCTTCTTGGAATCTGCAGCAAACATTTTCTGTGTTAACCTCCACAAATCAACATTTTCTCTCATTAAAAAAGGAGATCTGATCATGTAGGAAAAATAAATTTATTGCTACGTGCTTTTGAGAAGCTATACTGCCAGGACAAAGTTCTGGATTCCAGTTTCCTTGTTCTGTTCAGACAGAATATACATACTAAGTATCAATACATCTCTGTTCCTAAAGGTGTCAATGAAGCCCAAAGTGAAAAGTATTTCCTTTTTTTCAGAAGTTGTTTCCTAATTTTCAGTATTTTATACACTCCGAATGATGAAGCCTACATCTCCAAACCAAGTCAGCTACAGAAGCAATGCTCACAACTTTAGCATGTGAAAAAGTAAGCGTATCTTCCCAGATCTCACAAAAAACTAAAAAAAAAGAAATTTAAAAAAATCCATGAACCTATAAAAACATACAGAAAACACATCCAAACTAGATCCTGTACTCTTCAAATAAGAAATCTGTTTGTTTGTTGTCGTTGGGTTTTTGTTTGGTTGGTTGCTTTTCCCTGTGCCCCCTGAAAAACAACACTGTCTCAAAAGATCAGCTGCACCACTGGACCCTTTTATTTGACATCTGATGAAAAACGACAGCAGCAAATCCTACACAGAGATGCAGATGCCAGTTCCAAAACTTTGTACTGAGTTGAAAAGAATGCATTTGGAATAAATCAAGGACAGGAATTCTCTGCAGGCTAAACTGTAATAGTTTTGTAAACTCCTCGGCAGTCCATCTTGTATTAAGTTTCTTTGATCTGCACTCTTCCTAGAGAAATACCCACTAGCATTCATGTAAAAGGCACAAGGAAGTGGACTGCCTAGCTCTTTTAATCAACCTGAAAAAGAAGAGATATCCTGGGGAATCTTTAGAGGAACATCAGTCTACATCAATCAACATTTAGACAGACTCTCTTCGTCCTTACATGTGATATAATAAATACAAACAAAAAAACCTCAAGCAAAACCAGGTTTAGGACATCACAGTCTAATAAATTAGGCATCCCCTTTTGGTCACAGTGACTCATTTGTATGCTTTATATTCTGATTCATAATATTAATGTCTTAGGCTTCACTTCACTTTAGTCATGATAAATATCAGGAATATTTCATTACGAAGAAGGGTTTGAGGGAACTCCAGTAGGGGAAAAGCAGCCACACACGGTATTTCATAAGCATGAGTTTTATTGTTTAACTCTTCTTGGGTGGTTTTGCTTTGGAAGGCTGTGTCTACTTTGAGGAAAAATGTCTTATATCTTGCAGTCTTCTGACATGGTTCATGTAATATATATATGCCACATATGACTATATGGATGGGAAAGAGAGGAGTCAAAACGGTGTATCTCAATATCCAGAGCCCAGCAACCCCTTGGATTTCTACAACATAAGATACCTCAAACCATTTATCAAGAAGGAACTGCATGGTGTCCACCAGCATCCTTTCTGCTCTCCGGACAGGCTGGGGACTGCTTAGGACACAGAATGATCCCTAAGAGGGAAACGTGCAGTGCTAAACTGCACCTAAATTAAGTGTACTTGTGGACAAAGAAGCAATTTATCATAATCTTTCATGTATGCGGCCGTAAAGACTGGCCCACCAGTCATCTTTACATGTTGTTCTCTCACTTCCTAGACTTTAAATATATTCTGCCTTTAATTAAATTAAAAATACAGGAATAAATTGTGAACAAGAATGCAGCTCAGTTACTTCCTATGATCCACATCTTTATTTTCCCACAGCACACTGTTATGCATACGGTAAGTATGAAAAAAATGCCCAAATGTAAAATTATTCTAAGTAACTAATGAATACTTTTTTCTTGTGCAGCAAAATTTTCAGCTGCTGAGTTAAGAAACCAACCCCAAAATCTAATTAGGACGACGTTTCTGGATTGTTGTAGTTAGGCAAAAATGCTGGAAGATTAAAACCTAATTCTATCAGGACAAAATACACTTGAACTCATCACATAATCTACTGAATAGATCACACATTTTTGCAGAGCACTATAAAACACACTGAAGTTGTCATTAACTAGAAAGCCCTGACTAAATTTTTCAACAGGATTTGAGACAGCTTGGAAAAGAACAATCCAAATGAAAGATCACTGCTGAAATACCAAGCTTTGTCCCACACAACTCAATGTTCTTTCCTGTAGTAACAAACCTTTAATGGGCTTTCCAAATTTTGATGATGATCCTTATCACCTAATGCAACTTCAGTCTCAGTCAAAGTGAATTTAAGCATACACAGAGATCACAATTTTTATCATTTAACCATCATGCCATTCATGTCCATTGCTGAATTCTGAACAATAGTATTAGTCACTACTGAATTAATGACATCTATAAATTCATGAACAACTTTTCCAGCTAATATGTGAAGTGGAAAAATCTGTCTGGAACAGCACGTATAGAGACCTGAGAACTCATAACTAACAGCAATCACAGAGGAATAAATTTTATTTATGTTAAGTCTGTCCTTTAGCTATAGCCAACATCCAAGTAGGGGCTGGGAGATGGAGCCACTGGTACAATGGGCTGCTGATATTCTCTGAGACTTGTATGACAAAAAGGATGACAAAATTCCATACCACCGCCCTTTAACTAATTCAAACAAAGCTTCAATTATTTGCAATGGACAATATCCACTGTGTATACCACAGAGTACTTGAGCATGATCAAAATCACCTATGATAAGCTTAAAAAAAAAGAACAACAATCTGATTCAAGTAGTAAGCTGCCATTTAGCTGCTGTTTTCCTCAGGAATATACTAACCACAGAATCCCAGAACAGTAATTTATGACAAAAGGGACCTTTGGAGATCATCTGATCCTACCCATTTGCTCAAAGCAGGACCAACTTAGATGTTAGATCAGGTAGCTCAGGGTCATACCTGGTTGCTTTGATTTAAAGGAAATATCTGAGTTTTGGCCAGATACAATACTCCCAAAGTCTTTTATAATTCCGCCCATTTACATGCTTGTTTGGAAATAAGCTCTGTCATAAATGCAGTCTGGAAATAGGGACTTCAAAAAATCGTGCCCTGGAAGGCAGCAAACTCCTGCAGTTGGTCTTCCTCACTGCCTGGTGAAGTTAACACATCGCACACGCAGCTGGAATCGCGTCCCAAAATTTTAAGCATTGAGATCCGGAGTCAACAGGTCTCACATTAAGATACCACGATACAGATGCAAGGAAGCTCAAGCTTTCAGCTGCAGCCCTACACAGACTGATTAGGGAGCTAGATTCATGTCAAATTGGGAGTTCCACATCAGCTCAGACTCTGCCGTTAAGATTTTACCTAAAGAACTTGGCTCCAGATGCAATAAAACTTACTAGGTTCTTCCAATATTGTTGGAACAGAGCTACTGAGGGCTGGGAAGTCCTTCCTCTTAGCAGAACTGCTAGGTTAGTCCCCATGCCATGCTACCAACACGGATGCTATTTCAGGTCTAGTCTCACCTTCATCATGAGCTGTGAACAGACCCTCCATCTCGAAGTCAAATAGCCCCAAGTAAGCTAAGCTGGCATCGCGTACATAATAGCTCAAAGAAAACAAGTCAACCATGCTCACTCACTGCTGATGTGTTATTAACACGGATGAAAACAAAACCAAAAAAGTATTTTCCTCCTTTCAGAGATTAGGAAAACGCATATTTTTAAAGGGGGGACATAAGACAATAAACAAGTGTATCAGAATTCTGCTAATCAAGACCTGTGGAAGTACTATGACATATGAATCTAAGCCCACCTAAGTACAAAAACATCCCGGAAGAGATGATGGCTGTACATTCACATCTGTCAACTCTGTGGCACATGAGGAACGGAACTGTAGAGCAAATCAGTTTGTATTAAGAATCCTCTGCCCATTATGATGCCCATTTTCAGAAGAGTTTATGTTGGACTAGCTCTGGCCTGGTCCTGTGGACACAATGAGCATTTGCTGCTAAAGCTGATTCATTGTGTTCTGAAATAAACAGGGATCATGAAGAGATTCGCTTCTGAACGCATTCCTGAGTGCTAACGTGGGCATATTCTACGGCTGAGAAATGGGACTTAAAAATAAGCTCAGAACAGAAGCTGAGGTAGTAAAACTTGCAGGTCCAAAGTTTGTTGCAGGAAGCACTCCTGCCAGTGGGTGAATAATTCTTAACTGGGACAGAAAACAGCCTTTTGAGATTTGCTTTATGGAAGCCAGTCTCAGCGAGCCGTGCTTCTGCCACACATCATGACCCATTACAGGAGAACAAGTTCTGTCCAAAGTTTTGGAGTCACCAAGTCCTTAAATGCAAACAGTCAATCCCAGTTTATATCAAACTGGGATCTATGTCCAGAGTCTTCAGTTAATATTGGTTCACGTGACTGACAAGCTCAAGTTTCTGCAGGCAGAGACCAACTGATGGAACTGGACTCTAATACTTGTACTGACCAGTGTATTGGCTTTCTATACAACGTATTAACAGGTAAAAGTCTTGCCTGAAACCAAACTAAATGCAAATGTTACATGTCACTGACATTCTTCTTAGACGATCAGAATACCAAGACCAGCCTATGTATAAATGAAACTGTCCTCTCACTGTTGATTTCTAAACATACAAGGCAGGCTCTCTGAACCCATCAAAAATGACCATCTGAAGTACCATGAAGAAGAAAGTGCAGATTTGTTAGGTGAAAATGGCTACAAATCAATAATTTCCAGTTTATTTTCCTGGATTCCCTGGAAGACATTAATTTTAATGAAAAATAAAACTAGCTGAGTATAAAATGTAAATAAGGTAAGAAAGAAAATATTCTAATTGAAGAGAAAAAAAGAAAAAAGAGCTGCTCCTGTTTACCTTGCACAAAACAAAGTGAATTAGAGAAGCTGGGAGAAATGCTTGGGACAGTGCTCAAGTTACACCTGAAATCATCTGCAGTTTCTCTGGAGCTACTGCATTTCTGCTTCTGTGGACAAAATTACAATGTACTCCAACTAGAATCAATTCTGTATTTGAATACACTGATCAAATACATATCCTTCCTTAACCTCTTAACAGAAAAAAAATATTGATGATTATTATTATTTCGTTGATGTGCCAAAAAATCAGCTGGCATTTCATAAGCTGCTGATTGTTACATTTGATGTTAGAAAGTAAACACGAAAGTGCAGTTATCGCTTGTAGAAAATATTTCAGCATAACCAATAGATTAAGTGGAAACAAATCAGAAGCTGGTGAAATCCAGAACTTGTCACTGAATCCTTATATGGTGCTATGCTGCACAAGGCACTCGTTTCAAATAATACTGGACTCATTCCCAGTTATCCAGGTCTGCATAATTACCATTTTGTAAGTTTTATGGCAAATGTCAACTGTTCAGTTAGAAAAAGTACAGATTTCCACTAAGTGGATAGGCCACACTAACTTCTAAAAGTCAAGCAACTAGAAAATAGAGGACTATATATTTTTTTTTATCTTTGTGTCTAAAAATCTTTGTCTTATCAGGTAAATTTTAAAAAATTAAACTCTTACTTTTTTGTTAAATCCACAATACTACAACATGAAACACTGCATACACATAACGCAAACATTTTCATGCATTTTTTTCATCTGTGCACCTACAATTGTGTTTGCACTGACCACATGTCATCACAGCTGGCAACTTGGTGTCATTTCTTGCCACAGTATGAAATTAACAACCATTTCCAAGACCCCAAGAAATGACCAGACTGATTGTGGCTGCTGAAGACATGACAAGGAGATTTCAAGGAGATTATTGCCAATGAACATAATTCTAAACATTATCATTATGAAGAAGCAACATCACAAAACTATATTTTCCATTGGGTTAAAGATGGTATAAATACCTCAACTGCCAACATAGAGTGACCATTACTTAATGTAACTTAAAATTCAAGAAAGAGCATAAACTTTAATTCTCTTCATTTTGAAGAAATAATCCTATTACCTTTTGTTCCTTAGAAGAAACTAACATCAGATTTTGCTCCTTAGCAGGAATTAGCAACGACATTAATTGTAAGAGAGAAAATAGCTCTAACTTACTAGAATTTTGAATGGTCAAGTCCAGAAAGAAAACATCCAGATTGTTTTTATTTTTTGTTAACAACAATCCAGTCGAAATGGCAAATACTAAAGTCTCGTTTTCTTCCCACTACCTGTTCTTATTCTTGAAATAAAGATTTATTTTCATAAAGTATCCTATTACATGGCCCGAAAAATTATTTTGTTTTCATAATTCTTAAGTGTGAAGATAATGTGTAAGTTGACTTTTTAAGGTTGCTTTAACAAGTTAACTTTTTAATGTCACTCTTTCTGCTTTAACAAAATTCATAGCTGGGCAATGAAAGAGCTGTACTTGATTTTTAAAAAGTATTCTACAACTGTAACGCTCCATTAAGTGCATAAAAGCAAAACTAGTTGACAGACAAACCACATATAGAGCTATGAAAAACAGAGGCTTAGAAAAGCAGACAGTTAATCATAATTATCACTTGTCTTTTGCTGTAATTTATTGAATCAATAATTTCAAAAGGCATTTACAATTTCAAGAATCAATTCCTATATATATACACACCAGAAACAGATAGAATTGTTAAAAATAACTCATCTGTCATTCTGCCTTGACAAATTAATCAAAGATGAAAGTGAAGTGTTCCCAGAGTTCACTTGCTAATTGAGAACTAACTGCATCTCCAACACGAGACCTGAGGAAATTCTGCAAACAAAACTCTTACCTGGATATAATCCGGAAAGAACAATCCGATGAGCACATTCTAAATGATAGATACCTAGATACCTATGCATTCCCTTTTAATTGAAGGATACTACCAACATTAATGACAACAACAATAACTTCGTAATGCAAGTTTGTCACTTAGATGGATCACTATTCCAGCATATAGTTATATTTAGCAGGTACAACACAACATGTTAATCAATTTACATCAAGTTTTCTGGCAAATAACAAACTCAAGTTGGCACCAGCTATTTTTAAGTCAAACAAAAAATAACCAGGTCATGACTAGTAATAATAAGCATCTACTGTTTGAGTACAAACCATGTATACATCACACTTTCAGCTTTTATCTCAGAACCGGATAATTATAACTCACTCCTATCAAAGGATGAACTACAATACACAAATAGCAGCACTGTAACAACTGTAACTGTTAGGAAAACCTCTTTGTTTCTTACTGGCTGCTTAAAAAAAAATCCTATCAAAAGATTTTTTACAGTACAGGAAAACTGAGGTCGAAAATTTAGAGAAACTGAAAAGAGCAAGTTTTGGGTAACTATTCTTTCAGCAAGTAATGACAGACTGAGTCACATTGTACAAACAAAGAGTTGTGTGAAACAGATGGGAGGGATTTATTCATGATATATTGATCATTTTTCCGTTGCAAAGGTTCTTTTAAAGTCCTAAACTACTGCTAGGTGAGAATTTTCCATGTGGTCAGAAGACTCACAATTCTTTTTGCAGAATCACAGACAAAACCTGCTTCTCCTGTTCTGTAAGCCCTCAGCATTAAAGCATTAAAACTCCTTCCAGAACAGATTCTTCTGAGAGAGATCTCTGGGAAGAGAAAGAGTCCAAAAAAGTTGGGAGGAGGAGAGAAGCTGACTGGTGCTGCTTCCGACTGTGAGATCCAGGAGCCTGAGGTGACATCCAGCCATGAAGTCCAACCCAGCCCCAAACTTGCAGGAAAAGGCAAGACCAGTAAACATGTTTGTCATAGATCCTCCTAGATGTGGTGTGATAGAAGCAGCACTGAAAAGGAGTTTTCAGAAATGCGTCCATGATTGCAAAATTTCTGGTGTTAACTGGGACTGCTTCAGGATTTAGAACAGAACAGATAGGAGCAGAAATTTCTTGTTTCTGAATGGCACAAAGCATCAGTACTTACTGAAGAGGAGATGCTCAACTGTACTTTCACCTACAATGATCGACACAAAGTAGGAACTTCATCCCTTTTGTGGTTAAGCAAGAAGATGATGTGTTTAACCGGTATGTTCTGTGGCAAATCTGAGAACTAGAACCACAAACCACCATACAACAACGTGGGTGGGACTAGACCTTCGAAACATCACCTGCTGGATCCACAGCCAGTTTTAGGGATGATCTGGGAACCAACCAGACCACAGCAGAGTTGAAATAGCAGTGAGTTTTGCTGCCTTAGGGATTTTCCCAGCTGCAAAGCCAACATCTGAAAAAGACACCACATGAAGCAGCAACAGATGTTTCTGCATCTTAGACTCTTATTTTCCTGTAGGACTACAAAAATCAATACAAGTTGCAAAATCAGGGCTACACATCTCAACAGTGTTGTCAGTCTCTTCCATGTAGCCTGTGGTGATTTCTGGAAACATCTATGTTTGGAATCCCTAGAGAGAACAGTATGCGAATTGTGGATTGAAAATCTGGAGAGGAATTGTACAGTTAGGGGAATCCCAAATTCCTCTCATCTGGTGTTTCACAGAATCACAGAAAGTTAGGGATTGGAAGGGACCTCGAAAGATCATCCAGTCCAATCCCCCCGCCAGAGCAGGAACACCCAGATGAGGTTACACAGGAAGGTGTCCAGGTGGGTTTTGAATGTCTCCAGAGAAGGACACTCCACAGCCTCCCTGGGCAGCCTGTTCCAGTGTTCTGTCACCCTCACTGTGAAGAAGTTTCTTCTCAAATTTAAGTGGAACCTCCTGTGTTCCAGTTTGCACCCATTGCCCCTTGCCCTATCATTGGTTGTCACCGAGAACAGCCTGGCTCCATCCTCCTGACACTTACCCTTCACATATTTATAAACATTAATGAGGTCGCCCCTCAGTCTCCTCCAAGCTTCAGGGTTTTGCACAGCTAACCCCATATGCCCACTGAATGAACAAAGAGATGGCAGGACAGAAGCATCCCTTGTACAGATATCAAGAGTTAAAGACACCAACACCTACAGTGTACATACAGTATATTGACTCATCCCTCAAAGCAAAACTTTCTTTCTTCTCTTTTAGGGGAGCATAAAGCTTGCTTTCTTTTCTTCTTAAATAAAACATCGAACTTTCACACCTCTTTCTCCTTCTCCCCAGCCTTTCCTCCTCCCTCATACCAAGCTCACTGAAGGACCTGGAAGCAAGATGGTGTATGAGGCTGTGGCCCAAGACACGGCTCCTTCCATTTCTTCAGAAAGAAAGTAGAAAAAGGAAACTGAGCTCTGAGACTTCCAGGCTCCTTCTACAGCTTACGGGGAACAATCTGAAATGCACATTGTGCCTCTTAAGACAATGCTATCCAGGTCTTTCAAAAGGCCTGCCATATAGAGGTCTGCCATAAGAAAACATGTCCTACTTCTAGAATATACAAAATTACTCAAATAACAGTCATGCTGAGATATATACAAATAAAACCAAGGAATACCACATTATTTTAAGACAACTGCTTAATTAATCTGATTACCTCTATAACACAGGTCGCACAGTCTCACCCAACAAACACTGTGTAACTTCTAGGAAGCTCATAACTTCAGTTTCAGATCAAACCTTTTTTTTCAAGACTGCAAAGCTAGACTGAGAGCATTGCAATTGATGGTGGTCAAGTTGTTCAAATAATTTTTAACTTTGCATTTTACCTTTAAATACCAGTTAGGCCTTAAATATTACCTTATGAACAACAAAATCACTCTCTGATAGCAGATTTTGAACACAAGGGGAAAAAAATCCCAAGTTTTTCTAAAACCAGTTTTTGATCAACATTCATATCTTATCCATAATTTTTCTACTCTCTCCTTATTCTTTTCTGCTTCTTCCAAGTCCTGTAAGTTTTATATTTGAACATCTCAAGAGCAAGATGACAATCTGTTCCTGCCTGTATCTTTGTACTGCTTTGCTCTCAACAAAAGTTCAGCTGTGACCACCTACAAATCTTTCGATGGAGAAACATGCCCAGATTTTTCACAAGACACCATGAGCATCTCTGGCTCCACAACTGCCTGGCTGACACACATTTAGAAATAACCTGTTAGATGAATGCTCAGTAACTTTATAACGCTTAATGGAAACTACCCCTCCGACTGGCACATTATCCACTAGCAAAACTGGCTCTCAGCTGATACAAGAATATTCGAAACACAGAAAATTGTATGAATGATACCATATGAACAACATAATAATTTTTAGTTATTATTCTAAGTACAACTCTTCCTTCCTTTATCAAAGCGAGTTTTTATTTTCCCTGACCATCTTAATACGGTAATAAAAGTCTAGTTAGCAGAAACTTTATAGCAGAATTTTACACATATAGAATATGTAAGACAGACAGATACAGAAAGAGGTAGTCCTACATGAATCCATGTGTATTTGACTCATCAGACTGAAATTACTAGCTTCAGTGGCTCCAGGGAAAGCTGATTGATATAGACACATACAGATACAGACATCAGTATAGCGGCTGCACATGGAACTCCTGCTCATTAGTTACGAAGGAAAGACTCAAAGTAACCATCCACCTCTGACACAAAAACGGTTTACTGTTTACATTACTTAAAGGATAGGGGACTAAAGCCAAAGTAACTCTGAAACAAACAGAAACAGAAGCTTGTTGCAAACATTTTTAAAAATGTTTCATATTCACATTTATAGACAGTGACACTTAAAAGAGAATAAGCATTACCGAAGCTCACCTGCTTTTTTACTAAGTTTGTATAAGAATGTTTGTCGTGGATCCGAATGGTCTCGACATGTCAATTGTAATAACGAACCAGACTTCTTCCATTTCTGCATAAACCACAGTCCTGCATTGTTAGGTACAACGTGAGTACAGATCCACAATAAAACATGAAAACTAATTAAATGTAAGTAAAATACGTAAAGTCCATATATTTAGCCTCTCAGCTGTTAATTTTATTTCTCGTGTCAGGATTGTCAAGCCTAGAAACATTTACAATTTTTGTTCATTATTCTTTCTTGTCTATATATCTAATAAAGCACAAAGGCTGTTATTTCCACTAAAGCACATGCTTGCCTACAAAAAATAACTGTATTTACAAAAAGTGAGAATATGTGTATACGTTAGCCATAAGGCAATATAAAAACTCTACTTCAATAATTTTCAGAATATTAGAACATTTTGATGTTCAAATATGCAACACTGAAGAACAAGCATTGCTTTTCAGATTTCTAAAAGTAACTTTATAGAACCACCAAATTAGTGAAATATAACTTGACAAGAGGAAGCAGAATTTTCTGTTTCAGAATTTTCAGTTTCTATGATGCTGTACCCTCTTTATTAGTCAATGAGCCAGCTGGTTAACTGGCTTTTGAGAAAATCTTACCTCCCTCACCAAGCAAAAGAAAAGCCTAAAGGCAACCAGGCCTTTAGAGCCTCAAGAGTGTTGTTACGAGTTGATTCAACTCTCGGAGAAATCGTTATCTTTTAAATGCCAATTTACTGGCAGTTACTAATGTGTACCTATAGTACGGTCATTTAGACTTCAATACCCACAGCTTATTATTATCTTGGTGGTGTCCAAAATCTTAAAGAATCTGAAATGTAGAAGAAGACTATTATACAAAAAGGACACTTTGTACAGTCTTCAACTATAAAAAAGGTTAAATATTCCAGAAATCCTTATTTTTTCAGTGAATATATTCCGGATTATAGACTGATAGCTTTAACCTTAGGTTAAAAATCATTTGCTGGTGATCACTTAAACAAGCAAAGAGCCCTGCCTCTTTGTGTCCTGAAAAACTGCAATTTCTAAAAGCAAAGTAATGCTGGCACTTCTTGTTGGTGTCGGTGAGATCCAGTTACAGATTACAATACTTGAAAGAAACTGGCTATGGATATACCAGGGTAAATGCTCATAGTGAATTATGCCGTGGATGTTTTAATCCTGAAGTGAACCCCACTGGTAGTGTATTGAGGGCTCTAAATGGTACTGTTTCAACCAAATTCAAAGAGCTCCCATGTTCCCCGGGGCATCTATAAACGCCAACGATCACTCCAGTTAGCCACCAATTCCTGTCCTCTTAAGCTAAACGTGACTTAATTTTTTTCCTCCTCCTTTTGGTATGAAACAAAATAACAAACCAATCAATAAACTGGCACTAAGCAAGGTAATGCATGATTTTTAGAGTGTTTTTAAAGAGTTTAACATGCATATTTCTATTTAGAGAAAATAAGCATTACTCATTTTGGGTTGGGGCTCTCCGAGGTAGGTGCTAATCTCAGAAACAAGCTTTCATTTAAAAATTCAATGCTACCTGAAAATATTCATTTCAAAAGTCTGCAGTTTCTACAAGTCCTCCTAGAGCTACATTTAATCTTTAGAAAAACAGACATTCATAAAGTACAAACACATCTGTAGAACCACACTGCAGGTGGTAAGACATTTTTGAGAGAGAAAAGACGCTACTGGTAGTTCAGAATTATTTTAATGCATCTCAAACCTACTTGTTTTGCAGATTAAGTATATTAAAATTCAGTTTACAATAAACTGAGCTCAACACATTGAAACTGGAGATTCATTATAATGTAACAGAAAACCTGAATCAAACATACTGGGAAATGCTTGTGTCAACCATCTCTTGCACATCCTTCTAGCGATACTTTATTTTTATAACCCTTTCTCTCTTGTTATGACAGTGAAACATGCACTTTCTCATAATCAAAGTAATGCAGAAATGTGCACCCCACACGAAACTGCTAACTGCACTTCAAAGACAATATCTCCACTTAACTTGTACTACTGAAAAGAATACTTTACCTGTATTAACAAGAGCACTGCTGTTGTAGAGGGTACCCAGATGTGGTCCAGACAGAGACAGGAAGGTATGAAGTTTGTTGAGGTAATATTTAAATCGAGGTCTGGTGAGCACGGAACGTATTATTAAATTACCCAGTGAGTGTCCAATAAAGCTGTTCAAAAAGAAATAACAGTATAACATAGAATTTGATGGGAAACTTTTTTTCTTTTAAACACAGAAAAATACAACTGGTGTCATAAAATGCTGAAAGAGCACAGGAAAAAAAAATGAAAAGTTTCCATTCAGAAGCCTGTATTTTAGGTCACGCAGAAAACACAGCTTGTTCACATCTCCCAAGGTGCGCAAACTCGTTACAAACCTGTTCTAAGCTCCTCTAGAATGATTTTATACATCATTTTCAAAAAGCTAGTGAGAATAAACTATGCTTCCACCAGCATCTTGCACCCCAAACCCGGATTATTTCTGGGTGTATTTCCCTTAGCACCAGGTATTCAGAAAATATTTGATGAGCTGTGCATGACTGAATAACTCACTAGTTGGGCATGTGATGGCATTCAGTGGGATGACTGCGTGAGAGTTACTGAAATAACCAAGTGGAGAAGGATTCCAAAACTACCCCTACAGGGGGAAAAACATTACTTATTTTAACCTGATTATTTTAAAATAGAAGCAACATCTCAAATCTGTTTAGCAGTTGGACCAAAAGAAGTGAGTATCAGTTAGAGCGATGCAACTGAGAAATATCTGTCTGCCAGGAGAATATTACATTTAGTTGTTTCCCTGGTTAAGCTTCATGTATCTAAGAATAATTATTAATCTGAGGTGCCTGATGTTGTACCCACAAGTCTGTATAAAGCACTTCTTTAGAAGGGACACTATAAAACAACGCAGTTCTAGTTATGGAGTTACGCTTATAGATCCCTGCTGAGGTAAGGACCACAGCATCCCAGGCACTGACTTAAAGAGGATACGGCAGAGACAAGTCTCATAAAATTAGAAGGAAGAAATGCCTTCCTGTTTTATAAATGTAATCTCAGCACGTGGAAAGAACAGCCAACCATGCAAAAACATATAGTAGAACTATCCTGGCTGGATCATGTATGTGCCACAACATAAGATCATAAGATCATCCCTCCCGTGTTCTCTGTATCACTACATTCATCAACAAAAATAGTTAAACCGAAGCTACCTGTAGTATCAGTGTAAAATATAGTGCTCAAAAATTACTCGACTGTTTTATTGCTTCCCAAGCAAGAATTACTGAGACTGAAAATTTCAATTTAAAGCTAAATGAAAAAACTCAAACATTAGGTTATAGAATGGCAGGGCTACCCCTGAACTCTGACATAATTATACATTTCTATGACAGAATAGGCTATTTGTTCCTTACCAATACACAATTTAAGCATATGTGCATATCATTCCTGTTGGCTTTTCCTACTAGATTTTCAGAATTGCTGCAATATCAGAAATTCTTTGCTGCAGCTTGCTATGTCTAACTCATTTAGAAATGAAAGATTTCTACCCTCTGTGCTGTCAGCACAACAGCAGTGCATTTGCAAAACAAAATACTGGGCTGCTGACTCTCTTGAATACTAAAATTTAAACCCATTCTCTCCGAGTACATCATGAAGTCCACACAAGAAAAACAAAGCCATAGATTTCTTCAGGAACAAGAAAACGTCCACAGAAATTGAGTGCGTTTATCCTGAAGAGGACCTGGATCACACAATTGCTCGAGTAAAAAAGATAATTTTCTAAAGAAGATCTGAACATTAGCAGAGATGCTCTCTCGACAGTTCATCCACTATTTATTAAATGTCATAAAAGGACGAGAAACTCTTACATCGTGCCATAACAAAGGACAATTTTGTCACTGGAAAAAACAGCGATCCATCAATCAGTCCTATCATCCTCAAGAACATGGGCATACCTGAACCAAAACTTCAGAAACACCAAAGATCCATTTCAGGAAAAAAAGAGTGCTCACAATTAGCTATGTAAATGTACCTCAAAGATTAACACTTGTTCTTAATTCGTAAAGACTTAGAAAAACAAAAAAGGTTACAGTAATATATTGCGTTTGAATTCAGATATTTAGGTGAACACTTAATAAGCCTTTAATATTATTTTCTAACGGAGAAAGGTTTAAGGATTTGCTCAGATCAGAAAGGAAAAGGGAGGAAAAGGAAAACCCTTCAAAAAGGGTTTTGAAAGTGTAAGACTCAGTGTTTCAGATCCCTGCAACTGTGGGATGCTCTGCAAAACCAACGCATTTCTGAACAGTAGGTGGCAATATTACCATCTGTTGAACTTAAGATGTTCACACACTGAAGTAATAGAATCACACTGCACGCGCTTTATGGCACAAGTCTACCAATTCAGATCATACTGGAAAATTAGACACAATAAAACCTCATCATTCTGTGCTAACAAACAAAAAATCCCATCCAACTATAAAAATTCATGGAATAAAAAAAACCCCACAAAATCCATCAAAGGCCACAATCAAAAGGTGTTGAAATAATGAACAGGCATTTTAATATATGCATGTTAAAAATTGTATCTTTTTTTTTTTTTTTTTGAACCAATGTTACTTAGGGAAGAGGATGACAAGCTGAATAATCCAGCTCTGAGTCCAGTACAGGTGATCAGAAATTTCTGTAAGACCTGACACAAGGAGAACAGTTTCTGAAACTACACTCCAAGAGCATGTGGTTTATTTCGTAGCCATGTGATGACCTGGAATGGCTTCCATCCTTCAAAGATAATCCAGACTTGAACAGGTATGACTGAGCAATCTGACTTGCTTCAAAGTTGCATTAATTTTGAAGCTGATGCAGGTACCTGGTCCAGATGACCTCCAGGGGTCCCCTCAACCTAAAGCAATCTGTGATTCTTCACCAAACAGTTGTTTTATAAGACTAACTGTTCTTGGTTTGAATCAAGCTTCAAGTTCATGCTTGCTCTGCACTTGTAGTGAGCACAAAAATTTTGTTCCAAGGAGATCAAAGCACATGTTGGTAGTACCAAAAATACTGGTTCACTAAAGCTGACACTCTAGTGTGGCTCTGGGTTCTGATGGTACAGGGGCTGCCTTTTCTTATCTCAGTATAAGAATGTAGCACAATAAACAGGATTTTGTCATTACCTGAAGGCAAGAGGCTTTGCATTGACCTGACAGTGCAGAATCTCAGAACTCCTCTTGACTTGTCTTGGCCTGAGCTGTTTTTAGTTTGTTTTAGCTGCGACAACAATTGTCTGGCAGTGGAGTAACCAGTAAGGCCTAAAGTTGCTTTAGTTCCACTGTAGTTTCTATTAGTAACAAGTACCATTCTGTGTGGCTTGAACTGTGTATTGCTTGAATGAAGTGTGGTGTGGCAGTCTGCCCAAACAGGGCACCCTACTTGGAGAAAATAAATGGAATAAGGATTCCCTGGAAGTAACAGAAAAAGGAAAACAGGAATGCATAGACTGGGATGGGCTTTCTATTAAGATGCAAAACATGCTTTTTAGCAGATGAAATGTCAGAAAACGTCAAAATGATGAAATATCTTTTTCGTGCAGCTGCTCTTCAATGTCACAAATAGGATGGAACTTCCCTATAGGGATGACAATATAGACAGTCTGCTATGTCATACTTGGTGAAGAGACTATAAAATCAGAAGAAAGCTAACTTTGTCTTGACATAGCGCTATTACATTTTCCTTCAACCTTCTTAAGCACTATCTGTTTTTCTGCAGAACTCTACCACGCGGGATCCGAGGAAGCACAGGACAGCAGCTCCTTACACGTCATGCATAACTCTGCCTTAAAACCACCAACAGGACTAGGTGAGGTTACAACACTCGTCAGTTTTCTTTCAGCTGGGAACTCCTTCTCTCTCCTTTGTCCCCCTTTCCCCTACTCCTCCCCCTCCCTGAATTTCTCTTTCCCGTGTCTCCCTTGGCCTGCTCCTGAGCATTGCAGTTCAGAACAACACAGGGCTCCAGCTTTAAGGTTATTTCTATAAATAATATAGAACAAATATTACCTGATTTTTGAAAGGGTAAGATTATAAATTTGTATATACTGTATAATTTCATCTAAAAGGCGATCTGTCATGGAATCAAAATCAGCAAAGGTATCATTCTGTAAAATAAAAAAAAAAATAATAACTGTATTTTCTAATGCAGCAATATACATTCTGCATTCAGTCTGAATTCTTATTCCCCAGTGTTTTGCTCAACAGCACACAAATAAAAACATCCATATTAACTCTGAATACAAACACTGCAACTAGTTATAATTTCTTCAAGTTTTTTTTCTTGTAACATAAAGTGATATACATCTTCCTGTAAGACTACTTTCTTCTAGTAACACTGAAACGAATCTTTACACAGTCAGTCTCACTTCTAAGCCTTCCCCTACACATAATCTTATCTGTAGTGAAACAGAAGACCAAACTGCATATTCAGAACTAATCACACTACCCATGAAACAGAAACGAGACAATTACTGCAACAGCAGAGTCTATATTAGTACTGTTTATTCAAAACAAAACAAAAATCCTTAAAGCCTTATTCTCAGTTCATAGTTGATTGTCTACAACGCTTAGCAATAAGAAATTAAAGAAGAGGTAGGGAAAGGCTGCCTAAAACTTTTCAATACCAGTCCAAAGCATCTGTGCTAAAATCTGAGTGTTCAACATATTGATAAACAATTTGAGAAAGGGAAGGAAATGAGATGTCAGAGTTTGGAGACAAAACCACATATCCAGGATAGTCCAATCTAGAACCGACCCGAATTTCAGAAGAATCTGCATGCATGGATGATAAAATGGCAAGAAATGTGAAATAAGGTTACATAGAGAAAAACAGCCCTAAACATATATGCAAACAATCTATACCATCTGTGTTCCATATAATCAGCTATGTTAGAAAAGCAAGGAAAGAACAGAAAATATCAATATAGCATTTTGTAAGTCCACAGTGCACAAGCATCTTAAATGCCCTGTCTAGTTCTGATCATCCTTATTTTAAATTATAAGTAGTATGAAAGTGGGCAGGGAAGGACATCGTGCATGACCAGAAACTGTTTCACATGTGATCCTGAGAAATACTGGATGGGCTAAGTCTCTGCAGTTGCCTCCTGAAGGAGAAATTACATATTTTTTAAATAAAATACTTAACTAACTGAAGCAGAAAATGGGAAATGATTATTGACTATTTTTTTCCAAAACAAAGTGTAGAGGGAGTTGTTTAAACGTTCTTGTTTGCAACTGAATTAGTAATGTGTACGAACTATAGAATTAATCTCAACTGTATGCTGTGGAAATTGGAAGTATAAACATTCAAAGAGAATCAGCCAACATCAAGGAGAAAAGTCCAGCAGTAGCTATTAGGCTCAGTGATCTCAATGGAATTCCCAAACCAGAAAGTTTCAGAACGGCTGACTGCCAAAAACTATCGGGCTAGAGAAGACAAAGCGTCGCTTGCTGCCTGTCCAGCCTGGTTGCAAAGCATCCCAGCAGCTACTGCCAGAAATAGCTTCTGCGCTACACGAACCTTTTGTTTGAGCCACTGAAGAGACTCAGTTCTAATCCATCCCTGAAGTATGTCTACTACAATATGTAATACACACACACAAAAAGTAAAAATTGGTCTTCTGTGTTTGTCAAGTTTACTTCACCTGAAAATAGTAAAACTCACAAAAGTTTAACACGAGGTAATTTGATATTGGTTCAGTGCCATGATGTAGATCTTACAGTGCACTGACAAAAAACAGGTATTTTGCATTTCTGAGATCCTGTGAAATAACAGGATCTTCCTTCTTGCCACAGCAGTTTTCACTATCATAATTTTTACCATTAACATCAGGGGTATTTTATGTACAATCCTAACCGATTATGCTGAGAATTTAGGAGATCCAACAACACAACAAAATGGCAGCAACAAATACTACTCCTTATACATTTACCTTCAATATCACACTAGGTTTTTACTTTAACACAAGCCACAGGTAAAATAATTGATTCTGTGAGAATACAATAAAAACATACAAAATGTAAACTGCAACATGATAGTGCCATTAAAAAGCATGTGAAGATGTACCCTGTTTATTGCTTTACAAATACTATTTTTCTGTTTGTCAAATACCTGATTCCTTTCGGACATAAGAAAATCTATTCTCCCTCCAGGCAGCCCCAGCTCAATGTAAGTCTTCACTAATCTTAGGTCTGCGCTGTTACCTTAAAAGGAAAAACAATCAAGAGTTAGTACTGTGAAGTTAACTTGCAACATAAGCACTCAGAATAGCGAAATGAACCTACGGCACAACTTTAAACACAGCTAACAATATTCTCAGCCCTAATTAAAATTCAGTAAGACTCAGGATGATAAACTGCAATGCCAAATGCAGTGACAAAACGGTCTAGAAAAATGACATTCAATGCACTTTTAAGAAAGCAAGGATTTAGGAAGTCATGTTTGATTTTGTCTTAGCATCCAGCAGATAAATAGCACTGTGAACACTGCATTCCCGAAAACCTAATTAACTTTGATGAAAGTCAATTAAAGAACTCAGAGCGAGCTTAAAGAATTCAGGGAAGGAGAAAGGAACAAGGGCAAGTTGTAAACGTTTCATAGAATAAAATGGCAGAGTGGACTGTCAGCAAATAAAAAGACATTTAGACTGGTACCCAAGACAACAAATGCCAGTATAACCAGCGTCAGAAGATTTCTCTACATCAGTGATTGTGTATGCTTTTGAAGAAAGAGTACCCTTTTTGCCTTAATTAGAGAACAAGATTTTTATTTAAATCTGTTATTAATAGGAAAGAACTTGTATGAACTCACCGTTTCATAAGAAAATTCTAACAATATGGATTTTTCTAAGGCTTCAAAGACATGTTTTTTTAACTACAGTTTTTTTGGCCAAGTTAACTTTTGTGTCAATTCTAGGCACACTAGGAAGAAGGAATACTGCTGAGTTCCATTTTAAAAGCACTTAAGAAAGGGTGCTTTCTGCCCCAAGGAAGAAAGAAAAGCCACTCTGTTATTTATTTTTTTTTTAAAACTTAGGAATTTGAAAAATAAACAAGGCATTTGTACAGTGTTGGTTCAGTCCAATATTCTTTCTTAGTGATATGCTGTGTTTCCTTACATTGTTAATTTAAGAAGCTTCTCAAAAAAAAAGACAAAAATGTTGATGGCAGAAAGCTACGAGTATCTCAACTAGAGGGGATATTATTTCTTAATACACATATATGCTTTGAACTAAAGCAGGTGAATATATTCAAGCTATCTAAACTTCTCAATTAGCAAGAGATTTTCTCATTTCTATCACAGCAGAGCCTCCATCCTTGGAAATATTCAAAAACCTGACTGGGCTGGGTGCTGGGCAACCTGCTGTAGGTGACCCTGCTTTGGGCAGAGGAGTTGGACCAGACAATCTCTGGAGATCCTGTCCAACCCCAACCATTCTGTGATTCAGTAACGTCACCTTTTAAAACCTTATAAACACTCGACTGCATTTTACATATACTATTTTTTTTCCTAACAAGATACACATATTTTATATTTCTTGAAAATGTAACATTACCAATTCTAAACCAAACTGTTTTGTTAGTAACTTCACTCTATTACCACGATATGGACAAATACCAATACAACATAAAAAACTGGAACGTCTATCTAATGTGAACTACGGTGTAAAGCGTGTTTATGTGCATCAAAGTTTTACCAAAGCTAAATGTTACATAAAATTATTAATTTAAATGATTCTATGGAACACACTGTCAAATGTAGCAGTATAGCGTCAGACTTCTATCTCCCTCCAGTTAACCTATTTCAGAAGCATTCAGTTCTGAGTTCAAGTGACAAAAGCTAATCCTCACTGGTAATCTGAACTGCTATCTCATTCAGTATCACATTTCCCAGCGTACCATCTAGGCCATGGACGCAGACTATAAGATGTATTCCTTCTTCTGAATAGTCATCTTCTTCCATACTGAAATAAGGTATTGAAGAAGCCAGTTTGAAAACATCACTATACATAAATCCAGGAAGTTTAAGTTGCTTCAATTCTTCTTTAGCCTGTAGGAAACTGGAACAAAACCGTATTTATGATAAAACAACATTTACCATTGCCAGAGGAACAAAGTCTCCTAGGATACACTTTTGTAGTGTATTTTTACTTTGTCTTCTATGTAATTGATAAGAAGGAAAATATATTTATCAAGTTACTATCTTCACAAAACAAGCCAGTTCCTCAAAATATTTTTTTATTGCAGCTTCCTACAGCCCCTTTTCCCCTGTAACGAATTCCATACCCCAAGTGCTACTCTCTTCTCTCCTTTGAACATCCCTGCAAATTCTGAAGTATTTCTGAAACCACTGAAGATTCTGGATTAGTTCTGGTCTTGAGCAAGCAACAGCTTCGTTTAAATGCAGTAACAACATTACAACCAATCAGAAGTCAAGGTAAAGATTTCCACTGACTTTTGGTAATTCTTGCCAAAATCAAAACCTATTTCCTAGGTGAGCCGAGAGCTGGAGCCAAGTGCTGTAATAGCTCACCAGAAAGTCCCTCTGGCAGGTTGAACAACTGATCGTTTCTTGAGAAGATGCCCGATCCAGATCTCCGGTCTTTTGGATATTACATGAAGGCATACACTATACAGTTTCTAATAGCAGAGGCTCCCACATGCTCAGAGTTCCTTGCATTCCTCCCTTTCTCCTCCTTCCCTCAGCTTTTGACCTTCCTAACTAATGGCACATCAGCTTCCCTGCAGCGCTTCAAGCTCTTGTTTCCTTGTGCTTCTCTCCCTAATCCATCTGTTCTGCACGGTCCCTCACAGCACCACACTGCATCCTGTCCTCTTCCTCCTGCTCACTGTTTTCTTCCCATTCTACTTTCTGTTCTCTGTTTTCTCAACTTTATCTTTAGCTCATTCCTCACTAACTGGCTTCAGTGAAGTCAGCCCGAAGAGAAACCACTGCAGGCACTCTCCAGCAGAGGTTACTTCTTTTGTAGTCAAGGCGTGTTTTCTGAACTGAATGTACCAACGTTGGCTCTCTATGGAGCAGATCGTGCCCTCTAGAATTCCAGTTATCCCACGCTCTGGGAGACTCTGCTTTCCCTAAGGCCAAGTCCTTGATTTTACTCCAAGTTCCTTCTTTCTTTTATTGTAACAGAACACCCCAAATAGTCTCTGCTTTTCATCCCTCCCACTCCACACCAGTACCCACCCTCCAGTATTTCAGAGGCTACTTTTCTGTCTGATTCTATCCTGTTTTCTTCTACCACTGCTCAATCCTTCCTCCTTTTCTCAGCTACATACCACAGACTATCTGGTCTTTTATCTCTTCCGCGTTCTTAATGTTCTCCTCGTTTTTACCTCTCTTCTAATTTTTCTTCCTTCTGAAAGCAACATTTTACTTCCAATACAACATAATGAGCTGCCGCTTCCCACATTCAGTTAGCAGCAGAAGGTTTCTCAGGGAAACTCCTATATTTACAGCAAGAGGAGGTGCAATCTGGGATCCCTGATGCTCCTCTAAATTTGGCTTTCCTGGTATCCAAATTGCAGTGTAATTTAGAGCATTGTGGTCTCTGAGGTGCTACATTTTTGGTATTTGAAGACTGAAAAATAAGGTTATGACCTTGGCTAGCATCGCACATTTGCTTCACTTAACTAATTAAATGGACAAGCAGTTACAGAATGCTTTTTTGTTTTATGTTTTAAAACTCAAAGCACATTTTCCTATGCTTGCTATTTTAACAGCTTCCATTTCATAAAACATCATTTTTATGCTCAGTAGCCATTACAACATCACTTTTTAGACAAATGATTATTTTTTTTTTAAAGGAACATATTAGAGAAACAAAACATACCGCGTTTTGCTTGAAGTTTGTCAAACCACATGAAATCACAAAATAAATGACAGAAGGAATTCACTTTCTACCTGAACATCTAAAACATGATGTTACTTGAGCATGCAGAATCCACAAGCCATAGCTCTGGGGGCACCATGGAGCCCAACCACGCTCCTTTTCCCCTTCTATACTACCTTGACATCATTTATAAAAGCATAAAAAACTTCATTTTAAAACAATCACTTACGCTAACATTTGAGGTTTTGGGGAGCTTTCATACCAGGAAGCAGCTGAAGCCGAGCTGTAGGATGTGCTGCCTGGCTGTTGTGTAATTGCAGGAGATTTATTCCTTGAAGAACAGATAACATTGCAAGGAGAGTCTCTCAGAGAAGAAGGAAAAGACAGACAACCAGGAGTACAGACAGGAGGAACAGTCATTCCATCTCGCAGATGCCCACTATCAATCCTTTCAGACCTCAGGGCTCCCTCTTCTGCTGAGCCATGATCTTGGTCAGCACTGGAAGCTCCATCTAATATACTATAGTCCGTTTCTTCGTAATACCCGTTTTCAATCATTTCTTGATCCTCCTCTTCTTCCTCGTCTTGTTGGGAAGAGCAAATAACTTGTTTTTCATATGTCTCCTTCTGAGGGCTAACAGGATTGCTGTTGTCCATAGGCCAAATATCTGAAATATCTGTGCTGCTTCGAGAGCCAAAATAGTTTTCAACAAGCCCTTGCTTTACCATGTCAGTACTACTGGTTGGAGAAGGATTATCTGTACCCATTTCACTTTTAGCTACTGACAGTTCCTCAGTTGCCTCCTTCAGTTCTAAAGGCTCATTATGTTTTCCTTCATTTGTTTTTTCAACCTCAAACACTGCATTTACAGACGAAGAACCTGAAACAACAGATTGCTCACCCACACAAGTAATTTCCAAATGCAACTTAATTGTTTCTTCTGTAGTGTGAAGATGCCTTTCAAGGTCCTGAGAGTCCTTGCAGGTGGTGCCAAGGTCTGCCTGTGGGCTACAACTTTTCACATCAGTGGATGTATCCTCATCTGAAACAACTAAGTGTAAAAGATCTTTTGTTCCTGAGAGTGAGGAATGTATAGACAGAGTTTCGGTATCTGAGTGCCCTGAAAATAAAACACACTGTTGCTGCAAATTGGTTTTTGGTTTTTTACGGTCATCACATTTTGGCAAGTCAGTTGCTCCAAGATCCAGTACTGTTATACTGTCACTCAGCTGGCAATCAGGTACCACAGATATCTTTGAAGTCTCATCAGGTGACAGCTCATCATCATCTGAAGGCAGAGAATTTATGGATGTCAGGGATGATTGTATTTCACTTACAGCGCTGGTACTCTCAGTGCAATGGCTTTCTATTGTGTTTTTTGTAGCACAGTCCGGTTTCAGTAACAGCTGAGGAAATACTCTCTCACCATTGTATGCACTTTGCCCTTGAACATTTTCAAAAACCTGATCAGGGTTGGGGTGAGTTGCAAAAGAACTTGGTTCACTTTCTACACCTGAATCTGAAAACCTAGAAGAGGCATATGTCACACTAACATCAGGTAATTTAGTCATGTCTCCACTTACAGAAAGTTGACTTTCTTTTGCAGAAAGAGTAGGCTGATTACTTTTCATTTTTGTTAAGATGTCACTGGTATGTCGGCAGTTTCTTTCGTGGACATCTTCTTTTTCAAGCCCCATTTCCTGTTCTCCTGAGTTCAATTTATTTCCAGATTCTGAAGACTGAATACTGGGAGTCTGCAAACTCTCTCCTTGCACTGCATCTTGTGGAAACTTGGCCCACGATCCAATGCTAACAGTTACTTTCTCCCCTTCATAAGGATTCTTATTACTTGGTTTCACCTCAATTATCCTGACTCCTGAGGAAAATGGTTCACCTCCATGACAACTTTCAAGCGTACCTCTGGGTTGTAGAGCACTATCTGCTTGTATCGTTCCTGAATCTGTCTGGGAGATAGTAAGTCTATCAAAAATAGCCACATTTTCACAGTGCACGGAGCTACCCAGGCCTGGTTGGACACCTTCAGTCTTGGCAGTCTTTTCCTCAGTGCCAGATGGCAAAAATGGAAGATCTCTTTGACTTATTTGCCTGGTGCAGGTCTTTGTATCACAAGGAAATCCACCTAATGTAGGGTCCAGCCCTTCGTTGGCACTGCATGAAGGCCTGCCTTCTGAGCTCCGAGAGGCATCTTCCAGTGCTGCACTTTTCAAACATTTGTAGCCTACTAAGACCACTGAGTCCTTAGAGTTCTGTTTCACAACTTTTTTTGTGTTTTCAGGTTTCATTGTTTTCATGAGCTTAGTAACCTTAACTTTGGATTTATTTACATCTTCATTTTTCCCTTTCAAAGTTTTTGTGAGCGTCTTTTCACTTTCTGGATGCCAAACGTTGGAGGCACCTGCAGGTCTTATTTTCAGTTCTGGGCTAGTAAAACCAGCTACAAAACCTTCCTCAGCTTCAAATTTATCCAGTTTGTTGGACTCTGATCTTGGAAGACTCTGAACTACCAACCAGGGTGCATCCAGATCTTTCACCAAAAAAAGCAAAGGGGAAAAAATAAAAAAGGATTGTTTACAACAAGATTGTGCATGTAACTGATCTTATAAACCACTAGCAATTATAGAACTTTACATAGTCTCAAAACTCAAACTAAAGAAACATTTCCTAACAAATAAATGTACTCATTTAAAGCCACTAAAAATGTAAAAAAACACCACTCAGGTTTTAAATAATTTTTGCTCAGTTCTTCAAAAAGAAAACTGCACTCTGAGGTGTGTTTACCTTCAGTAATTGAATCTAAATATCGATCTTCAAAGATTATAGGCAAGGAGTTCGTATCTCCATCAAGTTCACTGCACTCAATAGGGAGGGGTGGAAGGGAACTGCAGAAGGAAGTGTTTTTGATTGCTGCACACATCTGGAGATGACTTTGAGCACTGAAAAAAAGGAAGCAGTCCCACATGAAAAAAGTAGAACTATTTATTTCTACATTAACAGAAACTAGTAGTAGTTTAATTCACTTTAGTAGCAGCTTTTCTATTAATTAGTTGTTTAATAGCTTCAATAGTTATTTAATAGTTCATGATATTACTTTCATTTAGAAGCTTCAAATCTATATTCAGGACATGTTTCTCTTGAACTTGTTAAGTATTTTTGCAAGACAGCACCTCCACACGACGTAAGCTATAAAATAACAGTACCACATGCTCCGTGCTGTGCACTTCCAAAGGCTACTCACTGTAGTTCTTGATAGGCAAGAGCAGCTTGCCTGGGATGCTCAAGACAAAAGAACGCTTCTGCAAATCTGCGCACCTGCAAGATCCAAACAGAGTTACAACTTATTTTCTATTACATACAATTTTTGAAAATCCACTTGCATTCCTACACAGTAATGTTATTAACTTGTATGTATGACGGACAGTTCGTTTTTTTAAAACATTCAGTCTGAGTGGGAGGGAAGAGGATGCCACAGACAAGACTAGCGACTGAAATGAGAATTTTAACTCGTGCACTGGATGACTGAGGGGAATTACATTAGATTCAACTGCCTGCTGTAAACTTGATTACCAAGAAATCAATCATCCAAATCAGTCTCACCTGAAACAATAACACAAAAATAGCAAGAGAAGTTTCAACAGGAAGAAAGGAAATTACTGTTTGATGGACACTTCTGCATGTGTTGAGGATTACTTTCAGAAGTAGAAGCCCATTAGATATTCTGCTGTCTCAAAATACAGAGAAGTACCTGTTTCAAATTTTTCATGAATACTCTCTAGGCCACAGTAAACTACTGTGCAAAAAAATCTTTTGTTTCAGTTGCAGATTACAAAGACAATAACAAAATGTATACTAATTACGAACACTGTATTCAAGACTTAATTGTATGCCTGAAGCCAATAAACTATACAATACTAAAATGGGATTTTATAAGAGAAGCATTTTTTATCATCAAACACATAGTGTGGAAATAGAGAGGGTGAACTATACAGCAATTTAGTACAAATAAAAACATAATCAACGTATTGAAAATACAGTACAGAGAAACCCCAAAGTTAAGGATTTGCAAGATGAGACTTCTCACATTTCCAGTATTAAATATTGGAATATTACTCAATCTAGAATACATTTTCAGAACACTTCCGCAATTGCCCAATGACCTGCATAAAAAAACGCAATTCAATGCATTAAGACAGTATCTTGTTTGTTGTAACAAGACATATAAAAAAGACAATGTGCTGTACAGTAGCTGTCAGCAACTGCTTGTGCACTAACCTGGGCATAAACATCAATTTGTTTGTATCAATTAAAATGAAATTTTTACCCCACTTACAGAACCACAGCTGCAGCTAGTCTGCTTCGTCAGTCATTTGTTTACCAGCCACTTCCTGGCCCCCAACTCCTTTATTTCCTCAATATACTCTGGGTCTTCCTCTAAAGTTATCCCGTTTCCCAGACAATGGGGTTTGCAGCGTTATCTGGTGGAGCAGCATCAGACGCATCTCAGCTCCCGCAGCGATTTCACTTCACTCAGAGCTGCGACCAGCACCTGTGTCCAGCCCGAGCACAGACACGCATGAGAAAAATCCTGTGCATTAGCTGGCAAATGCCAGGCTTTCAGGACCACCTTAACTTTATTTCAAAGACAAGCACTTGCAGGGGGTTAGTTTTCCCTCCTGATATATAGCACAGTATATTTTTACAGAGTACTGTCTGGATGGAGTTTTATGTTCCGTAGCTTCTACGCTCTCCTCTTTTAATAGAAGAAAAACTGGGAAAAAAATTGCGCAAAGTTGCTTAATAAAAAAAACCTCAAACCACGTTCAATCTCTAATCCGCACTAGAAGCTGAGACTCCTGTCCCAACCTCCCAGAATTCAATTTACTGTATTACATAAAATTAATCTCACTGATAACATTATGTGTGAACAGTAATGGAAAATGTTTTGAAGCAAAAAGAACACGCTAAATGGAAAATTTCCTCGTAAACGCAACTTCCACTCTCAGCAGTAACCAGACACACACACAAAAGACATACCTGTTTTCCTTCAGAAATGATGTTAGCAGTTTATGCATACACATATGGGGTTAGAATCAGTGTTCCTAAACACTCCTCTGTGTTTTCCCAGCTGGCTTTTCTAAACAGACATCTACCTTCCAAACACACGATTTTGTCAGAACTAATCCCCAACCTTTCCCCCAGAAAGGGAGAAGCTCGTTATACAACAGCATCGGAGACCATTTTACAGGTTAAAAACTAGATTTTACAACAATCGATCATGAAAAGCAAACTGGTTAGCGTTGTAAACTACGCAATTTAAAATAAATACCCAAACCAATCAGGTAATAGGAAATAAACCAGTAACAGGAATACTGCCCAATTAGTAGGTGTCTGCGGTTGAAGCCAAGAAAAGAGCATAAAGCTGTTTCCCAGGAGGCAAGCAAGGTGGTTCTGACTTTGGATGTGAGCAATCACTTTACCACATAAAGGAACCAGATTTATATGGAGACCAGATCTCTGGAATCCTGCCACTGTCTTGATCAGAAAAGGAAGGCTTGTTCTATTTGCAATAAATCCCATTTGCAATTGTTTAAGTAATTCCAGTGCTTTTGAAGAAAATCTGATTACCAGCTCCAGACAGCTCTTAATAGCAACAGTATAAAAGTAGTTGAAAGCAAGCTCCGAAAGCCCACACAAATCAATATCAAGGAGAGAAAAAAAAAAAATAATACACCAAAACAACAATAGTTTATTGTGTTAAATCACTGCTTAACTTATGGAGGGACCAAGGCATTTGCTTGCATGTTGTTAAACAGGCTCTGGAGAATCAGAGCAACTACCAGCTGGTGCCAGGCACTCAGGCACCCCCGACCTGGGCCGACTCCACCACGACTTTGCAGGAGGAAATTGTTCCCGTTACTCCTAGGCCCTACAGACTTCCCAAAATAAAGGGGTTTGTGGTCTTCCCATCGCAAACAGAAGAGGAGGAAATATCAGACAGAAAAACTGCTGTGGAATATTTACTGAGTCCCTGCACATTTAAGAGATGCAGTCTGAGATGTGAGTTCTCATTACTTACTTTAGGACTAATCAAACTGACAGAAATATTTTTGGGAAAGTGTGTTCAGACCTACCAGAAGATGCTACTATGGAACAAACAGGTGAACTAGTTTAATGTGCAAATTTTTTGCAATATAAAATAACACACACTAGGCATTTTTTTCAATAAAACACAGTCGTAAAACTTATCAGTGGGACAAGGCAGTTGATGGATGTTCCAGTATACTTAAAGTGTTCCTGATTTTTTCAATGTAGTACGTATTTTCAAATACTTTGAATATTAAGTGTTTAAATAATGAAGTAAAATAAGTAAAATTATTACAATAATAATAATTTTAAATACTTAAAATAGATGATGTCATTACGACCCTATTTTCTAACAACACTTCATCAGAAATACCTGCTTTATAAGCACCTCTGCAAAGAGGGTGAAAGGCATTTGTCACGGAGGCACCCCAAAAATAAGTTTAGGCGGACAACAAGGTCCAAAACAAACTTTATTCCGGCCAGAAAAGTATCGCCGATAAACTCATTGGAAAACGGGGTTTATACAATTAGTTAGCACTCCAATAACATAAGATACAGGTTCGGATATTAGGTTAGGAGATTATTTGGGGTGCAGTGAAATAAGAATAATGGAGATCCACAGCGTGCATGTATGCACTCACAAGAAAACAAACCAGAGCCCTCTCTGCCCTGTTTTACCCATAAAGGAGAAACACCAGCCTACTGCGGCCAGGACTTACACTTGCCTGCCAGGCAAGGAATTTACACTCGTCTGTCCCAGACGAGGACTTTACACTCGCCTACCAGGCGAGGACTTATTAAAGCATATATTCAGTAATTTATCACTCACCTACATGCAGAGGTGAGGTGTTCCCCATCCCGGGAAGTTACCTTAGACGGCTTCTCCGTCTAAGGGGAGTGGCTCCGGCAGCATGGCAGACCCGCAGCTCCGAGAAGACCACACAAAGGGGGCCTTCGGCGGGAACCCCATTTATAGTCTGCTCAGATCTGGCTGTGGGCATTCCAGAAGCTTCTCAGCTTCTCTGGGCTGTGGGCAGCTCGGCCCCTCCTCTGCTGACGACCCTGCCCACCGGCTCTGGGTCTCCACAGAGAGCCATTAACTGCCCATTGAAGGCCCAGTTCTGAGAGGGGGATGTGCAACTGCCACAGCGGATCTCAGGGCGTGGGGGGGGAAAGTGCAACTGCCACAGCATTTGACCGAATACAGATGACAGGCATTTCTACGGTGTATTTTAATACAAATATCTAAACCAATCAGATGAGCCATTCCCTGAAAGGGTTCATTCATCTTAGATTAGTACTAAACTTTCCTAGGGAGAAGCTTCCTGGGGAGAGTATAGTCTATAAATACTGCAAGATGAAAAGGTAAGGTTAAAAGAGATTCAGCCTCCAGTAGAGAACACAACAGACTATTGATTTCCAAAATAAAAGGGATTATTTAGACGGACAGAATTTTGTGTACTACAAAATTCTTATTCCAGAATGGACGGCTGTTCTCTCAAGAGGAGAATTAGTACATCATCTCTCAAATCTCAATTAAATTCACTAACCAGAAAGCCTGCATCATCTGACATGTGCAAATAACACCTCTAGGGAAACGTGATCATTGCACGTTTTCCAAAATAAGTTTATACGAACCCTCAGAATATAAATTCTAAGGAGATTATTAATACAAATTACAAACTATTATGCTAAGCACTGTGAAACAGGATCCAAAATCAACAACCACCCCAACCAAGGTTCAAATTTACCATCTTTTTAACTTGAAGGTTTAGTGAATTTATGGATTGCTGGCTCGTGCTCTACTGACATGTGAGAAGCCCAGTGCAGCTACGTCTTTTTACATGTATATTAACTACATATACTTGCAAAGTATTTACACAAGTTCTTCTCATCCTGCAGTACAGAAAACAAGTATCACATTTGCAAATTAGTCCCTTTAAAATTTAGTAATAACACATCCTGGTTCTCTGTAAGTTGACTCAGGCAGAATTTCCTTCTCAATGCCATATTATTCAAATTTTAGAGTCAGCCTGCTCGCTCTTCACTATCAGGCTTTAATCAAAAAGCTAAGTTTAAGATTACATGCACCCTGCATCTCTTTTTCAGTCTTTGATGTTTGGGTAGATAATGTAGTATCTAGTAACTGCAGAACTCAATAACAATATAAATTAGCCGCTTCCTTAAATAATAAAATAAGCTCAGCTTTTTCAGTTATAACAAGGATCATCTCTGAGCTCAACTTAGAAGGGTTGTAAGTTTGAGAGACCCAGTGTCCCTCATGAGCAAGATACACTAAGCACTACGTAAGACTCTTCATCCTTACAATACTATGCTGCAAGTGTGGATTCGTATCTCCAGAAGAAGATATTTCTAAAGCGTTTATTAAAGAATAATTTGGGGTTTCTTCTTGCAAAAAAAGGCAAAAATTAAACATGATGTTGTGCTTGAAACAAGTTTACGTATGTATAGTGACAGATAACAAAACAACTGGGCCTAAGAGCAACTGGAAAGGGAAAAAAAAATGCAGATGCGAAATCAAATGATACTTAAAAAAAAAAAAAAAGAGGGGAGGGAAGGGAGCTCCTATTTAAATTTTGTGAAAACATGAAAGCATCCCAGAGATACTTTTCATATACACAATATCTCAATCCACATTGTATAATTAACTACTTTGATTTACATTCCTCAAAATAACTGCAGTAAAACTCAGTAATTAAGGTATTTGAGAGCTAGAGAGAAGACTTACAGAGATTTTTAAAACCAACCACATTCAAGAAGCTAAAACCATAATTAATAGCAGTATCTTTTTTTATCTTCCTTAAATGTTGGAGCAGTAAAAATGAAAGTATTAATAGTTCTTTAGGTTTTATGAAATATATACTTGTACAAACACTAACATACCAGCAGTTGAACGCAAGTGTGAAACAGTATTTTCATTTCATACCTTCCACTAGCTAACTTGAAGGACTTGAAGGACTCCAGAATTTATATGACATGCACAGAAAGGTAAGTAAGATCCATAGACAGCCAGCAAAACGCTCACACTTTCCTACGGCTAGCACATCTAACAAATATGCCTTGCGCTCTTTCTGAAATATTCAATTTATTCTCCAGAATAGGCCATCTCCACAACCATGATTTCCCTTACTAAACAACGTGATTTATCAAGTCTGTACATAACACCACAGTGCAATGATCTTTCATAATCAGTTTCCCTCCCAGAACCAAAACAGCAAGGGTTTTGATGCAAGTGACAGAAATGCTGGTGAGACAAATCAAACCTCTCAGAAATAAAGCTTAAAATAGACTTTGGTTTGGACTGTGACTATTACAAAGCATGCAAAACATATTACCGTTAACCAGACCTTCTAACGGGCTCTCCGCAAATGATTGTACAAGAAGTACCTCCAGATAGTATCTTAAAATGACCTATTCTATAACGGGTGTGAGATAAATGTGGTGGGTGTCACTGTTTACTTCTTTTTGTTTTAATGAATCTTACTCTCTGAAAACTTCAGCATGTTAGGTTTCTTGAAATCCATGGTCACAAAAGATGGGAGGGAAAATACATTAGAAAGTGAAGGTGACATGTGAGATCATATTTGAAAATATTTCACTATGGGAACCAGCATTGCTGTGGTTTTGCATGGAGAGAGCCCACAGCAACTGTATATACACACACGCAGATCAACTGTGTGTGTAGGTACTCACTATCTAGATATTTTTATACACATACACACATACTCACTAGATCATTTCCAATATGTCTCTTCCTTTTAATAAACCCACTTAAGAGACACTTCTAAGCTTATGAATGTTAAAAATTCTTATTTCAGAAGGAAAGTATGCTTTGTTTTACGATGTAAGGAGGCAGTCTAAAGGCAGCAGGGAAGTAAAATGCGGGGTGGGCACTAGGAATGGCTTCTGCAGAAAAATACATCATTCTGCACAAACACACCCTATTCCACAGACTGCAATTTGCCTTCTAAACTGCATTTCTTATTCAAAAGATGAATTAATTGGTTGGTTTGTAAACATAAATTTATACATATACTCATATTTTATGTANTGGAACCTCTTGTGTTCCAGCTTGAACCCATTACCCCTTGTCCTATCGTTGTTTGCCACCGAGAAGAGCCTGGCTCCATCCTCGTGATACTCCCCCTTTACATATTTATAAACACTAATAAGGTCACCCCTCAGTCTCCTCCAAACTAAAGAGACCCAGCTCCCTCAGTCTTTCCTCATAAGGGAGATGCTCCACTCCCTTAATCTAAAAAACTCTAACAACAAGATACACAAGCTAACAAACGCAATACAACAGCTCCCTTTATGATTCCAACTAATCTCCCCAAATAAAACTTGAAAAATTAGAATCTGTAGTCTCATTTTAATACACATTTCCATAAAAATGTGTCCCAGTAAATGTATGAATGTGGCCAAGTTCCTAAAGCCAGAGACGGTACTTACTCTTAACGTGTGATGCTCCTGTGCCAGCAACGCTGTGACCTCCTCTTGTAAGGTAACGACCTCCAGAAACTGCCCCCAGAGCGCCATCAGAAGTGAGCAAAGCTGAGCAAGATTCATATTGATAAGTTCCGCCAGTTCATCAGGATTTTCCATTTTCTAAAGTTAGGAAAACATATTTACATGATTAACAGATGATGATTAACAGATAATGTACAGACAAGAATCAAAAATTTGTACTTTATCTTAGTGAGAATTTTAATTTAAAAAGTAACTTCCCGATGAGAACTGTTTTGTCTAAGCAACAGAATTGAATTAATCTATGTTACAACACTAACAGGTTATTTTACGTTGCTTTAAACATTATCCAGTTGCCTTTTAGAACGAGGACTGCTGACCCTAAAATAAAGCAACAACTCCATTTATGGCAACCATAACTGAGTTGCAACTGTTGTAATACAGTGTGCCTGAAAGGAACAGGAATCAGCAACCAGAAAACAGAAAAATCGATACTTGCTATGTTAGTCCAAATTTGATACAACTGTAAACATTTAATAAAGACATCTCCATTTCGGAATAGCGACAACTCACAATAACATTTATATGGTGCTATATATCTACATACACTTTCAATGTGCTCAGGAACCAGTGTTGCAATATAGGCTTCCTAGATCACATCAAGACAAATTCAGCGCAAATCAAGTTTTCTTTCTTAACAATGTACTCTAATCCTGTGATATAATACAGTTCAGTGCCAGTCAATTGTAGACCATTACAAGGTTTATGGTCCCTGCCATTTTAAAAAATATATGTAGTTTTAATATATATAGTTTTTCAGAAACTCATTGTGGGCACATAAGGGTTTAAAAAGTAAACACCCAACTCCAGCAATATTAAAGAGCAAGTAGAAAAACGGACTACAAATACTGAAACGCCAGCTTAGTAGGTGTGAGTGGAAATAAGAGGAGGAAGAACTTTTGATGAGAACTGCACAAAAGAACAGGAAGGAAAAAAAAAAAAAAGAAAAAAATGTAAGCATACCTAAGCAAGCTAAGGGAGGAACCAAGGAAACAAAAAATGACAGGTACCAAAAGAATTTACAGCAGCTATGTACATGTAAAAAACTTTTCATTTATAAAGTAAGATCATTAGTTGCCCACAGAGAGCTAACTGCACTTGGCTTTTTCTCCAGTTATACAAATGAAATCCATTTAAAGCCAATATTACATTTCCTTCCAGTTATACTACTGCTACAGTAATGAAAGGTCCTCAAGAGCTGGGCAGATGGCCCACTCAGCAGCAAAGCACGGCCAGTCTGTAAGAAAAGTGTTAAAACCTGTGCTTAAACCTCCCAGTGATAAGGAAATCAGCTATTCAGTGGGGGTAGTTCTGACTAAGGAGAGAGTTGGGGAGACAAGTCTAAGTAATCTGAAATAGACAGTGTTTTTCTTGAGAATGCAGGGAAAACAGGAGGAGCAGCATCAGGACAAGTCCTTCCGGATGACGGGATGACTTGGAGAATCTGCTTTTGTACAACTTCCTATCGTACTACTGCTTGATCTTCTATCGTTATTGCAACCAAAAGAATTCAAATTATAAATGGGGAAAATTCAAACTGTGATTTTAATACAACTAATCCACCTTTCCATAATCTTCAGTTCCATAGTTTACAAAAGTTACCATGACTATTACTGACATGCCAAGCCACCATATCGATAGTTTTGGAGTCAGATGAGCAATTTATCTTTGAATGAGGAACAGTTGAAACGGAGTGTTGGCAAAAAAAAAGAACAGGATGTTAGCACTGAAAAGAAACAGTTTATTTCCAAATAGCACAGGAAATCAGCATACTCTACTTTTATAGTTATTACACTTATTTAATAAACGAAAAAAAATAGTGTACCTTTACTCCTTCACACAATTCTGTAAGACGAACTTCTACATCTATGTTTTCTGGAAAGATGTGAGAACATATCCATGAAAAATGTACTTTCCAAGTTCCAGAATAAAACCAATTATCTCACAAAACAATGTTAAAACATAAAAAGAGCCCATCAAATAAAACTTGAAGCCATATTAAGTATCACAATCAGCTTTAAATCAAGTAAATTATAAACTCCCATTAAAATAATTTCTTCCTTATTTCTGAGATTGAGAACAGAGCATCATTAATTAAAAAAAGTTTACAACTGAGTATCATGATCACTTATTATGATACCTTGTCAAGGATACAGATTTTCCATTCAGAATTATACTTGAAAATACTGTAATTCAGATGATACCATTTACAGATTATCCAGAGAGCTGCTCAACTATTCAGGAGCAACGTCATAGTTCACAGCCAAGGTAACACAATTCCTCTCCTACCTCCATTTTCCACAGATACTTTATTTCAGGACCATTTTTCTACAGGTATATTATTTACGTAATTTTCAAGCTACATGAATATTAATACAGCTCATTAATTGCCTGTGGAACTATATTTCAGTCAAATAAAACTGATTGTTAATTGATCTTTTTCTCAATAGCTCAATGTTAAGAGTAAATTAATCTTCCATGGTATGGCAGCTTAAACTGGATCTGAAACTTTAATGACATATTTATAAAGAAAACAGATTTATTCCTTCATGTAAGATGTTTTTTTCTTGTTAATCATTCCTAGCCTACTTAGGGAAATCTGATCAATTAAACAATAATTTAGTATTATGTTTTGATTTCCTTCTACATCTGAGGTACCAGTGACAAGGGAACAATTTATAAACCATAAAATTGTCTGTAACAATTATTTAAATTCATTTTTGAAACACAGTATAAGGAAAAAAAACCTGCAATGTTTCTTGAAAACATACATCAACAAAAATGCCTTGAAAGCCACTATAATAAATGCAGGATATGGATAACACATGTTTATAGAATGGCGAAGGTGTGTTTACTCAACTTGTCTTCAAATGATACCATCCAGATTTGGTAAGTACATATTGATTTTCAACTAATTGCATCCACTATACTTAGGCTTTAAACTTAATGACAAAAAAATTAAAGTTCTGAGAAAATATGTAAATTGCAGAAGTTCTCAGAAACAGGTTTGGAAATGTTTTCAAAAGAAACTACATACACCTGTATTAGCTAAACAGTACTTGATGATAATTATTCTGAAAACACATGAAAACAGTTTAAGATGTGATACCACTTTTGGTGTGTTTGTGGCCACATAAATTTTGTCATTAATGAAAAAATTAAATGGGTTACTTAGGAGATACAATACTGATTATCTTCTTTGTCACACGGCAATTGAGGATAGGCTTTGAAAAACATTTCAATCTCTGAAGTCTTAAAATCATTATTGAAAATCCCAAACTACAATGTTATATTAAAAAAGGACAGAACAGAGACAATACAAGTCAAAAAGAAATTAAATATTAACATTCTACAGCAGTAACATTCACCCAGCAAACATCTGATGAAATTTCGCTGGCCCTGCTAAAAAATAGTTTTCTTTTTAAAACAAAATCCAAATGCAGTTACAGATGATTAAGCTGGTGACCTACTATGAGAATGAACTGCTATTTTATTCTTTTCCCATCACAAACTTCTCTGTGCTTAAGCAGCACTGTCGTCTTTTGTCCAGCGTCAGGCCAACACTGACACTCTCCAGAGGGAGAACTGGCCAGCGAGATATGGACAAATGCAGCTTAAGCTCTGAGAATGTCTTGTGTGGCGTTTGGACAGATCCAGCCTTGAGATATCAGAAGCAACCTGAAAGGTTTCTCAGGAGCAAAAGATATTAGTCTTTAATTATTTAAAAAATTGAGTCTCTGCTGAATTAAATGAAACTATTTTATGTAAAAAATCTATTTTATATAAATGGTGACAACTGACTGAACTCTTCAATAATTTTTGTTTAGTAAAATAGGAAAACGCTAAACCAAAACCCAGTCAGTTTCTCATTTTGTTATCTATATTCAGCCAGGAAATAAGTAGCCTAATGCTGCAGACCTCAGAGTTTAACATATTCTTGCTATGGCTGAATAGTGAAATAATGTTCCTGTTTACAAAATAATATATTATTTTATATTGTTAAGAAGAATAGAATATTTTATATTATTAATAAAAAGCTGAGGGGTTATATCACCTGCTTTGGAAACATACCTAGGTAGGCGTCTCTCTGGGTTCGTGGATATTTTCTTCTGAGAAGGCGTTCATAAAGGACCTGCATGCTGGCCTTGGCTAGTTATAGGGATTGCACACACATCACTAGTTACTACACTCTTTTTTCATCTGTGATTTATTATTTGCCTTAAAGTTAGTCAAAAAGCTTATTGCTAGCCTAGCAATTAGTGTAGTTAGATCAGTACATGAAAGCATATAATTTTAGTATAGTTTCTAGATTAGATATCACTTGTGATATACATAAAACTAGCATTTTTTATTTCCTAAAACAAATAATACTTAAATGCCCAATTACAGTTATTGACTCCAACAGTTGCCTGCACATGCTTCTGCAAAATCACTGTCCTGTGTTAAAATTATGTGACAGAGCAATAGCAAAGCAAACAGACGAAACGAAATCAAAGAGATAAAAATTTAATTTAAAGCAAAAAAAGCAACAATTCTGGGATTTAAATGTGACTTGAGATTCCCTTCAGCAAAGCCTTTTTAAACTTTCCCCACAAAAAGCTCCACTATAAAACAGTTCATTTACTTTAAAAATGAAAAATAAATGCGTATGACATTTGTGTACTTTGTGAAGTCCGGAGAGCTTAAATTTACGTACAGACATCACAGAAACACAGCTTTTTTTTTTCTTTAACTCTTGATGGATTTTAGAAAAAATAGCGTTAATGGTAGGCATTAGTTATTTTTCATGAGCAAAAGGTGAGTAATAGTAGCATAATGAATATTTGCATTATTAGTCCTTTCTGTTTTATCAATTGTCCCAATCAACGTATATACAAAATAACTGAAATAAATGAAAAAAATATTTACAAATAAGAAAACAAAGTACTTCTACAAGAAACGTAAAAAAATAACAAAAAAAACCAACAAATCATGGGAAACAAACCATCAGCAGAATATGTACAGTGAATGTTAAATGCAAGTAGTCATTTTATCATCATATATTTATTTTGAGCATTTCTGTTCAAGCTTGCATTCCTAAAGGTAAGCTAAATTACCCACAGAAATGACCAAAGGTCTGACTCAAGTTCCACTGAAGCTTATGGAAATGCTATTGGTGACTACAATGAAGTTTGAAAGATACAAACCAACTATGCAACCCAATGGCCATCTTTTTTCTATTACATACATATTTTGTAGGAGTGTTTTAGGGGAATTGAAGGTCCTATCTGAAACATTTAAGTATCGAGATTTAGGCTAAGCCTATCCTTACAAGAGCAACAGTCCCAACAGATTTTTTTTCTTTCGAAAAAGCACATTTTGTCCTTAAAAGAAAGACCAAGAGTTGAGTCATTCCTTTAACAGGGTGTTCCCCTCCATATCAAGATTAAGATAACTGAAACAGAAATATTCTTTGCACTGTAACTGTAGCAGTATTTTTGCTTATATAAAGAAAAGGCCTCTGTTTCAGATATTTTTCTATGCTCAGACTTGTAATGCACTCCCTCCCTCAAAGACAAATTAAATTCAAAACCAGCTTTGTATTTTGTAATAAACAAGCTAAAAATTCTTTGTTTGACTCACTACTTGATCACATCACATTTTTTAAATAGTTTTCATATCTCAACTTTATTGTTTCATAATGCTTAGTTTTGACATTGGTAAAACTAAACAGTACAAAATCAATAAATGCTATCTACAATCAGTGTAAAATCCAAAAGACCTATTTTTCAGATTTATATAGAACTTTACATGACTAAAATGGTATATGCTTGATGATGAAAAAGTCTAACGCATCCTTTATAATGCTAATATATTTTCCTTTTTTACTTTCATCACTCTCCTAGTTGAGGTTGGCTCTCTGAGACACCTGCATTCTGCAGAAATGTAACATACATTTCCTTGCATTATATTTCATGTAACATTTTCACGGTTACTTTTATGGGATGCAGTTACTAGAAGTCTTCATTGTCATACAACTTAACTTTCTTTCTGTTAGACTGTCCTGTAAGAGTTTGATTTTAACTTTATTAAAGAAATACCTTCTCTGCAAGCATATTTTAACTACTCAGCTTTATAGAAACAGTTCTTGTCTATTCAGATCTTTTCCTGAGTCTTGGGTAACTAAGTCTGTTTAAAAAGTTACACTAGAAATTGAGTCAGCAGCAATTTCTTCTTGTAGGCCTTTTTTCAAATAAGTTTCCATTGTGATATTCTTCTCAAATCAAAGCTTACAGAGGTCCAATTTTTATGGAAACATACAATGTTTCCTTATAACAACCAACCAAGCACAGCATGCTACTTGGATTAAGAGTTTCTCTAACTTCCTCACCAATAAACAGTGATTTCAAATACCAGTGCAAATCCAGACCAACAAGAAAAAATATATTTGCATAAATTCAAGCTGATATCTCCCCATTTTATTACTGATGCAACAGTGCTACTTGTTTTCCTTGAGATATTAAATTCCAGCTCAGTTCAAGCAAAAAGATGCTACATATACAAGATGTATGAAATTTATGCCAGTTTAGTCTAGAAGAGGGGTATTTTTAATAAGCATAGACAGGAAAGTGATGCATTTCATTAAATTCAACATACCCAGTTCAATTCGGTGAGAAGAGGGGAGCTCCTTCGTTATCATAATGAAATAGCTGTGTAACCCTTTGAAAGCAAGCAGCAAACTGGCACAAAGCGTATAGTGGAAATTGTAGGCATGGCTGAGGAAAGACTCTGAAACAACAAAACTGCACCCCTAAAAAAAAAAAAAAACAAAACACCAAAAGAAGTACAAATATTAATTTTGTGCAGTAAATGGAGTGTTACAGATTAACTAAAAATATAAATAAATGACCTCTTTTCACAAACCTCATCCATATTTTTGCGATTCTCAATAGATTGAAATATCTTAAAAACAAGGCTAAACACTAAATACTGTAAGCTTTCCATCTGCGTGTTCCTGAAGCATGTAACACAGCCTTTTGGAATCATTTGTCTTATTTCCCATATCATGTGGCACACTGCCATAAACACAATAAAGTTTATTCTTTATCAAGCAATATTTCTGCAGGAAAGGTAAAATTAACACTGCCCAACAAAATAAAAATAAAACGTTATAGTGATACGTTCTTACATCTGCTGATAACTGTTTTGTGTAGTTATTGCCAAAGACCACACTTTCAAGAGAAGGAACCACAGAGTCTCTGTTTTGTGCTGGTGCATTCCGGTTCAACCATGTATTCTTCGCTGGGCGTGGAAAGCTGCAAAGAGCACAAATTAACTGGTTTTTGAACATACTATGTGTCACAAATCTACCGTCATTAAAACAAATCCTTGATTTGTCTTGAAAAGCAGCAGAAGCAAGGACTCTCAGTAATGTCCTGGAAGTTCCTGGCATGGTGGGCTGCCCTTTTAAAGCCCTTTGGGGTGACTCAAGTACCTCAGCCAGTGTCTGGCGCTGCGCTAGGGAAACAGTGTTCTCCAGCAGTTCTCTCCAACACCCATCTCCAGCTAGTTGCAGAAATTTAAGTAATTATTGCCCTCAGTGGTTCTGTTGCTATCTCTCACTGTGAAGGTCAGCAGACTGTGACAGATTGTGGAAGCTCTTCCTCACTATTTCCAATGCAAACCTCAACTAACTTAAACAAAATTCCTGAAAGTTTAAGCTATACAGATGAATTCTGAACTGTAACAGGTATGAGGCGATCACTTTCAGCTGACTTTACCGTAGCAAGCAGCTGGAAAGCTGTCACTCAAACTGCTGTCGCTGTGTTACTAAGGGACGCCTGACCTCTGCCTAGGGAAGAGGAAAGCCCACCCTGAATGCCTGGGAGAACAGAGCATCCTACAACAGTGCCTTGTGAGGACACAGAGCTAGGGAAAATCAATTAAAGATGAATTAATGCACAAAGTGGGGCTTTTTAGATAATGGGCAGAAATAAGCAATGACAGGTTAATAAAACAAGTAGATTGTACAGGACTCCAGGGCTGCAAGCAAGCAGAATTATCTCCTCTCTTTGAAGGAAAGTGTTAATACCGGTTGTTCCCGAGAGGAGAACCTGGGTGCTGCTTTGAAAATGACAACACTCAAAAAACAACCCCCTACGAACGGATAGGGTGCCAATAATGTGAGCGTGACCCAGAGGAGCAAACTGTCACCCAGGAAAGCCCAAAGGAGGAAGGCGAGTGAAGCCTGAAATGTTCGGGTTTTTCAGAAAAAGATGCTCCAGAAAAGCAAATGGGATGTGGCAGCTATAAAGTATTTGCTAAGTACGACAATATGGGATAGCGCAACTGAAATAAAACACTGTAAATTCAAAAGTTTCTTCCTCTCCCCACCCCAGACTGATTTAAAGGACAACTTGGATCCTTAAAATAACTTTATGGACACCAGTAACATTCTATTCTGAAGATAACCAAAGCAGCATGGAAGTTGCTGTTTTGTTTCAATATCTCCTTACACAAGCTGTATCAAGTTGAGGTTTAAAATACAGCATTATTCTATCATCACTTGAAAAGCCAGAAACAGATGAAAAATGGTATGAAAAACCTCAGATTTTCTGCAACCTTCTAAAAGTCAGCAGGGACACATTTCTGGTGGAAAATTAGTAACAAAACCTGTTTTTCATGTTCTCACAATGAAGTTCAAACTACCTATGGGATGAATACAGGAGAAACACTCGAATTTCACTTGCGGTACGGTGTGACAGCTTACACTTTACATATATGCTGCTACTTTAAGTGCATTGTTTTATCACATGAAGTCTTCAACACCACTACTAGCTTCAGATAATTCCCACCTCCTCACTCCTTGTTCCTCTCCTAAGTAATGCTGCACCACCCCTTCAGATGAGTCAGTTCAGTTACTATATAACCACGTCTAAAACACATCACCAAACCAATCCAACTTGGAGGGGCAAAAAAGAAAACAAGCCAGTTGAAGCCTCCAAACCAGCACAGTCCTACTGCACAGAACAGCTGCTTCACCTAAGTAGAGACATTGCGTTCCGTGACGTGAAGATAGGGATGAGCAGCGGGAACACCTTAAGCTAAAGGTTTAGACATTTATGGCACAGCCTGAATTTGAATACAAAGAAACTTGAGAGAAGTAGCACAGAATATGTGAAGGCCATGAAAGAAGGCAAATACAGATAAGCTAAAGGAAAAGCTGTAGAAAGAACACTTCATATGTGTGACTGACTGTATGGCCCTTTTCCACACTTACTTTTGAGATGAAGAAGTGAGGTAAACAGAGATTGCAAAGGGGGATACAAGTCAAGGCTTCAGTAAAAATTAGGCAACAGCTTTTTCAAAGATAAAAATTAAATTCTTCAGCTCCACTTACTTTAGAAAATGTTAAAAGCATTTGCAGACATCATTGCCATTACAGCAATAACAGAAAACTCTGGAGATAGCTAACAGACGATGCCCTATTTGTGCTAATGGCAACTATTTCCATCACTAATAAGAGTGAGCAGCAGATCTTCCTGATTAAGAAAATATATAAATATTTATACATAAAAATATACATGTATAAATACAGATACTTATGCACTCCTCCCCTTCTCTGGTCTTGGGTATATCTCTCTTCTACACTACATACTCTTATTTCTAACAAAAACAAACTCAAAATTTGTTTCAGGTAACTTTGAAAACAAGAAGTTTCTCATCCCTCTGGGCTTTGAATTCCAAAATCGTCATAAAGAAAACTACATTGGCCATAGATGTAGCTCTTTCCTAAGTATCCTATTTTTATAACATTTCCATTTGGACACTCAATAATTTATTTGCATTTTATTAACAAGCGATTACCTTATCAACGGCTGATGTAGAGCAACCAAAGAAGCATGGACTATAACCGATATGACAGAAAGATGGAAGTAATCAAACATAACATTAACATAATGATGAAGGCCCCGGTGTAAGTCAAAGTGCAACTTCAAAGTTCGGCTACTAATTGGCTGTAGTGTGCTCAGGTCATCTGGTCTAAAAAGAAATTAAAACAAAACAACATACAATTAAAACAATCATATTTAAAGTGCAACTTATTAATAACTAAAATAGATAGCAATTTAGCATAGGTCTAAACTTTGGAATACAATGACATCTCCTCCAGGAAAAAAAATATGAAAAAAAATCAGAATGAGACAAAACAGTTATGAAATCTTAATGGACTTCAGTTGGATTTCTTTTTTTAATCCTCTTATATGTCTAATACAAACACACTATGTCCACATGTAATAGATTTAATCAGTTTAAAAAGATAACATATATTGTTGCTTTAATAAAATCTTCTATATTTAAACTTACGAATAGTCTGTATCCGTGAAGTGTAGATCTAACGTCAGCAGAAAATTCATTTCATTAAGAGACTCCTCAATCTAAGAAGAAATTGCAGAAGCATGAAAACTTTTCAGGTCCCTTATTTATACTAATCCAAACAGTACGTAATGAAGACTTAGTTATCTGTATATATTAAAGTTGAATGGCAGATTACCTTCCTTTCATCTAACAGCATTTTTATTTTGAAAATCATCACATCGTTCACAGAAACTTCCTCATTTTTGTAAAGGATCTGAAATGTTTTACTGCAAACTATATTATCATGGATTGAAGCAGGAAAGGCAAGATCTGCACCTGAAAAGAGAAACCAGCATTAATGTAATCGGTCTAGAATCTGGAAACCCCAGAGCAGCTAATAAGTGGAACTATTATTCCCATCAGTTCCATGACCACTATTAAAACTGTAACACCAACAAAATCAGCACTTTCCATTCCAGTCAGCAACTGCTGGAGTTTGAAGGAGCGCATTTTGTTTCAAATAAATACTGTATCAATATTCTAAACATAATTTGCTTTTAGTATGAGTTCTAGACTGAAGAATTTTTGCTTTGTTCCAAACTGGAATAAGACATTCTAGGCACCAAAAATTCTAATAGAAATCCTGAAATCTGTTGATTTGCAAGGTTTAACCACACTGAGAAATGTTAACTACCTACAGATGAGGCAAAGAGGTTAAAATGACATGTATCACTCCACTGACTTAATCAAGAACAGAGGTGATTTGTTCTTTCCTTCCAGATAGTCCATACTACTCTGGTCAGACCAGTGCTAAATGTATCACCTGAACCTTAGACTTCTCATTCACTTCTGCATTCAGTCTAGAGGCTGCTCATCAAAAAGAGTTCAGAAAAGTGTGATAAATAGTCCTTTCAAATCCTTTCAAAAAACAAAAACAAAAAAAGGTTGAAAGAGAAAAGGAATGGTTTAACACCGTTCTTGAGGAAGTACTTAGCATAATAGCAAGAAATTATCATACAGGAAATATTATGATGGGCAGTATCCTGTGAAAAAACACATTAACAGAAGATGGAACTTGGAAGAACAAAAGTAACAGAAAAACAGATACTTTCTTATCCCTCCTCTACAAGCAGGCCCAGTAACATTAACCTCTTCCAGAACACCAAGTCTTAGAAATTGTGTAAATGAGGGCACAAAACATTTTTTAAAATTCTTTTGATTCTTCTTAACAAATTACTTTAAAGGAATCCACGAAAGAGAAAAAAAATCTGCAAAGTTTTTACTTTATATTTGGGGTCTACAGACCTCTCGGAAAAATCACTGCACTTGGCAAATATTCCCACTCTATAATCTTCATAACATCTTAGTTCAACTTCCCTTCAGAAACTAGCAACAAGTCAAAATCCTGGCTTTTGCTGAAAAGCTTCCATACATGTCATTGATTTAGTTGCCCTGGAAAAAATATGCCTCCAAAGGTTGAATCATTAAAGACTAATTCCCATATACATAATGCCACTTCCAGCTTATATCCACCATCAGTTCCAGGTGAAGGGCAGAGCAGGTACAGTTTCACACGACACGTAATCTGATATAACCGCAGAGCATCAGCAGAAGGGATCTCCCACTCCAGCTGATACAAAAGAGGACACGTGGCTGAGGTCCCACTTCCTATGCAGCGTCCAACTCCGCCTTACAGCCCTCAGTTCTGCTGACTCCAGCGTAAGATGAAACGGCCCCTTAGAAGTGAGAGAGAGGAGTCCAAGAGGAAAAGCTGACACCAGGAAAAGGCTGAGCCACGTCTATGGGGGGAGCAAGGTCTCACAAAGCTAACAAGGCAAAACTACTGTTTGTTAAGCCAACTATTCACTGACTGCCCAAGACTATTTCTAGGCTTCTATCCACACAAAAAGCCACCTCAGCAACAAAGAGGAAAAAGAGTGGGAAATTAATTTATTCCTGCATTGTAAAAATGGACATGTCTTTTCTAACCTGCCTTTTTCCTTTTCTTTTTTTTCTGAAAACCAGACACAAGTTTCTGACAGAAGTAGGAACTCAGAACATCCTCAAATCTGAAATGACCTCATACAGACTAGAATTACAGTCGTTTTTCTTTTAACTTTCTAAAGCATGACTACATCTCCCTTCAAATTACAAGAATGCCACGAGACCTTCACAAGGCTGGAGCTAAAGCAAGTGGCTTATCCCACCACATCTGTAATGACACTTGTTCTGGGTCCTGAGCAATTCTACTGAACTACTAAAAGACATGGGAAACAGAAACAGGTGAAAACAGAATTTAAATTATCATGGGACCTCATGAAGAGGTGGGGAGGGCTGGGCAAGGTGTGGAAGGAGATGCAAAGGAACAGGAAGAAGGGAAAAACTGAACCTACATATTTGACTCAGGGAAACAAAAGGAAGAGACAGATCAAACAGTCTGTGGGAGAAGGGAAAACACACAGCTCAGGTAAGGAACCCGCAGGTAACTTCTGCAGAGGCTAGGGAGAGCTACGAGTAGGCAAAATGACTTGGACTGGAGTGAGAAAACCATGACACGCCAAAAGGAACAGTATTTGGAACAGGTAGGTATGTCCACAAGGACAAACTAACGCCCTTTCATTGATCAGCTCGTACCCTTCTCTCTACTCTGTTGTGGTGCAAGCATCATCAGCAACTACCTGACAAACCAAACTGAGAGCCTGAGCTGAAAAGGACCCCACGTTTTGAGTTTCGAGGGGTTTGGGCTTTTGTAAAACAGCTGCTTGTCAGTTGAATGAGTTCCCCAGTTGGGTTCCCAGGCCAAATCAGACATATCAACAGAGCAACATGAAGGGAAGGAGCGGCCAGAAGCAACCACAGGCTGATTTTTTTTTTTTTAATAGCACTGCTGATCTAAACTCACAATAAATTGCAGTCCTAATGTTTACATCCTCTGTGCCTGATAATGAGAGACAAAGGAGCTAACACACGTCACAGTTTACAAATAAGATCGCAGCTTTCTGAAAAAAACAACTGAAGACCATTCTAAAATATACCATGAAATGGAAAAACTTCTTTTTCAGTAATATTAAACATAGCATTAAGTGACACTATTTAAAAAGATATTGGTTACAAAAGGATCGGTTTAGCTGAGCTAAATTCCCTAACCCATACCAAACTTTGCCTTTGAAGTGGAATAATCTTGGTTCCTAAGAATTATTTATTTCACACAAATCCAAGAAATAGTCAGGAAGCATGACTAAAATTCAGTATCTACATTGTTGCTCTATCCAGAGTTACTTTTAAAATAGCCTCAAAATTTCAGGTTTCAGTAATCTCATGTCACATTTTCTCAGACTGCAGTAGGTTTTTCTTCCTTGCAATTCCTAGAATTCCACCTGACATTTGAAAACGTAATTCATTTTTTGTTTTTCACATTTTTACAGAATGCTGAGGTGTGGGCTTTGCAGAATTAGGAGCACACAACAGGTGTCTCCAGGTTCAGTTTGCCTGGACAAAGAAACCAAACAAACAAACAAACAAAAACAACCAAAAAAAAAACCAAACCAACCAACCAACCAAACCAAACCAAACCAACAAAAAAACACAAGAAAGAAAGAAAGAAAGATGATGGAGTGGGTAATTCTGTTCAGGAGGCTAAATCAGTTTTCAGTGTTGCCACAAGACAGTAAGAGAGCAAGTCTGAAACCAGCAAGACTGGATCCTTTCAGAGTCTTCTTTTTGGAAAAAAAATGCAGTCTGTATCTGAAGTTCTCCATTACTTTAAGGATATCAACTTAAATGAGATCTGCCCTTTGTCAACTTAGCCTGAAACATGGAGAAAAATGAACAGGTCAGGGGAAAAAACAGAAAACGCTACTATAAAGGAATCAACATGTTTTGTTACCAGCAAATGGAACTAACAGAGGAAAAATAGTAACACAAATTCTGTAACCAACTTTTAAGTCTCATTGCCAAGAACAAGCTCGTTTTTCAGCAGATCATCGTGAAACAACTTATGTTTTTATTGTGTTAATAACAAAATTTAAAAACTTTTTATACTAGTTGTAACAATAGAAGACAAAAAGCATGCTCACTTAATCAGCAGCAAGATAATGACCTCATTTAGTAAAAGTTTTTGCACTTACCAGTTGCATGTAACAAGCTAGCTTCCAATTTGTGTGGAATTCTTGGAGGAATTTTCATAGATGCACGAATCTGGTAAAAGCTAAAGCAAAAGACATGGATTTGCAACACATGAAGTACTGTACATCGCATTTACCATATACAAACAATCACAAAGGCAGGAACAGAGAGTAGGAAGGAGGAACAGGGCACAGAGGCCTATGAAGCTGTCTTATTTTTACTCTTCATCCTGTTGGGGTTTTTTCTTGATCATTAACCAGAGCAGCAGCCAAACACAAGAATAAAAGAAGGAAGCCTCAACACAGAGCTATTCTTTCCATGTCCCACAGTGTTGGGGCAAATGTATGTGGAAACACACGGTAAGCTACGCGGGAGAACTGAATAGGAACGAAAAATCAGGATTGTCAGCTACACTACAACCATCTCAGAAAGACCTACCATGTAGCACATCTACAGGACTGCTAGAGCCAGTTCTGCAGCTGAAGGAGCTATTTGTGAAACTGCAGCACAACCCCCACCAGGGTCCCCAGAAAACACACCACTTACCAGACACTCTCTACATTGCTTCTGGCCACCAGAGATTAAAAAGTGCAAATAAAGGGTCACACTAAGCAGAAAATGACAGTACTTGTATAGTGTTAACACACAGTACCGTTGCCTTTATGCTATCAAAGGCAGGAAGTACAGCTTTTAAGCCTAAAATTAAAATAATAACAACACCAAAAATAAAACCCATTAAACCATAGTCTTTGTTTTCTCCATCTCTGCCCTCATGTTTAAATACCTCGTAACCCTGTTCCGCTCCATACTCCTTCCAACTTTGATTGTTATCTATGAAAGCCCTGTCACCCATGCTGATTTTATGGAACTCTTCACACGACATGAGCACCCATAAATCCACTTAGATGATACATTCTCTCCATCTCATCCCATTTCAGTTAATTTATATTTGTTTGAAGGGTTTAGCTTCAGCTCCTCAGGGGGCTGATGTGACCTACCACACAGCTCCACAAACACACCAACGAAAGGGAGGGAACAAGAAAATTCATTCTCAAGCAGAGAGCGGGAAGATGAAAATGCCATTTTAGGCAGCATCATGGTCTTAAATGCCCTTATGAGTATGCAATTTACCCTTTGTATTCCAATCACGGTGTACACTCACTCACAGTTTCACGGCTCATCTTCACCATCCCCACCACCCAAATGTGAACTACTCTAATCTAATCTGTTGTGGTGTCCTGATTTTGGCTTCTAACACCTGGACTAAAACTGACCATCCAGGACTTTGCTAGCAACTGATGCAACTGTATACTAACCTAACAATCAACCAACAAAAGTTTCTTAATTTAATCCTAACACAAAATTAAAAAGTCAGCTTTAGTCTGGTCAAAACCATGTGTCAAAGAATGCTATATAACAGAAGATACCTAATGAATGAATGATATTGCTAGAGATAAGAGATGGCAGCAAAATTATTCCTACCTTTCAAAAAAATCGAATAAAACTTAGCTTATTGCAAACTAACAATTATGTATTTTGTTTTTAGAAACGCACAGGTCAAACATGATTCCATGTACATCTCTTTACTGATTCATAAACAGTAAATTAATTCATTTGATATTGGACAAAAAAAATAACGTAACATTAAGCTTTCCCTGAAATCTTCTCCAAGAGTGTAAGGAATTGAGAAGATTAAGAGAGACCTCTCAACATTAATCCAGAAGGATGCAATCTAGTACACTGATGTACTTCATTTCTCTGCGTCAAATGCAACTTTCATCATTCAATCAGTTACACTTTTCATCTCTACTGAGGACACAAGATAGATTATAACATATAACAGCCTCAGCAAGGAGATGCTTTCCACCAACCCCCAGTTTTACACTCTCATTTTATGGATCCACGGTAAACATTTATCAGAGTTTGACACCCTACCACTACAAGTGGCATCTTCCCATGATCCACATGACTACCTGTGATTGTAGAGCTTAGTGCTTGTTACTTCAGGTATTAAGAATACAAAATCGTTAGTATGGTTTATATTAAATATTATGTCTCAGTAGTTCAGAGACATGCCAGATATTTTACTTCATCTCACTCTAACCTTCTACCAAATTTGGTCTCTTTTTTAGAATTTACAATGTCAAAATCTGCATCATCCTCAGTGCTTGTTTAGAACCATGTGATGGCTCTATAGAGCATACATTTAACTAAGGCTTAACAACTTTACTGAACGTGGATAGATCAATGAATTAGGACCATAACAAGTTAAAATGAAAGACGAAATAAAAACTGAGCACTGAACAGAAAAACAGGTGCTATGTGTTACTCCTATTGCTTAATGCAATAAGATTCCTTTGCCCTAAAGATGCTATTAAGCAACTGTTTACAATCTGGGCCTCAAAGAACGCCATAAACAGAATTGTTCGTGCTTAAAATGCAATTTCTGAAACAAAAAGGCTTTCGGGACATCCTTCCTTTTTCTATTATTACTTCCTAGCAATTAATCAAAAGCAGGATATTCTACTATTTATCCCATAAACCCTTTACCTGTCTGATGCATTTTAATTGGGGCTAATGAGAAGATGAAGGTGTATTGTTTGAGACAGGTGGCTTTAATTTTCAGCAGATTTATACTTTAAGCAGTTTATAACATAAAATGCTCACCTGTTAATCTAAATAATAAAACTCCATAGGAGTTCAGCTCAGGGCAAATACGTAAACATTAACTCAAAAGCTTGTGCCTAGATCATTGAAACAATTATTTAACCACATCAAGATATTTAAATAAAAACCTCCAACCTCCTACAGAGTATTTACCCAAGTTATTCACTGCCACCCATCTTTAAATACTGTATATATTAAGGATCTAACTGCAAATGAAGACCTATGATACTGAAACAGGGTACTTTATTCACAAAGGAATTACATTTGTAATGCATAAAGGAAGGAAACGCTTTCTGAAGTTAAGATCTACATTCCTTATTGGCAGCAAATTTTAACAGAAATTTAGGAGAATGCATCAAGCCTTGTCACTCTGTTCCCCTCTGGCCCTCCCTTCCTCACCTTCCTTCCATCTCTGGTTCAACTCACTGATCAATTTGTGTTGCAATACTTCTTTTTCTATATATATTACAAAAAAAAACAAAACAAAAAAAACCACAAAAAAACCCCAAAACCTCCTCACCTATCACATTCAATTATCTCAAATATCCTTAAAATACTCTGTAAATAAGATCTGAATACAACCAACTCTCCATCATCTTATGTAACAAGAGAATGAAGGTATCCTGGAAAGTGGAAAATCCCAGACAATAAATAACAATGCTACAGAACATGTCACCGATTGTACTGCAAATGGGCCTGAACAGACAACATAGCCCAGGTCTATCAAGACTTCCAAATCCCAGTCCAGCCTCTTCCAAGAGGAGGCACATGCAGATCTAACCAGGTAGTTGCAGGTTTAGTACTGCAAATGGCCAGAAGGTGTAACAGTTTGGGTCCATCAGTGTGTCTGTGCCGAAACGTCGTCACGAAGCCCAGAGGAATGGAGAACACGGTACAAACGTTTCAGCGGCACGGCCCGTGCTCAAGCAAAGGCGGTGAGACTCACAGGCACAACCTTGGAACAAGCTCATTTCCTCTGACACACACGCGCAGTCCCATAAACCTGACGGGGGAACAGTGGGACTGACCCCGCACCGGCCTGGCTCCTGCTCAGCTCCCGACTCCAACAACAACCTGGAAAATGCTTTGCTGATAACAGAGACAGGGCCTCTACATTCATTTCAAGATTGATGTAAAACTGTTTTCTAGAGCAGAAAGTAAAAAAAATAATAAAAAAAAGAAAATAGATCATGCTTTGCAATTAGCATTAAGAATCCAGAAACATGCCGGTGTCCTTAAAGCTTAGACTAGTAGTGATTTTTTGTGAAGATTTTTAAGAATAACTTGAAAAATTCTGTCCCTTAATCTCTTTTGACTGCATACATGAGGAAAACACCATTTTCAGATTACTAAGGGTTTCAATTTTCAGATAAAAAATAATTCAAATATTTTGACAAAAATGCTTTAAAGTTACTCTCCCTGTTTTTAAAGAATCAAAGGTATTCAGAACGGTGGTATACTGTAAGAACACACATTAGTCACCCATGAAAACAGCAGCATTCCTCAGTTTAAAGACCTTTCTTTTGCTCCATTAGCTGATGCAGGATAGCTCAGTATTTCACTAAACAGAATAAAATAACAAAAATATCACCAAAACTATAACTTACAATACGATGAAAAAAATGCATTAAAAAAAAATGAATCACAAGCTAGAACTTGATACGCAGTAGCTGCTGAATTGCTCTGATAAGATTATGCAGTGATGTTCAGAACCACCACCTGATAATTCAGCAAGATGCATTTGGATCATCTTGGATGACACAACTACATTTTAAAAGCCTCGGCTACAACAGCAGCTAATGAAGCAGAGTTGTAACGTGAGTCACTACAGCCCAGGCAGTGCAGGGAACACATGTGGGATGAAGAGCAGACTGACCGGGGGATGAAGGTCTGACACCACACAAAGAAAAGATTTTGTGTGAATCTTTAGCACCATTTTGTCAAGATAATAAGCAAGCTACAGCTGCTTTGTGGATTCCACATTGTGGAATCTCCACCCACAGAGGCTTTCAAGACCAGAGGGGACAGAGCTCCAAGCAACACGGTTTGGATTGAGTGCTGACCGTGCTTCCAGTATGAGGGTATCCTGTATGACACGCTGCTATCCCGTCTATCCTGGACCAGTCTATGACCCCAGAGGTTGAAAGAAACCTATAAAACAGGGTCAGCAATCTGCAACATGGTGGCCAAAAGGCAACACAGCACAAAGTGCATATGGTTGGGAGTTAGTACACAAAACAAGTTGGAGAGACATCTGTGAACAGAGTATATTCCAGCTCCTGGCTACCCTGAGTCTGAACTCAGGAACACATTCCTGCATATACACAGGCAAGATACTTCTCAACAGCTGATTTTCTCACTTCTCAGAAAAGCAGCATCTTCTGGTTCCCATTAAATTCCTCATGTCATAGACTTGAATTAAAAAAAAAAAAAAAACAGACACTCTACAACACTACCTCTGAAAATTTGCCAGCCTCTCCTTCTTTAAATGTTTCCAGCTTTTACTTTTAATTATCTTGGCCACAGACACGAGGATGAACACCAGCTCTCTTGCTCCAGTTGCACTACTTAAAAGCCTTGTCCTGAAACACTCCACATCCATCCCCAAGAGGTACCTCTGCACTTGCTCACAATGTGTGAGTTAGCCTAAACATTTGAGATGCTTTACTGAGACAGCATCCACAAGCAAAGCCAAAGTAACCAATGGAGTGTCTGTGCACTCCTTCTTCAGTAAATAAATGTGTGTACTTGCTGATGTCCATTTGGTCCTCAATATAGTTACATATGCAAATCCATAACCACGCTATTAAAAGATTCAAGGATATCTGAGCTTAGTGTCCCTGCTACTGACCTCATAGGAAGAGGTCTTCTGAAAAAGGTTGTTAGAATTACTGCTGTCCTGTTGGCAGAGGAGACCTCTATTGTCCATCCTGTAGGAAGGATTAAATCTTTTCCGTCTGGTTGCATTAAAACCTTGAAGACTGAAAATCAAACATGTGCCAGAACATTCTCTCCCACACAGGAAAACTGACAGGTTTCTTTTTTCACTGGGATCAATATTTAGATGGGCATTAGTAAGTTTTTTCCCCTCACATTTATTGAAAAACAATATTTATAATCTGAGCAAGAAGTAGGTTTAGCAATAACTGGAATGTAACTTGCTAACAACAACAAAAGGAAATGCAGGAAGTAAAGGTTATTTGACTTTTTAATGCTCTCACATGGAACCACAGGCAGTAATGTGTGCAAATGTAGCCATAAAGAGCAATGATTATTTAAAAAAAAAAAAAATCTCATGCATAAAAAAGCGTATATGCTTTTACAGAGATAGCTGCATGAGCATTTACTTGAAAAACTACTTACTTTGCCAGCTAAAGTACGTTCCAAGGGAAATATACGTCCTGAAAAAGCTTCATAACACAATTCCTCATTGAGGTGAAACTTTTTTGCGGTGCCTCTCGCCAGGCAGAGGAGAGGCAGAAGCGGCACGGCAGAGTCCGACCTCTCCTCTCCTCTCCCGTGAATCCCTGCGCACTTCAGTGCGCTCAGCCACACTAACATGAACAAACACTGAACATCGTGGACAGCAAAATTCACATGGGTCACCTGCAGGGCAGCTTCTAAATTTGTCGGTTCACCAAAGGAAGGAACAGCTGTGACCCTGCTTATGCAAAACCTCAGAAGAGCTCTTGGGATCTACTCAATGCAAGACCCTGCTGAAAACACACGCTCTGCTGTAGACCACCACTAAGATTTCTCTCCTTCTCCTTTTTCCAAGGCGACAGAGCAGTGGCTCAGGCAAGCACCCTTCATTTCACACACGGGGAAACAGAGCTGGGGATGCAGCACCGCTCTGTAAATACGGAATGTGGCACCAAAATGAGGAACTGTGAGAAAAACGGAGAGAAGAGCGACGCTCCTGAGGGACAGGCAGCTCCGGAGGCAGCGATGTGGTGGTAATGGCTTTGTCAGGCTGACCCTGGCAGGGCTGTGTCTTCTACAGATCTTCTACAAACCACAGAGCTCTTCCCTCAGCAGCAAACCCGCACCAACAGAAACTCCAGCTGCGGCAAGGGGCTGAGTCAGTGAAATATTGAAAGAATTCAACAAGAGAAAATGTCCTATTTCTGTTTAACACCCCTTCGTCCTACAAGCAAAGCCCCTTGCTACTGCAGAGAGCCTACATTACTAATTCTTTAATGGATTTATACAAATTATCTTGAAACCAGTAAAGATATTTAGCATTTCATATTGTACTGACAAATGCCAGCACACACACACACTTTTCAAGGCAATATGAGTATGCTTCTGATGTTTAAATGATCTTGGAACACAAATTCTCTGTTTTAAATATTACTACAAATTAGTCAGAATTATTTGGTAACCTCACAGGTATTCTGTAAAAAGGCAATCGAGGCAAAGGCACACAAACAAGCGACAAAAAGGAAAATCAGAAAGGGAGTAAAATAAGATGTAAGGGAACAGAAACAAGAGAATCTAAAAAAACCCCACAGAATAGAGCACGGGCAATGAAATGCTGATTCTTGAAGTGACACATGTAAAAAGAGAATTGGTTAGACTTGTTCCACAATTTTCCTCACCAGGAGAAATACACAGTCATTTACAAAAATTTAATCCTATCAAACCTACCTGGGGCCCACAGACTACCAAATGGCCACCAAGCTAGTTACAGGGCTTATCTAGACAAGGAATTATTTAATACAGGTATAGAATACACAAAATGTTTCTTATCTCGCAATCACTTTGGAATACGTACTTCTAATATGGACCAATACAAGATTACACTCTGCTACAATTGTGGGGTTTATCTCATCTAACAAATTCTAATATTTGAGCAGCAGGAAAATTATCATGCCCAAAAGACTGTTTAAAAAAATCTTTTCTCAATCCCTTCAATGAAAAATCCAGGTATTTCCCAGTAGACTAACATTTTTATTAAGATAAATAAAATGAAGAGCAAACCTACAGGAAATAGAAAAAAGGCTTTTTTATTTGAAAGCAAGTGTCTTAGACATGTGAGATACTTTTGAAAAATATTCCACTTTCAATGGCACACATTACTTCTGACAATTAAAGATACATATAAACAAAACAGTTATTAGACCAAATGTTTGATGAGAATTATTTGGGAGACTAATACCTCAAATAAGTCACAGCAGCTTGTTATGAAACAGGATTAAGTACATAAAACAGGAGAGAGGGGAAAGTAAATGCAGCTGGGGATTTTGCCTTATTATTACAAAAGCCTTTTCTCCGTGTTCTTACCACAGGCACACTCGGGCAGAATTCCTGCAGTGGTTATAAACATTTATTTAAAAACTTGAAAGAGGAATACTCTCAAATAAGTATTGCTTTTTTAAAGAGCCGTATAAACATACAATATTAGATTAGCTCTTATTTAATCAAACAAATCTTAAGTTATACTAATCTGTGTTTGTAGTTTCTCTTTTATTTCCTGTTATTACTGAAGGGAACAAGAAAGAAAATCATATGAAATTACCTTGCACCTTTAGATTATAGCAGCTCTGTGAAACTCATCTTCAGGGTTAATGGTTTCTTGTATTCCCTTATATGATAACTAACTCTATTTATTTAGCTCGAAAATATTTTTCATTTGACTTCTTGATTCAGCATACTAGCCTGACAAATGACACATCACAAGTGTTTAACCACTGAGTGGCTCGAATGTTTCTGGGGACAAAGATATGTGATGTAGAGTTTTCCTGGTAACCAGGGTCACAATTTTTCAAAGTTCCACTTCTTGTAAACAGGCAGCAGTTTTTACTCAGACACATCACAACATGCTAATTTTGAAATCAAGGTTTAGCAAACACAACAGATGGGAGAACAGAAGACAAGTCTGACAACTCATTTTCTGGCATTTACTGGTCTTTCAAATTTTTTAAGTCTTGCAGCTGTGCAATTCTGTTCCTCTCATCTGTCAGTAATCAAGTATACAAGCTTTACGATCATTTCGCAGCTTATTTTAATGAAAGACAATCTTTGTTTTCATAGCAAATGCATCACACACATAACTAGAGATGGAAATTCAGGTACCACAAAGAAAGCTGTTGCAAAAAAATCACAAGAAAAAAGCCCATGTGAACTGTTGTGTCTTACGTAAGATACATCAAATAAACGTCATCACTCTTACCCCTTACCAGCATCTTCATCTTCTCCCCTGTAGAAAGCTATGTAATTCAAGCAAGTCAAATTAGCTCCTCTAGTTCATTTTTTTTTAAGTGAATCACTATCATTTCAAATTTAACATCCTGCTCTGAGATGTCATTAGGATACTAAGAAAGAAAACTAGTCTTTCAGAATCAGAAGCCACTATCTTTTCTCCTTCAAAAAAGGCGCAGTTTCATGATTCAAGTCAGTTTAAGGCAGCGCTGCCACCAGTAGAAGTCAATTTACAGTCCAAAACCCCTTTTACATGTTTTGCCCCTGCTCAGACAAGTTTTGATGTTCCAGCAACTCTAAGGTAAATCAGATCAACATGTTCGCGCACCTGGAAAGGGAAAAAAATACTCCAGCAGGGGCTATTACAGAAGGCAGGACCGCTCAGCTGGGGAGAAAGCAGGACTGCTCCCTTCAGTGCCGTGACACGGGCTTAGCTCAGGGTGAGCTACTGCTGGGGCTCCACGCTCAGAAATAACGTGAAATTGTACTGTTATTTACTGTAAATTATTTTCTTCCTCAACTTCAAGAGTTTCAACTCTAAAAAGATTGAGAGAAGATCCGCTCACTCTGTGCTGTTATTTATGCATTCGTCATTAACATAATTCTTAAGGAATAATCTCAGAGAATATTATCAGAACAATATTAGAAGCAAAGCTACTGAAAGTTAGCAGCAGCAGATCTGTTTCTCTAAATTCCAAAATTCACATTCTGATCCTAAAAGCTCATTAATGTCAAAGAGCAAGGTGAGCATTCAAGATTTGAAAGCAAGAGATTCCCAATCACTCCAATTCTTACTCCTCCATGAAAATGAAAAAGTTGTTGTTCTTGGATAGACTTCGTATTTTTGCCATGGTAAAGCTACTTCCTACAACAAAAATACCTTTAGTCTCCTAACACCCACCTTATCTAGTACACAGCAGCAAACATACCTTTACAAGAACAAAGTTAAAAACGCAAACTCACAAGAGTTAATCTTCTGATACTGGTTTAAATAAACTCGACTAATTACGTGGGCACAGACTAAGTAGCCAAATCCCTTTTTCTCCTGTCACATTCCACAAGCTGGGTTCCCCAAAGACACACAGTGCCCACTGAACCTGTTCAACAAGTCTAAAACAAGCAAACAAAAATATATTTTTCTAAAGTCTGCATTTTGTCAAAGGCTTTTATTTTTAGAAAACTGCAACAAGCATTGCAGAAAACTTAAGATAGTATCCAAAATAATTTTAAATCAGTTGTATGTAGGAATGTATTCAGGAAAGGTAGGAAACAAAGACTGCTGAAAGGAAGGCATGCAAAAGGCTACGAGATGACAAGTGATAAGGGCAGAAAAATATAACGGGAAGAGGGAACAAGTGCATAGAAGCACTATACACAGTAACAGAATTGAAGTGCAGAGATGATCATCAAGGTGATTCCATGATTTACTGTATATATACACTTGAGGAGCCTCAATCTTTTCATGGGTGTCTGAATCCTTCTGTTCCCCAATGAAGCTGACCTCCTGCCAATGCTCCCTGGAAGCCAGGATCTGCAAAACCCACTGAAGAAAAATCCCAGTTCTCCTTAAGGAGTTGGAAGCTGGAGGTCTCTGCTGCTCTGGGTATCTCAACACTTGCCTTCTACCATATATTCCTTCCCCCTTTCAGAGCTGACCTGTGGAAAGGGACCTGGGCTTCTGGGGATGATTAGGGCCCTTTCCCCAGCTTATACCAGGAGTGGATTCCTCTGTCCTCTGCAGTTGTTCGAATCCTCCTCTTTGCTGCTCATGCAAACTAGCATCTGGGAAATCCTGCCCTTCCTCATAATAAGGAAAAATAATGTCTTGAAAATGAAACTATACTTTTACGATATAAGGATTTTTGCAAGAAATCAAGTTTAAAGAGTTCTGTTTTCCCTTGTCCCTCTGTCTTGTCCTCCCAGGCACTTCCTCTTGCCCCTCTGCTGCAATATACTGTCCCACTCACACTCACATACTACATGCAGAGTAATGCAAACTGCACCGATTCAGCAGCTCAACTTACAGCAGGTCACTACAGCAGCTCAGCCAGCGCAACGGGCAGGGCAGTGCACTGCGGCAGCACGAAGCAGCCAGGAAGGCAGAAGCTCTGCAAACTGGCACTGCCACGCCAGCTCTGTATCTCTGCAGGAGAGCTTAGGGAAATTAGAATTGACATACCTGACGTCTGTCATAACTCTATCCTGCGGGCAGGGATGCCAACTGAGATGAATGTAGAAGTTCAAACAGAGGTTTTGTTTCCAAACATACTAATGTCTGGGCTGTTCTCGCTCACCAGATCATACTGACATAGTGGACTCTCCTGTTCAAGAGATGTCTTCCTAACATGGAGGTTGGAACTTTTACACGTATTTCTCTCAGGACGCAGTCCAGCATTACAGTTAAACCAACGCAAAAGCTAGTTGGTGACAGAAGCAGGGACTCCATTCCTCCTGTGCTTTTTATGCTCCTTCTGCACCTGCACTGACAGAATATCTGATCCTGGTGCGGGCCACAGATATAAACTGGCAAAACCAGAAACATATTCTGTGGGGTTTTTATTTTTCTTCTGGCTTATCATTTCGAGGTGACCAACCACAAGGCAGAAGAGCATCACCACAGGCACACAGGAAGCACCAGAAGCAGGGCCACCCTGTTCAGGCAGCTGCTCTCAAGAGACCTCCCTACATGAAACGTCTAAGCCCTCGGCCCAGTGTTCCTGCCAGCTTAATACTCTCTGACTACACTGCTGCCAACAGCAAGCTCACCTGGTTGACCACAGAATGGCAGGACAGCCAGAGCAAGGAAAACAGGAGAAGACCATGAATGACACACCTTTTGGCTCAAGCCAACTACAGATCCACACACGAGAACGCTGTTTCTCAACAGATTTATGTTCACGGTGCTAACAGTGGGTCACGCTGGGTACACTTTCTCACCCTCTCCCTCCACCAAAACCAGTGCTTGGGCAGTTATACAGCCATCCATATCAACAAAACTGGCACAGGTGAAAAATACACCTTTTTCTCCCCCCAGTTTGATCACCTCCAATAGCCTGAAAGTTACTTCTTGCATTAAAAACAGAAGAAAATACAAAATGAGTAGCAGCAGAGGTCTTGATCATTTAGTATATGGTATTCACTGTCTTTTTGGAGAAACAAGAAACATTTTTTAAGTAACTAACACTTTGTAAATAAACAAATGAAGTTATTCATGGATAAGCATGAACACGATTCTCCAGTCTGGAGTGCCTCTAAGTCTTTGGAGGTTTCTTGAACTTCTTTCCCCACTGTCAAAATGAGTAAGAATCTGGGAAAGGAAGAATAAGTGGAGGGGGATGAAATAAGGTAAAAAAAAAAAAAAAAATCCAAACATCTGAGAAGTTACTTTATATGGAATACAGTAATTGGCAGGAGGTTTAAGGAGTGAAAAAGGAAGATATTTTGGAGAGGACACCTGATAGAAGCAGAGGCGGCAAGTCTGCGTGTGGCGCTCAGACTGAGCCTGGTTCCGTACTTGGATAAAGCTACACGCTCTCAGAAGTCTGTGAGGATCCTGTAAACTGCTGTTTGTGCTTACAGATACAGGTATACATAACGGTATGATTAGATGTATGTGCAGCAGAACAGACAAAAAAAAAGACACCATGCCAGGAACTTCTGTTGTATGACAAAGCAGTCAAGACACTGGAACACAAAATGAGCATCATTCTCTCTCCCTTCCTTGAGACAGCTACAGCCAGCAAGCTAACTTAAAGAACTAACACAATCATCTTTCTGCTGTAACTATTATGTGTATGAACCAAGCACACATACATAGGGCAGAAAACTTGGGAATGACAGATTTTTCTCTGTTTTTTACTACCATCACAGGTGGATGGGTCTGAACTGTAAGCCTATGCAGAAGCTACACACTTCTGCTTAAAAGAGTGCTAACCTGCGGAAGAGTCTCAAAATTAGCAAATTAAATGACTAAGCATGTATTCACTGCACAGTTAAAACAGCTAGTGCTGCCACATGCCATGCCAGAATACCGAACTCAGTAAAACTCAGATTTAGAAAGAGAAGGTACATACTCAATAAATCATTATTCTGATGTCTTCAACTAAGACCTACTCCCATCCTACCTCCATACTACAAATTGTTCTACAGATCAAAAAATGGGCCTTCTCTAGATAGAACCCTTTGATACTCAATTCTGTCTTACACTGTCGTTTAGTTCTTCACTAAACTATAATAAACTCACTGATCATGTTGCTGCTGACAATCTCCATGGCAAGGCATGCTGATGCACAATCTTTACTTTGCAAGGTGAAATGGCACCTGGTCTTACATCCACAAGACACATCTTTCTTTGACTGCATAAAGAAAGGATGAGTTACACATGCCCCTCACATATAGTCCTCAAAAGAGGACAAATGCCATAAGCTATATCACAATTACGTATAGCCTTGCTGTCACACTAAATAGTTGCACCTATCCCAGGCTCCAGTAAGACATCAAAATGGTGTAAGTATACATCCAAGCTGTTTATTTTTTTTGTTCTTAAAAAACGTAATTTTGCCAAATTCAATGTCTGGAAGGTACAGGATGCCATTAGACAGCTTTAATTCTGATGTGATAAAATATTTGCAGTTGTGAAATAATAATGACAATTCCAAAAGTTATGACGTTTAAAATCTCCAACAGTACTACATAGATGTAAGAGCTAAAATCTCAACAAAATTCAGGTGATTTCAAATTTGTACCCAATATTTGAGGAGTCTAGAATATGCAATGAGTTCCCATCAACAATTTACAAAATTTAAGGTACATTTCGTGAACCAATAATGAGGGGATTAGGGAAAAAAAACACAACACAACTAAGTGTTATAAAACATACCTCCAGGACAACTACAGTTACCAACTGTTAGCTATGTCTCTGCGAATAATGACTGAAGAAACAAGCACCTGTACCATCATCTTTACACATCAGAATACGTACCTAAAACAGGTGGCTTCAGGATCTGATTTAGTTTCTGAAGTTGGAGGCTAGTCATCTGGGAACTAACAGGGGAGAGGGGGCAGAAGCCCAATTGACAATGGCTCTGGGTGACCCCTAGATAAGCTTCCCTGTGTGGCTGGAAGTCTCCTAACACAGACATCGTACTCTAATTTCTGAAGACAAGCAGTACAACCTTCTCACGTCTTCAGTTCCACTCACATAGCTAAGGCAGAGTACACTTCAAAAGCATTAATTTATCAGCTAACTCAAAGCAAGCAGTGCTCAATTTTCCACATAATTTTCCAACTCCCGTTCTCAACAAATACGAGGCTCTTCATTTTTAAAGACAAGATTCTAAAGTACCATCATATGGTGCTTCAAATTGTTATTGCTCTTTTGAGACCAGATCGTGTCATTGGTCTCTCAGACATACTGCATTAGAAGGGCTTATGGGATATTTGATGATACTAACTTTTAACTTCTGAAGCAATACCAACTTAAAATACAACTCCCCACTGCTCATTCTCCTTCTTGCCTCAGAACAAGCAGGACGTGTGTGTGCATGTACTGCTGAACTAGAATCAAAAACGGATCCACTTTTAAAAAAGAAAACCAAAATAAAAGTATTTGCAATACTTTTCCTAGACAGACTATTTCCTTGAGTTTATAGCCTAGCTCTCCAAAGCTTAAACCAATTTGTATTATTGTAAAATCATAAGCTGAAGAACAGAGCTCATCTTGCAATTGTTAGACAAATCTGACAGTTTTCTTCTCCCTTTGTAAAGATTGTATTACATTAAGTAAAGATCACAGTACAATACTTCAGAAGATAAGCTACATGTCAGAAGATAACTCACAACGCTTATTTCCAGAAGGCAACGTCATACAGAAATGCAGTCTGAAAGTCAGAGTATGACTGGGCTGTATGAATTAAAAAGAAAACCAAATAGGTGAGCCTGAATATTCCTTGTCCCTTATCAGTTTGCTATTTGATCATAGGCCAACAACACAAAACATTAGCAGAGAGTACTTCTTCATTTAAGTACAAAACCTTTTCATTCCTGATGTAGCCAGGAAAAAGAAAAGTGGTCCTATTAAATGTGTACTCTTCAAATTTAATTTCCTGTTAATAAATTATAAAACTAACGTAGACAATTCACTGTATCAAGAAAAAAATGGAACTTTTAATATATTGCATTATTTCTCATTAAATTACTGTGTAATCATATTCAGATTCATTAAAATTAATGCTCTGATTCAGGGTATTTTCTTTTACACTACATTAGACAACCATATACATGGAAGCATAAAATATCAATGCTGCTCAGATGTATCAGTAAGTATCTGCACATGGAAAAAACATAAATCTGTGGAACAAAAGAATACCATAAGGCTACATTTCCAGTAGTCTCTGCAGCTTAAATTCCTTTGACTTTGAATAGGACTTCAGTTCACAAGCAACTTAGTGTTTCTGAAATCCTAACAATAACTTAATTTCAGATATGACACACTTCTAAAAACGTATTTTACGTTAGAATTCACTAAAGTCGCTTCTCTGGAAGGTATTTCCTATTCTTCTTGATCTGTTAACCAGCATTTATAAAGCAAAAACACTTTGAAAAGTGTGGTAGACTTACATTATTAATGTAAACTCTTGATGTGCTTTTGCAAGACTCTTTTAACCCAAAACAAAGTAAAATAACAGATGACTAGACACTGAGAACAAAGGTAAACCTACAGCTATAACCAAGCGCTACTGTTGATATTTTATTCTACCCACACCGTTCATAGTCTACTTAACAACAAATTTACAATTAGCTGAAATAACCATTACAGAGTTCTGTTTCTTAAACTCACAACAAAACAACAGATATTCTACTCCACAGAGAAAATTGTTAAGAAAAAAAAAGACAAAGCACAGACATAGAGACATTATTATTGAAAATCATCTAAATCCAGCTTTGGCCAGTTGTGTGTGCATGCATATTACTGACAAAATAACAAATGATTAGTCACAAAACGGGAAATTAACACTGGGATTATAAGAATGCACAGGGACGGGGAAAACACAGACTGAAGCTGTTTTCAAAGCAGACCTTGCAGCAATGTGTGTGCTATGCTAAACTAGAAACTATCACTTATGTTTCTCTAGCCCATTAGATTTGTCAGTTCATGGGTGAAAAGGCAACACAAAGCTCCAGAAAAATGAAAACCTCACGTTCCCACAATTAAGGGTTACCAGGAAACTTCTCTTGCTACCCGCAAGAAAGGTGTAACTATTTCAAGTCAGAGATCAGGATTCATCATCTGGTCATAGAACACTGCAAACTACACTGAGCGCTACGAAGTACCATGGCACTTTCAATAACCAGATGTTTGAATTCAGAAGTGCTCAATACATTTATATTTCAGTTTGGGATATTGTCACACACCAAACACATATGTAAACATGGAGGGTAAGCAGCCACAGTCCACAGCAGAAAAATGAGTAAGAGACAACTTGACCTTACAGTAACAATGCCTTTGAAGAACAGCATTGTACATAACATCCACAATCATCAGGAGGCGGTGGCAGGAGACAAGCAGGAAGTGTTATAAGTAAACATCCCAAACTTCTGTTACAAACAGTGCTAAAATTGCCACTGGTGTCCAACAACCCCCTACCTGCACAAACTTTTAAACATCTGGAAAAGATAAGTCAAAAGCACATTACCAAGGCATCATATATCTGAAATGCCTATCTAGAGGTGATAACATCATCACTAGAAAAAACAAAATGAAAATTTTTCATGAGAACTTTGTCATCCCTTCTACATCTGAAACTAATTTTCATTTTGCTTACCTGGAACAAGATTTTTCACAAAGTATTACAGGGTTATTCTTATAACGATTATTATATCTAGGCAGAACAGGCCTTTCAGTAAAAAATCCAATAAATGAACTAGCTGTCTGTTGTGCAAACACAGAAGAGTCCTTATGCTAAAGGACTTAGCAAAATAAGAGACAACATGTGAATGGATATATAAATATGGAGGCACAGTGACACCGACACAATAATTGTTGGTGTGGCAAACAAATTATTTCAGGAAACAGCTTTTGCGCAGAGATATTGGCCAAATAGATAAAAATTACTTCTCCTCATCTCCAACGCAGGAAGTAATATAAAACTGACTGTACATGGCCAGAAACCCCAGACTCTGGTCACTGACTCTCATCACAGAGAAACCCCGTATCTCAAAAACGTAAATATATCGATCATCTATTTTGCAGATTTTTTGAAGAGGAAAATCAGTACGCAAAGATGAGCATCCTGGTTTGAAAACTAAGTGGGAAACACAGCCTGACACCACTGCTAAGCCGCTGGTAGGAGTCGGGCAGCATAACAGAGGAAGGATTTGCTTTTCCAAACTATGCCTGCTGCTACCCTCTGGCTATTACAGCTCCACGTACAATTGGCCGCCTTCAGTCACAACACCCTGCTGCTCGTATTTAACGTGTTGTCCACCAGGACTACTAGGTGCTTTTTTTGCAAAGGTGCTTTCTAGACAGTCTGCACTGATGCACAGGGTCACTCAACTCCATCTGGAGGATTTGCATTTGCCCTTGAGAATCCTATCAACCCATTTGTCCAGTTTGCCTAGATCCCTCCGCAGAGCATCTCTGTTCTCCAGGGTGTCTAACCACTCCATGTAATTCGTTATCACTTAAAAACTTGCTGAGAAGACACTCCGTCTCATCACCCAGGTTGTTCATCAAAACACTACACAGTACGGACCCAGTATCAACCAGTCATCAGCTGCAAGTTGGACTATGCACCACTGAGGACTTTTTGCAACCAGTCACACAACCAGTTTTCCACTCAACCTATTCTCCCTTTCTGCAGTCCACATCTCACTCAAGCTATGTCGGTTCCCTTTGTATTTACAATAGATCAGCACTACAGAGCCCAAATCTAACTGAAGCTTTTATGAGCTAAGATGACGAAACAGCCTGAAGCCTTGCTATCTCAGACCATCATTCTCTCAGGTCCCAAACAATTACATTTATTTTACTCATTTTGTCACATAAAACTCACATATCAATCACTGTTTGAGAAAAAATTCCCTTAATCACACCCAACTAGTTCAAAAAAGATAATTATGCAAAGTCTTATTTAACAACAGATGAAAATAAACCAACAGAGCTACCTTGAGCAGGCTGGGTTTTAAGCAAGTGGCACAGAGTTGTAAGAAAATATAATGCAATAGCTGTATCAGATAAGGATACTACTTAACTGTTCTTTAACTATACTACGTACCTCTGTGACTTACAGCTACAGGGCAACTTTCAGAAGAAGCTAATCACCAATGTCACCACAGACTTCAGTACAACCCGTTTTTGAACCGCATGAGAAGCAGGGAGCTACACATACAGATGAGTCTCAAGTATTACAATGAAGCATCTGCTCTGTGCCTATCTCCTTGCTTGAAATAATAACGGTTCTCTAAAATCAAAGAAAATAATCAGTCTGCTTTAAAGGATCAGTTCGGAGAATAATGTGGTTGTAACAGTGAGTCTGTTACAGGACCTTCAAGTAAATTTCATCTTGGATGAAATACCATGAGAAATTTTGGCTGAGTTCTGCACTACTGGTTTAGATCAGCAGAGTGGTTTTGACGCACTTTCACCAGTGATCCCGGTTTGCTGCACGATAGTTCAGTTCACTGAGAGCTTTCCAGGTATATAACCTGATGTCTCCTGAAGAAAGCTAAACCACAGGCTCTGACCTAAATGTCACAAAATGCTCTTGAACCCCCAGGGGCACAAAAACGTTTGAACTAATTACTGGCATTAACAACTTTAAAATACACTCACAATGCAAAACATCTGGTCCAGAGGACAAGATTAAATCTAGTCTGAAGTAACCCTGGAACCACATAGATACAGGGACATCAACGCTGCTTCCAGTAATTAATTCCTAAAGTATCAAATTAATTGTTAGTGAAAACACAGTCATAAGTGCTTCTGGCAATACTGTCACTAAAGATACAGATCCAAGAAAACATGTTACAGTTGGATGCAGTAGCTGGCACATTTCTTCAAATAGTTATAAAACCGGAAAGAAATAATAATGGTTTTGATTGGATATTGGGTTATGTGGCCTCTACAGAAAGGGGCAGGAGGGTGAATGTGCCACAAATTGTGATTACTTGTAACAAATGACATTTTATTTTACACAATTCAGAAGGTCATTATGCTTCTAACATCATGAGACAGGCATGCTTAACTGGGTAGGCTTGAATGCACACAATCCCAAAGAAACTCAGAATACAATCAATTCTATATCTGACTTTTGGAGAGAGAAACCATGCTAAACACAGTGGTAGCTCAAAACTAGGAGGCTAACAACGAAACTAAAGATTTCCTTTTCTGCTCATTCAATCCACCATCCAAGAGCACCTCCAGCAATGTAAATATTACATCCCATCTCAAATAAATACAGACGTGTCCCTAGAAAAATACTAGAACATACCCAACAGAAATGATTGCAATAGCCACATTAACCAGTTTTTCATATTATTCCGGAAACTCCCTCTCCTTCCCAACACTGCTTTCTAAGGGACACCCAGAGTTAAAGGTTCAGCTTGAAACCAGAGAGGTAGTATCCACTCATGTAACTTTTCTCATTCTGTCAGCATTTCACCTCTCTGAATTTGCCCGATGAAATTACTGCTTTTTAAAGAGTAAGCTAAAAAAAAACATGCCAAGTAGAGCACTGGTAATTACACTGCTGTGCTTTGCTTCTCAACTACCTTTCCAAGGAATAATTTAAATTGTAAAGTTAAGACAACCAAAATATTTTTTTCTCTTCAGGCTCTTCTCTATTAGAGTAACGTGCTGCCATATTCTACCCTCTCCTTCCCCACTGATTTCAAAGCTTCAAAAAAGCCACAGTTAAACAGACTGTGCCTTTTTGTTTGAAGTAATTAGAATAGTCTCAGTGTTTTCCCAAAACTCTTAAGCCTTCTTTAATCCTCCTCTTCCAATAAAGAGTGAAATTATTATTTTCCCTAAAAAAGGGACATAGTTTGTTGCATATACTTAGACTGCAAATGGTAGCAAGCACAACAGGTAATCACGTCTGTCAATACCAGCTTCAGGTCAAATTTAGAGAAAAGCTAGCTTTAACAAAATATAGATGGAAACCAAGAGTAACATGGCAAGGATAGAGGCTAGCTAGCCAAGACGTTTTATAACAGTATTTTATGCCTCTTTCTGCTGAGCTCCTTCCCAATCCTACTTTTTTTTGTATCACTCTTCCCCAAAATATCTACCTCAGAGGGTTAATATAATAATAAAAAAGTGGAGGAACTATATCCAACCCAAAGCAATGAAATTTTCCCGTTACTTAACCTTCAGCAACTCACCTTGTCAAAAAAAAACCCCACCACCACCAACAAAAAAACCCCCACCTGCCTTGAATTACATGAATGTTAAAAACAAGAATGTACTTCCTTATTGCTGTTTCTAATGAAAGACATTCTACCATGGTTTGAAAAAAAGAGCTATCATAAATGAACGCTGATATATATTGTTCCTCACAGCCTCAACCAGATTTATCTAAAGCAAACATCATAAGAACCACAACACTGAAATGTATTTTTACTGTAATCTGAAAGACCATGTATCACATGAGTAGATGACCAATAACCTTTAATAACTTGAAAATAAGCTACGAAGAATTATTTCCTATGTAGCCTCCGGGAAGGTGCACCTTAGAAAGTAATCTAGGGACAATCAGGTAATATCAAATGAAGGAATGTGAAAAAGCCTTCAACAGAGACCAGGTAGAGCAAGAGGAGGTCAGGAGAGTCTAATGAGGCAGTATGGAGTTTTCTGTAACTGTGGAGGCACAGCACGGTGTGAGGCAGAGAGAAGCTGGTGAAGTTCTCCACTGCCAAACTGATAAACTAATAAGTTAATTGGGGCAGCCATGTTTTTTAAAAGGTTCAAGAGAACACCTCTATTTCAAACAAAAGGGATAATAGAAATAAGATATGAAAGGGTAAAGGCCTGGATAAGAATATAATCTACTTTCCAAATATACAGAGCTTCCCTCTCCTCTGATTATACAAAAATATTTTATTACAACTTAAATTTTAGGCCAAATTATTTGAGTATTTAATTTTAAATCCTAGAACATATATGCCTTTCCAATAAAGAATAAATTTTTTTCACATCACTATAAAAACAGTAAATAATACATGAAGCAACACTACATGACAATACCCATTAAGGTCTTTCCAACATCAACCATCCACCACAGTAAAGTCTGAAAGAATGCACTACCTACCCTCTTTGAAACAAATCCACATTGAAGAATTTGTGGAGCTCCACGGAGAATTCTACCATAGCCTGTACTTCACTCATGTTTATGAGGATGAAGAAGTCAAAACTTGTCAGCACCTTAGTTACTGAAAACAAACAGAAAACAAACTTTTTAGAACACAATCTGGGGACAATGTCCACCTGGTCCTTAAAAAGGACAACACTATACACAACTTTGCACAGCTTTCTTAAATATACAGGCCCTGGGGCAAATAAGAATATAGATTGTACCAAATCCTGCACACAATAACTTCTATCTTTGTTGTAAAGGAATCAAATGTTATCAGAGAAGTATCACAGCGCACCATCAGCATAATACAATCCCGGCACTTACTGATACCTCTGTACTGCAGCTCTGCACTGGTACTTGGCTGAAGAAAGGGAAAAATACTGCTGACAAGGAGAAAAAGAGCATGGTCTGCTTCCAGCCCTTGTTGAAGCAGAATGATGGTGCAGGCAGTAGTGCCTCAACTCTGACACCAGGACAGGGAGAGCTGAATTACAGTGTAGCCAGACAGTGCAGAGAAAGTGCTCGACCAGGTCCTTTAGGGCTTTAGATGGAGGGATTCTAGAGGGGAGACAGGAGTTAAGGAGGGTAACATGCCTATTTTTAGTGTTAATTCTCGCTGGTTTCTTCACAGCCACAGACTGGCACCTTCCAGCTAATTTACAACTGCCTGCTGATACTTAAATTAAAACCCTACAGACTTTGCCCAGTTCTGCTGTTTTTCCTTCAACAATATCAACTGGATTAATAAAATAGACTACACATTCCACAAACACTTGTCTTCAAACTTCCCAGTTCCTGCAAGGACTGTCTGGTCTGAGGAATAAACAAACCAAAAAACCTAAACCAGGCTATCTTTCATGCACATTAGACCATCTTCTGGGTCTAACGCAGAAGCAATGAACATAAAAACGCTAGCTTGGCTGAAGCCTGAATGGATTATGGGATGTTTTTGTTTCTAAAATTTTGAACATGCATTTGGGTGTTTATGAAGCAGGCATTATGAATGAGACTGAAACAGTGTAGCTGACAAAAAAGAAAGAAAAAAAAGAAAAAAAGAAAAAAGTCATCTACACAGCAGGGATCAGTCACCTGAAAGCAAAGTTGCCCTTAGGGGCTACCTGTAGCCTACCAACTAAAATTATCCTGGCATATGACTCAAGATAAGATTTACCTTTCTGTACACACTCTAGAGGAGCTGGAAGGCTTCAAGCACCATAACACAGGTCTAGATTTTTAACTATAAACAATAAGTTAATTCTGACAGTTGTTTAGCAGCACACACTTTACAGAAACGGTATGTTACTGAAGTAATGGAACAGGGAAAGAGGAATTTTGCTTCTGAAGCTGAGTTACGACAATATTAGGAACTCAGATCAAGGGCCCCTACTGTAAGATCAAAACTACAGCATCTAGATAATGCAATTAACCCAGCTTGTAAATCCTGTGTTCATTCAAATTTCAATCAAGGGACTCCAACAGATTAATTGAATGATGCCACAAGTTTTGCTGCAGTATGCAGTGCTAGGACCGCCACTGATAACCTACAGGGCTTTGCAATAAATCCCTCTTCCAGTGCTTTTTCTATAGGATTGTGTAAAGATGTCCTCATGGTCTTTAAAGCTAGAATCAAGAAGTTCTACACTCTAATTCTTTGAGGTTACCATATTGCATTATCGCATCTACATCACCTACCAAGATGCAAGCACACCTTCTGCAAATGGAGCCTGGCTTGACACTGAGTAGGGATTCAGAGATCCTAGGTCTGCTATGACCCTTGGTCACTGTGCAACAAACCTTGAGGGCTGTGCATGAAATCTGTGACAAAACTGTCCAGCACCTCAGAAAGGAATCCATCTTAAAACACCCAGGAAAAAGGATTTAAACAGACAAAGGACACCATGGGGCAGTCTCATGCAGCTTGTATTTTGATGAAACTTCATTTTCAAGCGAGGAAGATACCACACGCTTCTGACTACCCAGCTCAGGGAGTGGTTCTACGTCCCTCAAAAGTTTACCTCCACTAAGAGAAGAGAAAACTGTTCCTGCAGGAGTTGTTGGGCCAAGCAGCCATTCCCAAATGTTTCAGGGTCCCTCAGGAGGAAAAAGCCCAAATTGCTGTCTAGTGGACCTGTGGTATTTCTATTGTGTGTAACACGGCTCCAGCTGGGGTGACGCCCCAGCTCCTCTGTCGAGCTGCCTGAGCATCCCCAACCAGCCCACTACAAATCACCTAGGCTTGCAAGCCCTGTGGACCGAACACAGGGCCCAGCAGCCACAGGCCTGCACGACACAGTGCCACGAGTTTTAATCCAGTAACACAGCCCTCACCCAATTACCAACACTTGGAAAAGCAGCACCCATGCCTTGCACCAGTATCAACTGCTAAACCACTGAGAAACACTGAGCCACGGCTCACAAAGCGGTGCATCCAGAACGCGCTGCTGCCTGCCACAGCAGGGACTGCAGCCTGTCAGCCGACCTTTGAGAATGGCTTTTTCTTTGCCAAGCATCAGCTTGTTCCATGACCACCTTAACCTGGGTGAGGGGGAGCATTCACTGCCCTGGGCTGGTATAAACCAAATCACTACTTTTCTGTCAAAGTCTTTCATATTAGTGCAAAGGAAAACTGTGTTCTTTCAACTATATATTAGAAAGTGTTACACAGTGATTAAATATTTTAAAGAAGAAACTCAAACTTGGACAATGTCTTTATTTTTTGGTATGCTAATCATACAAAAGCCAACAACAAAAAAGTTAAACTTATGTAGATTTATTTGTATAGATTCCATTAAAATTTTCAGCTAAACTTCACTAACTTCAATGACATTAAACATCCAGAAGTCATTTTAATACTTAATAAGTTTATTGTTGTATTTTAAAGCATATAATTAGCACTCAGAAACTGAGCTACTGAACCACACGTTTGTTCTGTTTGCCTGTAAGAAGTAAAACAATACTTCAGTAGGAGCTCCCTCCATATGAGCAAAAGAGGTTAATGCAGCATATAAACATGTATTCAATATTCAAAAATATTTAAGCACTGAGACTGAACATCTCCAATAGCTAAAATGTTAGTTAAAACCACTTAATCCTATACTGAGGGCCAAAACTTTACTTTCCTTCACACTTACGGGCATTTATTTATTTTCTTAAGCTGGAAAATCTCCTTCATAACCTGGCCAGTCCATGCTGTCCCCACAGTACCCCACCACTTCTTCAGTTATCCAAACTAATCTTTTCAGAGGCCATGATACAAAATGGATCACAGGATATCAGATTTTAAAAGACCATCAAAAGGAAAAAAAGTTTCATGATTCTGTGTTTTCCTAAACTGATCATTTTAGTGATACATTACAGCAGCTGCACCAGAGCACCTGAGAGTGCAATGAAAAGACAGATGGAGGTTGTACAGAAGCCTCCCAAACCAGCTTTGTTCTCAGAGAAATGCTTGTGTAACAGTGCCATTAATCTAGCTACTTGTACTGGGAATTGCAAGACAATGCGAAGAAACAAAACCACAGTACATTCAAAGAATGTCTTACCTCCACTGGTAAATACTCCATTTTAGTATGTTAATTAACCCGTCTTCCAGTTCTTCGCTATTGCTGTCAAAAACATACTGCTTGAACTAAAAAACAAACAAACAAACAAACAAGGTTTTACTTAGAGCAATCTCTAGAACTTTTCAATACTTGTGTTCTTCACTTTCTTTTCCCATGTCCTAATAACAGCCCCAGCACTTCCCCTCCAACAGTCACCCATGTACCTCCCACTAGCATTCTCCAATCTGCCCTCTATTCCTGCACTGCAGTTTTCAGCTTCCTGCAAGTGTAGCAGTCTGACATGTATTCTTCCAAAATAAGGTAAAAACCAAAAATTTCTCATGAAGCTCATGCTCTGGCAAAGCTGCTGTTGCCATGTTCAGCCAAACTATCCCCGTCTTCACCAAGGAATTCTAAAATCCAGCTCCCAGAGGACTTCAGTACGCCCCCAGCCGCCCCAATCTCCAGTGAGACTCTCAGCTCACCAGCAGCAATGTAGCGATGAGGAGGTGGAAGGATATTCTGGCCTGAGTCATCAAATAAAGCTCATGCCCCACACAGTACTACACAACCACCAGGTAGGAGATAATTTACAAGAATAGGGCAGATTAAATTCTCCTGGTAAATCTCATGTCCCTTGCCCTCAGGAGACAAAATTCAGGGGACAAGGGGGAGAACCTAAGTCCAAGAACCCATTTTCTTAGAGCAAACAACATAGGTGGGTCAATCCCACCTAATATTCTGGAAGTCTTCTTGAAGCTCCTGTTAAACCACTGCCTTAAAACTGTTAAGAATCAGTCTCTCTTCCCTGTATTCTTAAACCATCAGGGTATTTTTTAAAAATACCCTAAACAATAACCACAGTCTCCCTTTTATCTGGTGACCTTTAGATTTCAGACACAAAGAGAAGAGAAAGGTTAGTTATCCCTTCATAGAGAAACTTTATATCCTTTCTGTAGGTATGTTTTACAGAAATACAAACATAAAATCTATCACAGCTTGTGCAGGCAAGACATGAAACTAAACTGGTTTTGCCTTAGCTTCAGAGAGAAGAGAGAAATTAGAGCATCAAAAAAAAAAAATCTGGAATTTTTAAAAATAGAAATCACTTGTGCATGTCATGTGTGATATTACATCTTTGATACCACATATTATCAATAATGCCCAGTGAAATCTTGATACCACAGCATCACATCAAGATGGCACTGACATTTATTCTATTTGTTTAACGATGCAATACAGCCTGTGTCATACCAGCTCTGTTTTAAAAAGGACTAAGCTCTTTTTCAAAAGAAAGAGAGAGAGAAAAAACACACAAAATTATTAGTTGAACTTCTTCTAGTATTTAGTATCTTCTAATATTTAGTATTTTATATTCAGTGAAAGTCAAAAGCAAAAATACAGAATCCTACAAATAAAAATACAACAAAACGCTTATTTGCTTCCAGTTTTCTTCTAGCTGCTCATTTAACACAGATGATTTTTTTTCTTCTGACTTGCTGTAGGAACTTTGTATACCTCCATCCCTGACCTTTTTTCCCTCATCCTCTTCTCCTTGATGCCCAGAGAACCAGCACCTGCCAACACAAATTCAGCCACCATCTATCTCTGTGCCGATGAGTCACAGGTTTGTCCCCCACCTCAGAACTGTCTTCAATTCCAATTTTAGCTGTTTCTTGGACACAGCCTTCAGCTGAAACTCAATGTGGCGAAAACGGAGTTCTTGAATTGACCTGCACGGCTATTCCTAATGCCTGCTTCCTGAGTGTGCACAATAACACAATCTGACTGTAAACCTAGACAGTATTTTCCATTTCATTTTCTCTGGGTTCTCATAGACTTTGGCAAGACCATGCACAAGACTTGCCAAATTTTTCTGCATGTGACTAGAAATATGTCTCATCTACCCATACAGCTAAAACTCATCCAAGCTAATATCCTCTTTTGTTTTAATTATCGTTAAGTCTGAAAAAGCATAATTCGCTGCATGTATTAGTTCAGCATGGTGCTGCAAAGAACCAGCCTGTTATTTTGATCATTTCACCTCTCTCTCTGCACCCCCTGCAGAGAGAGCCTGGACGACTGCATCAAGCAGAACCCTCCTGTCTGCCTTTGAAATCCTTTTGCAGCTGTGCCACGCTTGCTATCACAGTGTTCTGGCTGAAGACTAGAATTTCCTAGCACTACAAATAAACCATGTCTCTCCATAATTAAAAAGGTGAAGGGGTAGAAAAGAAATCCTAATTTGATGTAGGATTGCATAATCATCATGCTGTAAAACAAGGAAACAAACAAACAGAACCCTTAAGTGGAAGTATTTAGGACACCTTATTAGATTCATTATCCTAATTTTAAAAAAGCAACATGACCACCTCTCAGAAAAAGGCAACAAAATAGATTGCTTTATATCAGAAATTATTCATTAAATTACGTTTAAAGCTTCACAGTTATAAATAATTACATGAATGCAAATAACCACAGTTACTTAAACATAGTTATAAACAATGACCTAATTTCATGGGCTCAGGACAAAACTCAACTATTACAATTTTCTTCTTACCTCATTCTCTAAGCCCACATTACATCCCAGACAGCCATTACAAGGTTTGATTCACCACTTCTAATAAAGCTAATGCAAGATATCTATGACATTTTAATGGGCTACATAAACAATCAGCTTAATCAAGCATTAAAATTCAAATTTTCCTACTTTTTGCTTTAAATTTAGCACAAATATCTTGTCCTCTACGCAGCACACTGATAAAAACAACATACTCACTACTTTGAGCTGACAACTTGATTATTCCCACTGAGTATGGAAGACATTAATATGTTGCATTTTCTTTTCTTCTCCCCTATTAATAGACGGTGTACGTGATACAATAATTCATCATGAACATTAGGCTTATTCCCTTCTACCCTAGCATTGGTCTTTGTCAGTCTGACAAATGACATGTTACTTCTAAGCTTCCTCATTAAAAAGTTTGACATGAAAAGTTCTGTGAGTAGCACCATTAAAGACTTGCTTTCCTACTGCTGTGCCTTTCTCCTTCCACCCCGATAAGCCCCTACCTTTCATGGCCCCTTAAAAAGATCGCACATCCCACAGGTACAATGAAGCTATAACCACAGCAACCGGACAGCTGCTGCAAAACCGACCCCATGCTAGCTGGCTTCTGTATTTTCCCTCCCAGTAAGGGCATTAACTTCAGCGTCTTCTCTCTTCAGCTGCCAATTCACTAAACAAAAACTTCATCATCTTTGCAAGCCCTTTCTCCTCTTCCACATTAGCCTGAATTGAGCAATGGTTTCAACAGTTATTTGCAAAGAAAGAGGAAACAAAACATGAGCAAATCAAACAATGTTTTATTTGCCTTTTCCAAAGAGTACCCCCCCCCAAAAAAAAAAAAAAAAAGCAGCAACCCACTCACATTTTAAAAGTTATGGTTAAAAGGGTATGAAATAACTGGCATAAATGTGACTGCCTTTGAGTCAACATCAGCAAAATGCGGCATTTTGGTGAAAAGTAGTGGCAGTTCAGGGTATGTGCTACCACATTACATCAGCTCTTTGTCCCACTTTGGTCCCACGTACCAGCTGAGAAAAATGAACCAAATACTCCTACTCACTCATGCTAACAACCAAAGAGAGTGGACAGTGTAAATGAGCAGTTAGGCTGCCCTTTCACCACCAAGCCACCTTAATTGTGATCAAAGTAAATACCTCTCAGTAAAGCAGAAGTAATATACCTAGAAATATATCTGTAAATGAATTACTTATTTTTCTTATCATTTTTGATTAATGAAATCAATCTTTTCCTAACAATCTATTCAGAAGAGCAATAGAGGGGAAAAAGAAAAATGACGTGCTTGCTCTAAATACTTCATTAAAAGTCTTCTGGAACTTTACATAAAAAGCGTATAACGATCTTACAGTAAACTAAAAAAAATATATATATATACACACATATATATAAATTGCAAGATGTAGTATTCTGGCTTAAAGAACAAATCGCATAGCTTAATACACTCACCTCATAAGATCAAGAATTTATGAAGGATGCACCAGGTAAGAATTAATAAAGTAGGAGATGGAACCTTACTAAATAATTTGACTCTGCCCAACTGAATAGGTTCTTCATAAAATACTAAGGGTCTATTTTAGGGTACTTAAAACATGCTCCATTTTCCTACTTATAAAAAGGAAGAAAGAGATATCTCTTTGAATTCAATGTCTCAAGCAATGACATTAAAAGTAACTCTCACATGGATGGATGAATTTGGTGTTAAAATGTCTGCAATGACTGTTAATGTCATTACTCTGCCATACTTTATGAATCAGAAGAGTGTCCAAAAGAAAGCTGTTGCAACTTCTCTTCCACTCCAAGCAAACTTATCATCAAAAAAATACAGCTTTTATTTCAAAAGAAATGAAAAATAAATCTAACTGTACATGCTCAGTAAGTTATTTTTCACAAGTAGTAACTCCACATTATTGTCCTCTGCAAATAAAACAGAGCACAATTTACAGAGTTGAGTCATTGTTCCAATATCTGCTCTGAGGTCACGGCTTGACAAGACAGTAAATACAGTTTAGATTTGATAGGTTGATTTTGTACTGGAAGGCTTTATGCCAAGCACTTACTGTTTTTCCTCCCACAGTAGGCATTAAGTCAGCGCAAATGATATATCGTGTACTCTTATTAACTTAAGAAATGTGATAGTTTGCCTGACTGATCAAAGTTACATTAGGAGACAATCTGATAGTAAATCCGACCCAGGATCAGTGGTCACAAAACCACTTCCTTGGTCGTTCCTACATTACTGTCATCTGTGGTGATAGCCTGGATGGGCCAACATGGGAAAACAGAGACTCCACTAAGACATTCGTACCGATATAAGTTATTTTAGAAACATATGGGAGTACTATATTGAAGCCTATTTTATTTTTCAACACCTAATGTTAATAACTTAATATAAAGTTAGCTGATTTGGGGCTGGCTTTACAGTTCTACATCTTTAAAAACATAATCCTTGATTCACTTTTTTCCTTGTGGTTTGGCTTCCAGTTTCCTACCACTTTAACAAAACAAATTGAGACAAGCATTACAGCACATAAATTCAGGTTAAAAGTTTGATTCTTTAATTTTCAATGCAAAAAAATCCCAAAACCTAGAAACTCTGGAAACATAAAACATTGTTTTCATCTTCTCAGAATTTCTGTCTACTGCCTTCATTCAATACCTGCTAAAGAACTGTCATAGATTCTTATTTTGTTCTTCCTTTGTTAATGCTTTTCTGATCACAGGTCTTCTAACATACTCCCTGCAACATTTCTGTTACACAAAACATGCATTAATTTTGTAGTCAAAGTCATATTATTCTAGTACAAAGTACAATTTAGTTACGGTTGTATGATAAGTGTAAAGTTGAAGGATAATTAAGCAGACTGCCATTGCAAGCAACTACCTAATGTGGTCATGGGAAAGCACTTCAGAATGTGCATTAAAGCTTTCCAAAAACATGCAGTAGCGAACAATCACCTACATGTCACTTCAGTGTAAGACTTTAAGTTCTCACTGCTTGTTTATCTTCATACTGACCTCTGTGACCTCAGGTGGCACCTCCAGCAACTTATTTTCTGCTCTCCTCCAAATCTAAGAGCACTAAGTCGAAGCATCTAACATTGTAAGTTTACTTAGCTATTACCCAACCAGCCAAGCACTGGATCTTAATGCTCTATCCTTGATATCCCCTAGTCTCTTTTCCACCAGTGAGGCCTAGAGCACACCAAATCTGACCCAACAGCTACTACCAAAAAACAAAACACCACACACCACAACACCAATCCCCCGCCCCCCCCAAACAACAAAACAAACAAACAAACCCCACCAAAATAAAATTAAATCACTCCCTGTTCCCCTTTACCTGCTTTAGAAGACAAGGGCCTAACACAGTATGTACAGTACTGTGTGCGCTTTTTGATTGACAAACACTCAGCAAAACAAGTTTCTGAAGAAACAAGTGTCAAGTAAAGAAGACAGTTATCAGCAGATATGGGCAACTGTGGTGGCAGCTTTAACAAACTAAGCAGAGCTCAGCATATATGCTATAGGAAGAATGGATGCCAGTAAGCACCATGAGAAAATAGCACATAACGTATTATCAGCAGCAAAGCCTTTAAAGGATTTCCCTTTGCTCCCCTCAGAGACTTGCTCCCACCTTCCCCACAAACAGCCATCTCTGCAACCATGCTGGCAGTTGTGGGGAGCAAAAAACCCACCACCACCAAAACAAACCTTGACAGGTACTTTAGAGGTTACTTTGTAAGTTTTGGTTCGTTTTTTATTTAAACTGCAACATTTCCCTGAGTTAAATACAGCATGGCTCCAGGAACAGCTGCATGGATACCTCGGAAAGAGTATGCCAATATTAACATCTAACCCTGAAGAGGTGAGCAAGGGCACAGCAAGAATTTAATCCAACTTTGCCTGTGAAACTACACGAAGTCTTCCACATCAGCAACAGCTTCAGGAGTTTCTGCCCCAGGTGCTCGTTCCTATCTTCGCAGCATCAGTACATCGCCCCCACAACACTGCCAACACAGCGCTCGTGGGACAGCATTTTAAAATGTATTAGTTACTATCTTAGAATAATCTATTTTTGCAGGGCTTGATCAGATCACTTCCTTATCCTGCTTCAAAGCACAGCTCCACAAATAGCAGTGCCATTGCAGGGACGGAGAAGGGAAGGTGAGCGGCAGCCCCACACAGGGGTTGCTCTGGCCTGCTGTCCTTTCAGCGCGCCCCTCTCCTTAAGCCACAGCCCCGGTGCAGCAAAACACAGAGATTTAAGTGACAGGGTGAGAGCAAGTACCCCCTCTCACAGCCATTTCTGAGGTAAAATACCCTCCATTCCTCCCTTACATTCACTTCGAAAGCTGAAGGGGGAAGGAGACAGCACTCCTCCCCCTCCAGGGAACGACGCAGCCCCAGAGCCAAAGCACCAGCCCAGTCCAACCTCTCCCCTGCTCCACATGGCATGCCCTACTCCTCCTCACAGGTCTACCTTCCCAAGGAGGCAACCATCCACCTGGGAACCCACCCCGACAACCCAGACCAGGGACATCTCTTTCCCAAAGGAGGCACAGGAGGCTGGAAAGCCGAGTGGCTTCCAGCAGCTATTTGCCCCAACAGGCCCAGAAACATGCTCTGCTCTCAGAGTTACTGTCCGATAGATCCAGCGTCAGGGGTCAGGATGGATTTTTGCTGAAGAAGGTCTCTTCCACTCCCTGTCACAGGGGCAGAGTGAGAGACAGGGCCACCCTGGCCACCACAGCCCGCTCCACCACTGTGCCCACCCGAGCTCCGCAGCCCTCGCAGTGCCGGCCTTGCTTCCCCGCACCACAGCACCAAAATAAAAGCTACTCAACAAGTCCCTATTAAACAGATAAATATAGCAACCTTATCAAATTCAAATTTTGCTTTTGTTTATCTTGTGGCTCGAAGGCTTTATGCCCCTCTTGCTTCCCCCTCCCCGTGTGGCATTTAACTGACAGAACAACATTGACGCGTGAGAAGCCGCTAAAAAAAAAAGTGACACAAACTTAAAATGGCACAGCTCTGTTTCTGAAATAACACATTCAAAATAAAACAAGTTTAATGATCACCTTCAGCAGCTTCAATGGGTAGACTTGAAGGGTGACATCAAAACAAAGCAGTAAACTGATTTTTTAATTAGCTTGAACCATCACCAATGCTTTTTAAACAATTTTTGACAATGTTTTATATGGAACAGTTTTTGTTCGCTCTTTTTCTCCTACAATTTACTTGTCATATTCAGTCAGAAATTCTTGTACGAATGTTTCATAATCGTTAAATCCCTTACATGGCACTTTCAAATTTGCTACAACTAGAACAAGCAAAAACACCTATTAAATACAACACAACACATCCGGGGGAAAAGGCCCAACAACCAGGGACCGCAGTCATCAGAGGCTTTCTCTACCCTGCAAATACCTATTTTGTTTTCAAACAACTCTTTGTTCCCTCCTGTCCTACCTGAGAAGGACAAACCGACAGCTGACCATACTGACCAGCTATGAAAATCTATCTTTCCATTTAAACTCTACCAGCTTTTACATCTTTTCCAAGTCAAAAGGTGGGGTAAATCTATTAGAGCTTCTAGTCATCAATGCAAACTCAGACCAAACATCTGTAGCATTAGCTGGCATTCAAATTAATTTCAGAGGCACACAACATACTTTCCACAACGTCGTATCTTAAGAACACACAAAGTAAAATTAGCAGCAGGTAAACCCCGACAGCTCAGGGCTTCTGCCCCAGCAGAAGGCTTTCACTAGAAAAAGCACTCCAGCCTGACAGAATGGCCACAAACTTGGAGATCTAAGTCTTGACCTCTACCTTTACGTCTTGTATTGACCTCAACCGTTAGAAGTTTTTTTTTCCTTTATGCTGTTTTACATGTAAAGCAGAAAAATGTATGCTTTCTCCTATCATAAAGCAGAAAAATGTATGCTTTCTCCTATCAATGCCTTATTGTTGTGGCACTTCAAATATCCTCAATACCTTGGCAGATTTTGATCTGAAATATTTCACTGAGGTAAGGGGTTTAGGGTCAGAGGCGCATGAAACCATAGGCCCTAGAATTATCTCATGGCTGGTAGTTTGCTCAGAAAATCTTTTAAAAAAAAAAAATACATATGCATTTATAGAAAGCTAGATGGGCCACATATAAATAGGCAAGCAAGCAATATATACCGTAGTTTAAAAGTACTAGATATGCAAATATCTCTACTACTAAAAGATAGCAGCATTAATTACATTATTTAGATCAAATTTTTTTTACATGGAAATATATAATCATTATGCAGAAAAAGTATCAAGTGACAACTGAACTGACAAGCCTGGGAAGAAAGTACAGTTTCTTTTAATAACACTTCTGAAACTTTCAGAAGAGCAAACACTATTACATTTCTCTTGTAAGTTCAAATAGAAAGAAGACAAAAGATATGTTGCAAGCCATTCTGACACCAAAATTTAAAGGGAAACCTTCCTTATTAACTTTAGAAAATCATCTAAAGCATAAAGAGAATTCAGTATATTTTATAGCTGGAAAGTATTGTAAGCTTATCTAACTTGACATCCTGTATGCAACAGGTAAAGAACGATCTATGTCATGATCAGTAACACGGATAGATTCATGAGGTTACGACACGTGAACAAGGTTGTGATTATAGTAAGCAGAACTAGATCTGAAGAACAAGCCAGTCCATTATTTCAAAATGTTGGAAATCAAGCATAAGGCTTCCTGCACAACTAATGAAAGCTGTAGATTTTTTTAATCTTAATTCTAATATTTTGGAGGTGTTGTGTGCATAAGTGTATGAGATTCAGCAAACTATATGCATACATAAATATATATGTATATATACATATATAATTATATAGTATTAGAGGTAACACACTTAGAACTATTCACTTGAAAATTAAAAATAGTAAAAAGTATATGTTTGAAATTTTCCTGATACAAGCCATGTAATTCAGAAATGAGGAAATTTAAAATTTATTTTTAGTAAGAAGTATTGATAAGGGAGACTTCATATCTTGTTCCAAACAAAAATGCTTGCAAAATGTAAAATTCAAGATGCTTAGCACTGAAAACATTTCCAATTCCAAAACCTCTAAAGAAAATCCATTTAAAAAAGAAGACAGCACTAAAACCATCCAAGGAAAAAGAGAACTGATGTCATTTCAATCTGCTTTAGCGTTTTCAACTTTTGTTCTGCTCATGAGTTGAGCTCTGCAAGGTTTCATTCTGTTCCCTATTTCTCTGCCTGTTCTTTCCAAGAATAGTGCTGTCACTGATTTCCTGCTTGAAGTAAACACCGTTTGCTCACCTGACTTCTCCGTGACCCCAAACTATGGAAAACTTATTTCCTTCCTTTCTGATTTTTTTTCTTGTATGTTCTTTGTTGTGTACTCTTGTTACCACAAATGTTCCATGTATTGTTCTTTGAGGAAGACAATTTGTACAAATTTATTCTACAAATACCAGCAACACCGCATTACCAACATACCAGCTGCTTTTGCTAGAAATGAACACATAAATATTTAACTGCTATATTCATATTTCTACAGTGACGTAGTTTTCTATACACAATACTTCAAGAGATGTATCCCATGAATGAACATGATCAAAACGTGCTTAGTAAAATGCTAGAGTAGGCCAAAGTCAGCAGATGCTTAACAAACATAAAAGCACATGTCTTGCCACACTGAAAACATACGGTGCATGAATGTCAACAGAATGTTAAGGACATATTTTACTGTTTTGCCTAGCTATGGCAGAAAAACACAGAAATAGCATTTATTCAAAAACATAGTCTGACTGCAGCAAGCTCACAGGGACAAGAAAAAAGTGGCTTTTGAGCAGATTTAACCAATTAAACCCAGTCTCTTGCTCCTGATTTAAAACAGTAAGATTGTGACTTGAAGATTCCTGTATGGGATCCTATATCCTACATATAAAGCATGTGAAGGCTGCTATATAAACAAACTTTTCATTAAAAAAAAAATCACATTTCCAAGCTTTTTCACTAGGAGGGAAAATGAATGCAAGACTAAATAATTCGTAATTCAAGAAGCTGCAAGTTACACTCGTAGTTTAACCAAAAGAGAAACTGGACGTGCTGGTACTTCACACGAATACCTATTTTGGCTACAGGCTCTCGGAGCCAATAGCCTGTCAGAGGTACCTGACATACAACAGCAGGCTGGCAAAACAAACATCCATCACGAACAATTGCTGGTCCATGCGCAGATGCTACTTGTCTGTTGTATCATGAAAACAATTAAAGCACTAGTGAGACTGTATTTTCTTCCATGCGGAGAAAAAGGAAAGGGGGTGGAAACCCACACAACAAAAACGCAACTCTTCCACCTTGGTGAACAGGAGGCTATATTCTGCCAAGCCTACCCCATAGTCTGCAGGGACTGGAGGCTGAAAAAGAACAAAAGGATTTCAAGACAGAAGACACAAAAAAGATGAATCATTCACCAAGCAAGGATAAGAAGCACCAGTCTATGTCAATAACAACTTCAAACACTGAAACAAGGTCAACAGTAACAAGACTTCACAAACACTTATTATAATCCTCACAGTGAGGTCCACCCTTGGTACCAGTTTAACGTTCACATTTGTTCACGACAGCATCCAGGTGAAGAGAGACACACAGGGACCAGCACTCTCAGCACGACACTAATAACCATTTTGGTACCTGCCTCCCAGGTTGGTGTAGACACTCAGGTTCTCTTCGAAGAGACAAAATAAAAGTACAAGAGTCAGAGCTCAGACAGGGCTCCCATATCTTTACCTGCAGCAGTTCAAACCCTCACAGTAATCTGCTTTGCCCCTCGGCCAGAATTTGCTTTCCTATCCACCTCCACAGCCAGCCAGATGGCTGTGACATACATGTCCCGTCCTAATCACTTCCAGCACCCCCAAGGAGAACTCACACCAAAACAGAAGACCGTAACCTGGTTAGAGCGAGATACTGAGGGAAACATCCTGCCACTGAGTGTTCATGTCTTAAAAACACAACAATCAAGTCCACCAGAACTTGTCAGTCTTCCTTGGTGGAGAACTGACTAGCAAAGTCATCAGGAAACACTAGAGAGAGCGAAGGATCTCGATTTCACAACCCTCTCTGCCTGGGAACTGTACGCACTAATTCTTCTATGTGGGATAAAGTAAAAGAGACCACCTTAGAACCGAGATCTGGAACACAGATACTTTCAAAACCACAAAACTGGAGTGCCAGGTAACAGTTTCACATTCATCACTGGGGCTTCAGTGGCTTCAGAAGGGACACCACGTTTCATTTATTCTGAAGACTGAACAGAACCCGAGGTGTTATTTTTGAGGTTTTGCTGAACTCAAACCAGAACTGAATTCTACAGCAATGGAATTAAATTGAATCAACAAACGTGTTGGCTCGTCTGTTATATTTTGAAAATCACAGTTCTGAAGACAGATTTTGGATGCTGCGTGCACTTTGCTATTACTGATTACTATTCATGCCAAATGTTACCCAGGCCAGTCATACTGACTGTAATTTAAAGTGAAAATAACAAATCAATTTTACTCACTAAGTGTTGATGTAAGAACAAAATTAATATTTTCACATATTATTTCAGTCAACTCTTTACCAGTTTTATAGGACTGTGTTTCACAGAAGGGAATTTTAAACCATTCCAAGGAATGAGCTCAAATTAACGTTCTGTAATTTTTATTGATTACTGAAGGAACGCTGAAAATGGACTTGTGCTACTTACAGGGGAAGAAAAATAAGAGGCAGAAGAAGGAAAACAAATTTGTCCATCCAAGGAAAGTTCAGATTATGAGTTACAGCTGTGCTCTGACATACCAAATGCAGGTACTCAAACTGTGACTACTGGCACAGTCATATGGAAGAAACAGAACAAGACGATGATCATGTTTCATTCATTTAAAGTATTTGCAAAGATAAAGCCAGAGTCTGAATTACCATTCACTTCCTATGTAACAGTATTTTCAGTCCTAACAGACAATGAATTGTTGAACGGAATAATAAAAACTAGGCCAAAGTATTTAATTTGCTCCTCCACAAACCCAGAATTGTTTCACCTTGAAAAAGCCAAATGCCACTTTACTGAACCAGGTTTGGACGCTGGTAGCTATCATTTAGCCAGGGCCAAGCAGGTTTTTTTCATAATTGAAATGCTAAGTAAGATATATTTTATGGATAAAAATGTAATACATTCCCGTCTGGAGTAATAAAAATAATGCCAGTAGCATTCCCTACTTCTGATCAGTCCAACAAACAAAAAAAGCAGCGCATGTGGATTTTAGCTCAAGCTAAGCTGCTTGACTGAATTCCTTGAAAAACAAAGCAAAACCTAGTAAACCAGACACTTACTTGATAAACTTAAGACTTCGAACAGAAGTTTACTTTTCAAACAGAAAAATCCACTACAAACAGGAGAAAGCAGACGTGGTCTTAAACACTTCAGCACAAATACCTCTTTAGTTATAATATCAGAATGACCACAACTCCCCAAATTAGAATCTTTTAAATGCCATTACGCTATGCAATTTCTTTTCAATGTGGTGTGTCTGCAACATATAATCATGAAATAAAGTTTTCAAATAAGTTCCATTAAATGTTTTGCTTAAAATGACACAAGACAGAAAGATTACTACCACAAGAGTGCTTACTGATCATGCAAATTCTGCCGTGAGCGTCCGAAGGTTAATTAACCCTCAAAGATATCCTAGGGATGGTAAGAGGAGTTCGGAGCATCTGCTGACAGCACGCCCCGCCTAACTGCAATGCCCTGCCGCACACACTGCCTCGCACAGCCGGCGTTTTGGAGGGGAACGGGCTTCTCCCCTGCCCGGCCGGGGCGAGCAGAGCCCGGCCGGCCCCGCCGTGCAGCGGGAGCCGCCGGTGCCGCCCTCCGCGTACCAGGAAATAGCCGGGAGCGATTCCGAACGCTCGGCCAGCAACTTTCCACACCGCACCAAGAAGCAACCTTTAAGAAAAATAGTAATAAATTTAAAAAAAACCCCAAACACCGTTTCAAACCTTGGGAGAACCCGGTATTTCTCAGCAAAGCGAAGAGGGAGAAGGCAGCAACGCCTCCGACTGCCCCACCACCGAGGCCGGTGCTCAGGCACTTCACCGAGGGGACAAGGTGGACATTACTTCTGACCTATTTTCGGCACCGCCTCAGAGCGATAAACAATCAACAACGGCAGCGAAACGCTGCCCTGGCTGAAACTTCCCCGGCCACAAGCCGCCCCCGGGCAGGGGGAAGCGGCGGCAGCGAAGGGCCGGGAGGGGCCGGTGCCCGTGCCCTCTGCCCCGCGGCGGGGGCGGCCGAACCCCCGGGCAGCAGCCCACCCCCGCCCGCCTGGCCGGGCTGCGGAGAGGTTCCCGGAGTTTTCCCGCCGGGTGTGCCGAAGGGACGAGAGGGGTCAGCCCGACACAAACAAGTCCCTCACCCGCCATGCCCGCGGCGGGCGCAGGCCGGGTACGGAGAGGTGCGTTTGGTGCCCGCCAGCCCCGCGGGAGGGGCCGGGACTCCCGGTAGGAGCGGGTCCCGGCCTGTCCCGCCGCTCTCCCCCACCGCCCCGCGCCCCCTCGCCTCTCCCCCGCACCGACCTGGGACACAAAGGAGCGGCGGCCGCTGCTCGCCGATCGCCCGCCGCCTCCTCGCCCGCGCTCCCCGCGGAGTCCAGGCCGCGGCAGCAGCGGGATGGCGTAGC
>VWYH01004259.1:4260-27792 GCA_013399365.1 Pampusana beccarii | reverse complement strand
CCGGGCCGGGCCACGGCTCGGGCTCCTCCTGTGGCTCCACGGGGCCGGGCTGGGGCGGCTCCGGGCGGGCGGCGGCGGAGGGAAGAGGCCGGGAGCCCCCGGGGGTGGGGGCCAGGCCGTGCCGCGGGCAGGAGGTGCCGCAGGGACGTGACCCCCCCCGGGCGCCTCCCTGGCCTCCATCCACCTGCGGCCTTGTTCCCCAGAACCCGCTTCAGGGCGCACACGGGAGGCGGCGGAGGCCTCTCTCCCGCCGGCGGCCTTGCGCGCCCCGCGGCAGCCAGTGCTGCCCTCCCGGCACCCTCTGCCCTGGGCCGGGCACGGAGCACCCGGGCAGCCAGCGGGGCTCGGGCTCTGCCAGGCGGTGCGGGGAGCGGCCCGCGGGAAAAAGGCACCCGGAGCTCGTGTGGGGGCAATGGGGCCAGCGCGGGGGAGGCGAGCTGTGGGGCACCTGCCCGGGTCCCCGGCCGGAGACAATGAGCTTCTTTCAAGCGCTTTGGAGAAAAAGTTATCGGTTTTGGACTAAGATGTTCTGGCAATATGTGATTGCAAAATACAAGTAAAAGGGCTGTAAGGGGCAATAATAAAACTGATTATCTTAATGCAAAGGAGGAGATATTTTGGATACTATAGTCTGATTAACAAGTGTGATGCATAGCTTGGAAGTTAGTTGGTGCAAAGGAAAGAAGATGATAAGCTATCTGGAAAAAAAAATAATTTTCTTCTATCTATTTGCCTGTCTCTGAAAACAAAAATATCATGGATGTAAAGAAAACTTGCATAAAGATAGTTCTTCAAACTCCAACGTGGGTTTCCTGTCCCAATGCCAAACCTGAGCCTCTAGCTGTTTTGCAGAAGGAGGTGTTACAAAGCAGTCGATTGACTTTTAGTTTAAAGAGTGTTTCAGGCCATTCGGGTGGCCAGTAATGTTAAATCTGATCTGTTAGTCTTTGGATATAATTCTTTCCATAATTTTGTCACTGATTGATTTAGCATCCAAAAATGCAGACAGAAAATTAAGCATGTGAAAGCAGGAAGCCTGAGTGATGCTGGGTTGGGATAAATGACAGAGGGATGAGAAGCTGATTGCTGTGGAGTACCAAGTCCAGCTTTATGAGACATCCTTGTGAGTTCCAAACACCTGTTTCTTTCTGTAAAATCTTATTGAGACTGTACTGATCACTACTGACAGAATTTTACTGTGGGCTGACCTAATGGCTATCTGGGAGTTTAATTTTTGTAACAGAAATCTCAGTTCATGTTAGGTTAATGATTTAAATGAAACTTGCATCTGATTTATCAGGACCATGTGAGTGTCTTAAGGCTTTTTTAAAAGGCAGTATCAAAAGTGTCACTATTGATTTTTGAACCTGAAAACACGTGGCTATTGTTTCACTTACTTACCATTGGTGATTTCAGGATAGACTTGAATAACTACTTTGTGGTCCTGCAGGGTCACTTCTGACATACAAAAAAAGATACTGGAACAGTTTGTGCCCACCAGGCCTAAACACAACACACTTCAAACGTACTTGGCTCAGATAGTGAGCTTGGCACCAGATAGTGCCAGTGGCTCTCAAGAGCCAGATTTTGTTGAAGATATTCTGGTTTCTGAGTAGTTCAAGGCCAGGCCGACAGTTTGGATGGGTTTTATATGTTTGCACAGATAGGTACATGTCTGGCTCATTATTTCTGTTATTTTATCTCTCCTGAACCTTGCCTGGACTTCTGCTATTAGGAAAATGTATCTTGCAGGCTTCTTTTCCATTAAATGGAGGAAGCATTTCTTGCCATCAGTCTTTTCTCCTGATACGAGCAGAAAACTGGCAGCTTGTTCCCATAAATGGCAGAGCTCCCATTAGAGAAATCTAATTTGCTCCCTCACCGAAATCCACTTGTGAAGATCTATCATCAGTCAGCCCAACTCCTGACCATGCCCTGCTTTTGCATGTGGCCGTGAGTACTGTCTTATGGGATGGGGTCCACTGACCCCCCTGCATGTCCTTCTGGTGCCTCCCTGCTTGTTCATTTAAAGAAGGGGGATCTGACAGCCCTTCTGAATTAAGACAGCCTTCTGGAGTAGCAGTTCCCTCAGTCTCTATGCAAAGCTGCCCTCGTTTCCAGGAGATTTTTAAAATTTGAGTGCCGTACATAAAGACTGCTGCAAAACGGGTACTTTCTAGACTGGATGCACTGGTAAGGATTACAGTTTAGAGGTGCCTATGGGGAAGTTATGGATTATCCTGACTAATAACTAGCATAGAGAGACCTGGAAGTAATTGCTTAGGTACAATGCAGGACACCCTAGAAGCAATTCCAGTTCTGCTGAAACTGTCTTTCCCATGGGAAATTATATTAAATCCTAAACTCCTATTGTTGAGCATTGTTACTAATGCAGAATTTTGTTAGAAGAATAGTTCATGGGTTTATGGGTATGTGTGCATGGTTCAGTACAGCACTGGTAGTGGTTTGTATCCTCGAGCTACCACCCAGCTTACGCAGACTGGGACACAAAAGCGCTGTAGCCACCAGCAGCTGAACTGAGAAGCAGGGCTGAGAACCCAGGTGTGATACCACATGAAAGCAGCTGCACTGATTCCCATTTCAGAGCAGCTCTGACCAGTGGTTGCCTGGGGATCTCTCCACACTGCTGCAGTGTGGAGAACAGCAAGCACACTGTGGGGAAAAATACAACATTGTAAAGAGTGAGGCAGAGCAGATCTGCATAACTCTTGGAAAAAGGTTCTTCACCCCGGGGGTGCTGGAGCACTGGAGCAGGGTCCCCAGGGAGGTGTCACAGCCCCAAACCTGACAGTGTTCAAGAAGAGACTGGACAACACCCTCAGACACACGGTGTGAACTGTGGGGTTGTCATATGCAGGGGCAGGAGTTGGACTCGATGATCCTTGTGGATCCCTTCCTATTCGAGACATTCTATGATTCTATGAAATTTGGGTGAAGCTTGATCTTGATTCTTGGTAGAAGAAAGCCCAATGAATATTCTGGCAAGGAAACTTGGTAACAGTGCAGACAAGTGGTTGGTATATCAAGAGGCCATTCAAGAAGAGCCCGGAGTAAATAAACTGGGATAATAGAGTCTGACTGAGAAATCAGCGCAGGTGGACAAAAAGAAAGGTTGAATCTCATAAAAATTTCCAAAGGAGAAAAACTGGCTGTTGAATAGGATGAAAAAGATTGCCAGATTTTGAGTCAACATATCGCAAGGATGGTTCATGTATTACTGTGTCTAGGTTTTAAAACTGAGTAAGTATGAGTGGAGGAAGGATTCCTGTCAGAGAAGCAGCTGTTGATTGTGCTTCTTTGCTGTCAATATATGGAAAAATGCTGAATGAACATTCAACTGATTGCTCAATGAAAATCAAATTCTAGACAACTGCCAGATTTGGCTGTGTGCCCCAAGTGAATATCCAGATATAGGATACCCAACACTAAGCATGTTCGTTTTCGGTTAACAGATTTGTGTGAAACATCCTCTGCAACGGCTTTAATCATAAGAAAACATAGAAACTAATTACATCCTGAGAACATTTTCATAACTGTGTGTTGAAAACAGTGAATGAAAAGATACTTTTGTGTACTGCAAGGGATTGCAAGGTTCTCATTAGAATATATAATTACAAAATCATAATTAAAGTAGTACGCTAGTAAAATAGAAAGCATTGCAATTGCTATGTCGTCTTTTACTTTAAATACTTTGATCAGTACAATCTAAAATTAGTTTTTAAACTTCATTACGTAACAAATAGCCGCAGTATGTATTTATGGGATTCACAGAAGATTGGTTAAAAGCTATTTTGTAGCGATCGTGATTGTTTCCCTATATGGCAAATAATTCAAGGTTTTTGGTCATTTGGAGGTTGCAAAGCAAAAGAGGTGAAGAATCACATATAGAGAACAAACTAGTGATATGAAAATATGGATCTAGAATTTGAAGAATCAGCCTCCACTTTTCAGCAGAGGCTCTGTAAAGGCTGCTCAACATGGGGAAGTTGGTGCTGTAACCACCTTCAGCTTGCCCGCTGTTACGTTGATGCAAAAATAAGGAACTTGCTTTTTTAACACACACCATGCACACAGTGATATGGGGAACCCTTCAAACCACTGCTGCTGTCAGTGCTTTCAGAGGAAGCAGCAGCACGTTAGATTTAGATGTACTGACTTTAAATGAGGGATTTCAAGAAGTGTCAAAGAAAGTGGTGAGGTACAGGATTAAATGAATGGACACAGGTCAGGTGTGAGATATGTGCAGGTAAAGGTGGGAACAGAATTAGTGCAAGAAGATCAATTAATAAGAAGTTGAAGTTGTAGAGGGAGAAAGAAATTATTTAAAGGTGGAAGTACATTCAAAAGGGAAAGGGGAAGGATACCATTAGAAGATGGCAATGTGAGGCTTGCAGAAAAAATAAGATTTTAAATATAGCATGTTAATTATCCTTCAAAACCAAGAGAAACAATGATATGGAAGAAATATAATCCACAGGACATTGAACAAAATACCTGTAGTCAGAGATGCTGGGGAAGACAGATTTGGTTTCGCTTTTCTTTACAAGTCTAATAAGAAAGAACTGCCAGAGTCAAGGGCACAGCATATGTTATAGTAGCGTTCATCAAATGAAAACCAATGAGAGGGATGTAAAATAATCATTCCGAGTCTCTTGGCTAGGACTTATGAAACTAATCTACTTGAAGATTTGCTTTAAAGAGTGCAGTGCCAAGAGGAGCTACAGAAAATACATTTGCATTAACTTTCTTTACCGTTTAGAAAGTTAAGATATATCAAACCTAAATATCGTAATGCAGTAATACTTGTTAATTATATTGACATCTAATGATTTTGTGTTTTGTCCTTTTTGGGAAAGCAGCAACAGGAACTATTTACACCCTCCAGAGTGCAACAGCGGGACTTCAGAACAAGTTCTCTTGGACAGTGATGAGCCCCCAAGTGCCTTGTTTGCGGGGTGTGGGGACGCTCTTCTGCAGAGTCTGCAAACCCAGTTTTCTCCAGGTCATTCCCTGGCCCTGTCATGGGAGGGATGTGGCTCTTGTGTCCCTGGCCCCAGCTGCACCCCCAGTGCAATCTGCGCCTCTGGCTCCATGACACCCTGGGCCGGGTCCTGCCAACAGCGGCTGTGCTGGAAGGGCTCTCACCTGGGGTCAGGTTGCCTGTCAAATTATTTCTGCCTTGGAGCCTGTTGGAAGGGTATTCCACAGCCTAGCAGATCCCACCTTAATGTTAAGTGTTTCCTCACAATCAAATCTCATTTTACTTTGTCCTAGGCTGCACTTGGTGTTAACAGTTCTCTTAGGCACGTTTACAAGTACCAGCTCTTCCCATAAGATAACTTCACTTGGTAACTGATGGTCTCTGAATTCCGATTTTCAGTAGCATTTGTGTGGAGTAAAACTCAGTATTCGAGGTTTAACCCCACTGCTGCCAGATGGAGAGAGACCTCTGCATGTCCTGATGGGTTGGTCTGCATATACAAGTCATATGCCTCCCAACTTTTTAATTTGCTTCTCAGCAATATCAAGTAAGATCTTTCTATCCATTACCAACCGCGCAATATGTTGGAGTATTTTCTCTCTTGTATTTGCTTGCATTTTTCTGAGCTTAGTGTTCATTTATTTTTGCGAGCTGTATACCTAGTTTCTCTGGAGCTATTCTTTCTTTGTGCTGATTGTTCTTCTTAATTTAACTATCATTTCTAAGATTAATTAATGTATTGTTTGATTTTGCTTGTGAAATACAAATGAAAATGATTAATTAAGACCAAACCTAAAAACAATGGTTAAAATATTCAACCAGATGCTTTTCCCCGGTTGTCTATGTTGCAATTTATCATCATCTTTTGTGTACAGTATCTTTCCGAGACTTCTGTCTGATTATGTAGTATAAGATTTACTGTTACTCTTTTTTAAGTGAGAGTATGTACTTCTGAGATCTGGGGAGCCCAGCAGTACAATAAATTGGTATGGATTTATTCAACAGCATGTGATTGATGGTTGAAAGAGCTCATAATAAGCTTGAAAAGGGGAAAGGGAGAAAGGTATGGTGTAACAAGCCTGAAGAAAAGAGAAGAAAACCCTTTTGGGACTCAACCATGTTTTGCTCAGTCCTTTGCTCTGTGTTTGTCAAGGACTTAAACAGTCATGTATGCCCTAAGGCCAGGGCTTAAAAACCCCGAATCTTGTACTGTTTCGTTACAGGACTGGTACACGAGATCCCCGCCATTTTAATTGCAATCACAAAAATTAAAAGACTTTAGTAAGATTTGAAGGTGAAGTAACACATAGGATTCAGTTAGTTACTTAATTTCCTAAAAATGCAGCTCTGTTAGTGGAAAGGCTTTAAAAGCTTTGTGTGCCTTTTTGGCGTCTGCCTTCTTTCAGTCAACAGTTAATTTTCTAAAGCATGAGAGTAGAAAGATAATCTCAAATCAATGGTATTGTTGATTTGAAAACATGTTAATATGAGGTTTTATATACAAACAGCTGTGAATTGTTTCTGTATTTAAGTTGTTGTGGTTTATATCCAGTTAGAATATAAAATTCTGTCAAGTTTACAACCTCAACTGTTAAAACAATGCATCCTGCCAGAATTTAAATCGTGTCACGCAATTTCAGGACTGTCAGGGCATTTGTCATTTAAATCTACTACTGCTGTACCGATATTTTGGATTTTAAAATCGTGTTATGAGAGAGAAACTATTGCTTAAATAGGAACTTCTGAAATGCTAGGATTTTAAGATCCAAACAACCATAACAATTTGAAAGGTAGGAAAACAAATTCACAGGTGAAAAGCCATCCTGAAACAACTAAGTCAAAAGAGAGACCTTTTTTTTCTAATTTCAGGCAAGCATTTCAACAGAATCAGCATAAATGAAGAACTTTTGTAATGAAATATTGTCTTTTTCGGGGTTATTGAATAAGGAAAAATATTCTGGAGGTCTCTGGCCTTTGCATAGCATTAAATGTCACTGCAAGATGAAAGGGAAGTTGCATCTGAGGGCAAATACTTTCATTATTACTACAGATGGTTTGCTTCTAAATATCCCTAACTAACGTTGAAGTCTTCTCATTTCCACTGTGACTCTGAAAGTGGTTTAGGTTTCAGTTGCCCTGGATAAAAGTGAGTATAAGGTTTGGGGAAAAAAGATGATGCTGTGTTGAGGTGGGCCACCTTGTGTCTCCAACAGAAGAACATTTATTCATTTTTCTCTTCAGCTACTTCACACATGAACTGGTTCAGGTATCTGCTGAAGTGGAAAGCTGTAAGACTCGCTTTATAAAGAAGGATGAGCAAGATCATCACAAATTCTACTCACAACCGAAAGTCATACAAAATACTGCTGCTTACAAATATGGAAGAAAAAGTGGTGTGGAGGTTATTGTTCAAACTTATGCTGCTGTATTGCTTCAGACTGCTCTGACACAAAAATAATTTTGCAACTAACTAATAAAATAGAAGAAAGGTCCTTGTCCTTTACCATGTCTGCTACAAAATACATTTTTTTTCTCATTATTTTATTATAAATCTCAAATTATCTGGAACTTTAAATGCCACATTTCCAAGAAATATGAATATAAACACACAGTCTTAGGTAGTGTTAATTCTCAGTAAACCAAATGTCTCTGCTCTTATACCTATAAAAATAGACTGGCAAAACATGAACCCCAAAAGCTGAGAAATCTACGAAACAGATGAAACTCACCCATTAATTCAGCTTTTGAAATTGCCAGATCTTTTTGATGATTGAAGTGGTTTTATGGAAAAAAACAATATATTTTTGCAAGTAAGAAAAGAGTTCCAGGTAAGGTTATGACTTTTACTATTGTCTAGACAAGACAAGATTAATTGGTTTTCTGCCTCTTTTTTCTGCCTTTTTAGATCCAGATGTCAGGTCTAAGCATCTCTTTATATTTTCATCATAGCAGGTGGAGCTGAGATGGGCAGTACCTTGTCCCTCCCCATGCTACTCTCTATCCGGAACAACAGAGCCAGCAGCATGTGTCCTTCTTTACTGCTGGTACAGACGCAAAGCGGGCTGCCATTAGCCTCTCAGAGAACATGTAGAAGGAGATAAATGCATCGGGAGGGTTTCTGCAAATTGTGGTACCTCTAGGTAAGATGCAGATTACACATCACAGCCAGGTGTTTCTAGATGTGTTCATTTCTTTGCAGACATCATGCATTTAGTCTTCTGCATAGTACAGTCTGCATTAACAGACCTTTTTCTGAATGCTTGAAAAGCCACCCGACCATTGTATACACAAGCCAGGCACCAAAAAAAGCTTATCCTGCTATTACTAAATAAAATTAACTGTTGCTAAAGTCAGATGAACATGGTGTTTTTTTTCCACAAGTTGTACATCCATCCTATACACTGGTATAGGGACCAGGAATAATACCATGCAACTACTTAGCTTGAAAATGACCCCGAGATACAACTCTGGACCAAAGGCAGAAAGAAAACATGGTTTTAATTATTCAAAATGCAACATTTAATTGTCCAGTATTAGATCTACATACTTAGTGGCTTATAATGGTGCCAATGCAACTGGACACAAATGCAAGAATTAGGTAAAGAGGATGCAAAGTATTAGAAGATCATCAATTACGATATCCAGATACAGCTGTGCTGCTTACCAATGTGTTGCATAGAGACCTGGGAGCTACCACTGATGGGGCAACTTTGGTGGGCTGTGCACTGGGTTAGCATCAACATGTCCCCCTCAGGCCTTGCTGCTACTAGATATGCCTTTAGAAACCCAGTGCAGCCTCAGCAGCTTGAACCAGGCTACAGGCCCTACAGTGCTGTGAGCAACGAGCCTCATTTAGTGCAGGGTGCATGTTAAAAACTGGAATGTCTGCAAGGATACGTTGCAGCCTCTCCTTTGGTACAGCCCTCCATGCAGGCTGACCAGATCACTCTTGGTTCAAGTGGTCCCTTTCTCAGTTTGGACAAGGAATAACGTAAGGGAGAGGAGAGGAGAGGAAGAATGAGTTTCACCATGGGGTATCATAGTCTAACCTATCTTTATTCTCTACAAATAATGTGTATTTTTGTGTGGGTTTTGTCCTACAATCCCTTGCTGCTGCTGCAGCAATGGTCAGAGGATGTTTTCTCCATGCTACTGGCCAGCTTCAGTTTGCTTATATTCCTTGCTCATGCTGTTATTCTGCCTACAGTGGTGACGGGAAAAACCCTTCTGCAAACTGGCAGCAGACAGTGGTTGAATGCAATAGTATCTTTTAATGGAAAATATTAATGCAAATATTGAAAGCTTCATGGAACATACCCCAGCAAAGCATGACTTACCGTAATGGTCCTTAGAGACATTTCCATATTTGAGGTTTTAAGACATTATCCCCTAACTGCTCCTCTTACTCGTCCTGTTCCTGAAGATTAATAAAATATAGCTCTTGGATCATAAAAAATTCCAATGCATTTCTGAGTTTCTTTGATACAGAAAGTGTCTCACTGTCACTGCAACTCAGTATCTAGATATATGGCAAGACATGGGAATGTTTTGCCTGTACAGGTGGATGGTTTCTTTTCTTAACTAAGAGGATGTCTTCCTTTCCTAAGTAGGATCTTTCTTCCAGTCTGATATCTGAATAGCACAGTATTTATGAAGTTGCAGCACATTGAAAAGGATTTAGAACAGTTACTTACTGTTCTTCCTGCTGAGATTTAGACTCTATCATTACATTAATCTATATTTTGGAAAGATAATTTACAGATAATTAATAATTAACTTTGCAGTTGCTTTCCTGGGGAAAATAGTTCTATTATAAAGTTTCACAATACATAGAAAAGCACTGCCTTGGAGATTCAGCTAGCACAACGTTGGGTTTTTTTAGACAAAAGTCATAACTTCTTGGTTATGGTTGTCTACTGTGAGTATGGAATTACATTATACCTTTCCAAACTGTATTTTCCTCTATCAGGTTCATGTGCAACAGGATCAGTTCCTTTAATGTTAGTGACAGGCTTCAAGGAATGAGGTCAAAATAATGAAATATTATTTTATACATAATAAGTTATACATAATAAGTTTTCTGAATTTTTCACCACAGCTGGACAGGTATTTCACTCACACTGAACGCCTGCAAAAATGCTGAACTTAAATACAAGCCAAGTGCATCAGTGAACTAGAATCTCATTGACTGAGTTTCAACACGTTACTGAGAAGCCCGATAATTTAAATGCATACAGGTGCTCCTTTGACAGCCTTAAGTATTTGGTAGCAGTGAAGCTGTTCCTTTGTTCACAAAGATATGGTGAAGAGGAAAACATGCCTGGTATCCAAACAAGAAAGCTAACAGCCCCTTTTGTTGTCAGTCAGCCAGGATCACATTCTGCCACTTGTCCTGCTGGCACATGTCAGGACAAGGCATCTGCAATCAAGGCAGCAGATGGTTCTTTGGGTCACCTAAAACCCGGGTTGGCATGGACACGTCATTTATGATGCTGCTAAAAGAGAACAAAATATTGGCGTACATGTAATAGCGGATCTCTGGAAAATGAAGGCATCCTCTATCTCCTTAATCCATTCACACAGAACAGTAGCCCCCAGGTTTCTGAATTACGTTTTTTTCTATTAATGTGCTTGCTCGTTTCGTATCTAGCGATACATTTGCATTCAGTCCGTAACCCATCCATTTAAACCCAATTAAAGACAACTGTCTGGGGAATATTTCAGGCTTTGACTATGCTTGTGGACAGCACAGCACAAGCTGCCTTGAAAACATCTGTGACTGCTGGGCCAGCTACAGAATTGCCAACATTCATCTCACAGTCAATTCGTTTCTTTCTGTTTTGACAGGCTCCACAGTGTGAAAGCAACACATTTCAGAGCAGTGGTTGGCACTATGGTTACACTCCCCAGAAGTTCTAGGGCTGCAGAAATTTCAGGACCCCACTGGTGCTCATACCCCATTTTTATTGCGATTTTTCAGCTTCAGGAGTTCCAGGAAATGTTTCCTAGATTTAGACCATGTTTTAATGCTCATGATGTGTTGGCTGAGAGCACTCCACAAGTGTTAACCTAGAGCAAGGCAATGAACGATGATACCACAGGTCAGAGAACACACACTCTCTTAGATAAACTGCTTGTTACAGCCAAATGCGGATACAGAGTGCTGATATCGATCACTGCACTTACATTAAAGATGTGATCCTTCTGCAGTGGATCAAGCCACCATGCCTTAAATAACCTGCAATTAGTATTAAATGACTCTTAGCGTGCATTTCCAGTGAAACTCTGAGGGGACAGCCAGTTGTCAGACCACACTCTGATAATGGCACAAGAACGTCTAGGAAGGGGTGGGGCCTGTCATTTAGTCTGTCTCTTTAGTTTATTAGTTTATTATTTAGTTTATTAGGCCTGTCATTTAGGCNGAGTCTCCTTCTCTGGAGACATTCAAAACCTGCCTGGACGCCTTCCTGTGTAACCTCATCTAGGTGTTCCTGCTCTGGCAGGGGAATTGGGCTAGATGGTCTTTTGAGGTCCCTTCCAATCCCTAGCATACTGTGATGATACTGTGATACTGTGATACTGTGATACTGTGAAATGGAGCTCCCACCACAGCTGCCCTGTGAGGGCTCTTTCAGGAGCCATGGTGGCTCCCCAGGGTCCATCAGGACAGGGCCTGGCAGCCGGGGCCCATCCCGCCACCCCAGGCAGGAGCAGGGCAGCCAGGGACACCAGGGCAGCCCCAGACCTGGGCATGGGACACCTCCTGGGACTGACGTAAGGTCTTGGGCCGTGGGCAGGTGGGGTGCTGGCAGCCCCCGGGGATGTGGGGCTGAGGCAGCCTTGCCTCTGCTGCACTACCCCCTTTGGCAGCTCCTAAAGATAAACTCAAACCATTGGGAGTAGTAAACTTTTCTTTTATAAGTTGCTTTTTTCTTAGCAGTCTAAGATCCAGCAGTTGTATTTTGTTGGATGGCATTTTCCAGCTTTGTTGTTTGTTTTTAATAGATTATAACCTCTTCTGAATGTTTTGTATTGTTTCTTGTGGGAGGGTATGTTAAACAGTTATATAAAACACACATAAATTACTATATGCACTAAATTTCTCACTTTTTGTGGGCTATTTTCATTATTGTATTTGTTTCCTTGTGGATCATGATCACAGTGTGCTTTGAATTACTTCTGCGGTGAGAGTCAGTCTCCATTAACAGGAAAAGAGTTTATTTTATGACTACAAAAAGTGCATAGATTGTCAGCAACTAGAATGCATTTTAAAATCCTCAAACTTCACAGTATCAAATTTTACCCATGCCATAATACAGTTAAGTTGGGTAAGCGTAGTCTGAGTTCCTTAAAGATAGCTTTGAAGCATTGAGTACAGGTGAAAAGCCTGAGCAATATATTCAACAACATGTAACATTGTTCTGTTCTAATATACATCCTCTTGTATTTCTCTAAGTAAAATCTTGGGCTTGATTCTCCGACCCACATGGTCCTGGGAGAAGGTGAAAGGTGGCAGGAGGAAGCAGTCAGAAATTGCTGGATGATGTACAGAGCATTTGAGATAATGTCCAAGTAATAAGTTTGGCACTTGAGCTCAGCCAGATGCAGTAATTCTGGGAGCTGGCCATATCTGTTCTAGTTTCTCCTTTTTGTTTTAATTGCCTTTTTCCTTTCCCCCTTTTGAACAACAGATCTCCTTTGTGATTGCAAAGCAGCAACTGGAAACATGAGTCTGCCTATTTTTGTGTCTTATCTGGGCTCTGACTGCATTTCAATTATTGACAGTGTTCAAATAGGCTGTGGTAGGGCAGCACCAGCCTCTCACTGAGAGGGTTGTAGGTGGGACCAGCACTTTGGAACAGGAGAAACAGCTCATCCATTGTCTGTTTGATACTCTGCATGTCCATAGTGTTCAGCATGACAGTAGGTGATATTTAAATTCTAATTATTTGCTATGACGTATCTAAACACCACTGGAAAACAACTCATTAGTTCTGCACCTCTCTGACCATGAGGCACAGTGCTTTGGTGAGGAGCTCTGCACTGGCACTCAGGCGTGGGGTGTTCTCTGCCTCAGACTTGGATTACACGCGTCACAATGAGCTCTTGGACACTCTGTTTACTTATTTGAGACAATTTATTAATGTTTATAATTCGCTATTACAAAATATTAGAAGTAATATTTTTAAGGACACAAGTCTTGGGTTTCCCCTCTATCATGTGCATCCATGCAAGAACAGCTTATTGTGACAAGAAAAATGGTATGTTACAATCACTTTTTTCTTCTGATTGGCCAGGGAATAGAAACTATTTGCTAATATTAACCAAAACCCAGTGAATTTAATAGAATACAGACTGTTTGTAACCTGTTAGGGAATTATTTTGGAAAATTGTTTATCCCAGCCCAATGATAACTACTAAAACTCTGTAGTACCAAATGGAATTATGTTATCATGAGCCGGCAATGTGCGCTTGCAGCCCAGAAGGTCAATTGTATCTTGGGAGCATGGCCAGCAGGTGGAGGGAGGTGATTCTTCCCTTTCAGTACGTAAAAGGGGCCTATATGAATGATGGGAACAGACTTTTTAGCAGGGCCTGTTACAACAGGACAAGGGGTAATGGTTTTAAAATGAAAGAGGGGAGACTCAGGTTAGACATGAGGAAGAAATTTTTTACAATGGGGGTGGTGAAACGCTGAACAAGTTGCCCAGAGAGATGGTAGATGCCCCATCCTTGGAAACATTCAAGGCCAGGCTGGACGGGGCTCTGAGCAACCTGATCTGGTTGAAGATGTCCCTGCTCATGGCAGGGGGGTTGGACTGGATGACCTTTGAAGGTCCCTTCCAACCCAAACCATCCCATGATTCTATGATCCTATGATTACGATATTACCCCAAACAAAGTATACGTTGCAGCCTCATCCAGTTATGATATTTAACCTGTGCTGTCAGCAGCCCTTCAGCTAAGTTTCTCCTGGGTTCATTTGCTGAACAAGCCTAGACAGGTGAAAGCAGCGGGAACTAGCTTGGATTCAGCATGGTTAGGCATCCAGCACAGGGGAACCCTGAGCATGTTAGGATTTGTACTCTGCTTTTCATGTTAGGAGCCAGCTCAGACCTGGCTCTTGAACAATGTTGTCAAGAGTTTATGTGATCAAAGCATTTTGTGTCTAGATGGGCGCACCAGATGTGATCTAGCCAGAATATGACCTATTCACACTGAACCCTAAAGACTACGTAAAAGCTTAGCTATGGGTATGTATCCTTTCCAAAACTTCTCTGTGTAAGAAGTTGCTGTGCTCAGCAACAATAGCTCACGTGAGGACTTCTCAACCGGTTTCATTTGCAGTGACATGTGTTAGCTTAAGTAATATATTATTAGCGTTACATCTTTTTATTAGACCACACAGTGCGGTGGCTTAAACTGTTAGTTTGAACTATTCAAACCGTCATTGCTGAACTGGAACTTCTGGGTGAAATGTGAGGGACTCTCGTGGCAGATCAGCAGAGGGCTGGCAGAGCCCAGGGGCAGAGCAGAGCAATCCTATACACCGGGCAGATGAATCCAAAAAGGGCATCAGCCCCAGCCATAGCCAGTAAACATTTAAAAAACCCAGCTGATCTGGTCTGAGGCAGCTTAATGTAAATGTAGTTTTACACAGTAAATAATTAACTCCATATGTTTTGTACTTTGCATTCTTTTTTTTTGCCTTAGCTAAATCATGTCTCGCTTTAGAAAGCAGAGTAAAGCTAAATGTCAGAAGAGTTTATTTCCAGATGAGTGATACAATTATTAACAAGCAAGTAATCAAGCCCTCAGATAATATACAATTCAGAGCATACCTTTGACATTTTGATTAAAAGTATTAAAAGTGCAATTAAATCAATGCACTTCCCTAATAGAGTTCATACATCAAAATTCTGGATGGCTAAGGTTAACTCATAATGGTTTAATTCACAATTTTTTAAATTACACTTGATCACCGCTGTTTCTGCAGAATATCGTTAATGTTATCTATCACAAAGAATGTCCTATCTTTTTAATAAAGCTTTTCATTGAAATTTGTATGTATTATAAATTTCAGAGGCAACATTATTTGAAGGTATCATAGAGATAATACGTAGAGCCAGTTTCAGTAAATCTAGATTCTTGAATACCCTCAAGTGTACTTTATTCTTAAAACAAACATTCAAATTTTTGTTTCAGGTCCATAGGCACCAATTTTATTTCTCCTTTATGCTGAGAAGTCACAAAAAACAGATAACTGTTTCAGAAATAAATATGTTTGGTAACATGCTTTGTCCTCACCTTAAATTGCAAAAGCTGCTGTAACTTTCATGAAATTCAGATTTTACAGATGTGTTGTCTTAAAACGTCAGAAGGATAATACAGTCCAAAGGATTTAAATACCCATTTCTGTTTCCCCTCTCCATATCCCAAATTTTATTTTCCTGTCATCTGGCAGCTGAAGAAATTGGCACACTACAACAGTAGGCCATAAAACTATGTCGTTTATGTACAATTACCCTTGCACAGTACTGCTGTACGCCACAGGTCCTGTTGGCCAGCTGAAATCTACCAAAATCACATACAAAACTCATCAATCGAGCATTTTAGAGTAAAATTGTTCAATGAGCCAGGTGGTTTTGAAATTCTGAGCTGGTCTCTTCCTTCAAAACTGGAGTCCTAGAGATGATTTAATCTTACTTTTCTGATTAGTCTGGGTACATTCAATCTTCCTGATGTTTCTCAAGTGAGGTTTCTCAAGAAAACTTTCATTGTAAATCTGTGTAGGCTGATGGAGACTGGAAAACAATATTAGACAAGATGGCCATGAGGCATAATTTGAGAAAGTGAAAATATTTCACTCTTTCCCAAATACTTAAAATGTTTTGGAAAGCCATCACTTCAAAACAGGTAGGCCTAGATACTACAATTAAACAAAACCAAGAAATTATTACACTTAAAGCAGTGTTCTGTCTTTGCTGTCGTTGCTATTTAGAAAGGTTTGATTGTTAGTGTTACAATGACTGAAACCTGATATTCTCGTAGGAAGAATACATCGTCAGTAGACAGGTAAATACTGTGGCTCCTTGTGTCTGAACTGTTTTTCAGGTCCCTTGTGTGTTATCTTCAGCTGTACCTCTGCCCATCTAGAGTTTTATTTGGAAGAAAAATCCTAAACTCAGACTCACCACTCCTGTGGGACCAGGGTAGGAATATTTGTTGACAAATATTTAGCGACTGCAAGATGCACGGGCTGTAGCTACAGCAACAGAACTAATAACTGAGGCTGGTGATCAGGAAGCTGTGAGTAAACATCTGTGAAGGACCTGGGCAGAGGTACGTGTCACCGACCCGTGCACTGGTCACGACACTACAGTAAAGCTCAGGTACTGCAGTAATTACTGTGTCACACGGAAGTTGTTTGACAGAATAAATAAAGCGGTGTGGACATATTAGGTTCCTTTATGATGGGCATAGTTAACGTTTGCTTGTTAAAGGAGAATCTGAACATCCTTATGGGGAAATAAAACATGTCAGTATTTAGCATGATGTCTTGAGCCTTCCTCTAATAAAAGGTTATTGAAATACATTGGTTTTATCCTCCATGTTTTCCCTTGTTCTCTATTAACATATATTTCAGTGATGGTGTAGAGAATATGGCATGAAATTAGAACTGAAATAATATTTAGGACTGATGGTAAATCAAAATATTAAAATGCATCATACAGAATCTATTATTGCCTCTGTTCTTGATACTGTTAACCCAAAGTATGGGAAATTCACTAGCAATAATGCACAGAAATGGTTATGACTGTTCTTTGCTGGGCTATCTCCTTTATTTTTTTAACTTGTAGTTTTACTGGCCACTTTTTTCCTCGCTAAGATCTTTTGCATATGTGACCGCCGGGTACTGTCTATCATCCATCCGTGTTTTCGATCCTCTTACCAGAGGAGGAATTCTTTGGGCTGGAGCATTGCCTAGATGCTGATGCTATGTTTGCTCTGTGTGTACTTTGCAGACTTGGCAACCTTGGGGAAAGAACTCCATCTCAGCAGGGATACACAAGCCCTCAAACTGCTAATAGCAGGCTGGAGGAGAACTCTGGGGACCCTAAAGGAGTGTATGATGTCGGTACGAGGTACTGTTTGTGTGGAGGGCAGTAGTTTGAGGTAAAGAGTGGAAGTCTGTTTGCTCTACAGTGCATAGAGCTGTAGATGATACGACAGCCCAGAATGCAGCTGCTAACTTAATGGCCTTCATGACTGTTTTGAAAGGTGTAAGGAATCACTGCTGCACCTCTGCAGCCCAGGCTGAGAAGGATGCAAAGGCAGCCTAAAGCTACTTCAGCTCTCTGATGTGTGCGTGATCATCAAGTTCTTTGTTATGCCCATAAGGCACACGATAGAGATTATCTCCTGTTTGTCTGAGGGAAAAAAAGGATCTAAATGTAAAGCAGACTGGCTATATTTCAATGATGATAACACTTGCCCTGCAAAAGGCAATTCAGGTTTGTTTAGATTCTCTTCCGACTGGTTCCTAAGCTTGAATGCTGTGTGACCTGCTTCAGCTGAAGCAAATCACTCTTCCTGACGTGCCAGCAGAGCCACAGACTACTGACCTTCAGGGCACAGTGCGAGAGACGCTTATTTTGTTGAGCAGCTGATTGACTAGTTATGGATTTTTCCTTGGTTTTGTTTTTGCCAACAGCATACCTAATTTGTGATTTAATCTTTTTATTCAATGCCTAGCTGCCTCAGCAGTCCGCTTTTAGAACTAGCATATGAAATATATACATTTTATGTTTGTTGTTTGCAATTAATCATCAGTGATTATGCTGTGTAATTATCTACCTAATTTAATTTAATATCAGTAATGGATGTATGTTAAAGTTACTTCTGCCATCTGCATATTTTTCCTGCCAACTGCTATTCGGAGACCAGCTTTTTAAGGCATTTTCTGAGCAGAGAAGGATGGCCATCTGCTAATATTGACCATGCACATATTTTAAGATTTGTTGACTTGATTATATAATGGATTGGAAATAGAGGACGTGATATATGCAGTCGAAGGCTTTGTTATCTGTTTGTTGATCAATAAATATGTAAGTAATTTCTTACCATTATTTTCCCTTTCTAAATTGCTGAGATTTCCCATTTCTCATTTAGACATTGTTGAAGTTTCTGAAACTGTTTAGCGTTCAAGACAATATATTTTAGAAAGAGCTTACTGTAGTCTGGTAAAGGACAGCACGTTTTCCTCATTTTATGAATCCAGTGCCTGCAGCAGTTTCCCATTTTCAGTTTAAAAAACACTACTTGTATTTATGGGTAAAAGTAAATTTTCACTCTATATTTTCATTGCCCATGTAAGCGGTGGTTGTGGATGGCAGCCAGTCAGCACATAAGGTGTTCGGTTTGAAGTCTATATGTTAGATATCATTACTCACCTTTAGATCCCACCTTGCTCCCAAAGCTCAGAAGAGTCCACATGAGCAAGGATCTAACTTTGTAGCATGTGAAATGGGCAGGGGAAACAATCTGTAGTATCCTCTACCATGTCCACACATTCTCTGAGCAATGTAGAAGAAAGCAGATGATGCAAACTCAATAAAGTTCTTTTTCTTCAAAACAAGACAAATCTGACCCTTTCCCATTTCTTCCTCTCACTGCGAATCCTTTTCAGTCCTTCCCTTAACATCTCTAGCTGTTCAGGCAAGACCTACAGCTGTTATTCAGGGAAAACTCTTTATAAAGGGATTGGGTGCAGCCTATAATGGGACTTTCTCTGGATGTGCAGTCTGCTTTATTCATATTGGTTTGTTTTTACATGAAACTAGGTTATTCATCTGTTACTTACTGGAAACTGAACTTCAGTGGTTTAGTTGAGTTTCCACTACACTGAACGCAGCAAGCCCTTCTTCTGACACTACGTTCTGATTGAATGTGGACTTTGGACAGAAATGTCTGGTTATTTCCACCTACTAGAAAAAGCCAGAAGTAAATGCATAAATAAAGTTTACTTGCAACCCATTTATAAATGTAATTAAAAATATTTCTTCAAATAAATGATTCATCATTGAGGAAAGAAAAATACAGAATTTTCTAATGCTTTTACCAAGCATTGGAAAGGTAAATATTCAATTAAAAAAAATCTGCATTCAGTGAGTAAATAAGTTGTCTTTCTTTCACCCCTATCCATATCACCACAAACATACAATGTAGATTTTAGAGAATGTGTTTGCTGGTCCTTGGAATAATATGGTTTTCTTTTTGCATTTTTATATTAACCTATTATAATATGAATATACATACAATTTAGCAACATTATCACCTTTATTCTGACAAACTACTGCGAAGTATCATCAATAACTTCTCCAATTATTTCCATGTTTCTCCCATGCCAATTGCACAGCAACTTCAGTTTTTCCTAATGAATTGATATCTTTCCAAGAGCTCGAAGAAAAACTACAATAGTAATTTTGTATGATTCTTACACCCTTAATCCTTATGTTGGTAAACTGTATTTGTTTTTTGGCTGTACTATACTGTATATCTTTTTTCTTAAAAGCTTACCAGTGAATCACCAATGTAGGACATATGGAACATGTGTCTCTTCTTCTGTAATAGCTGAATGTAAAGTAGAAATTCCAGGGTATTTTTTTTTCTGACTAACCAGAGAAACTGGAAATTTTTGTTTTAGGTCAAGTGAAACAGAAATACTTATGTGCTTTTGATTTAAAAAAATCCTTACTTTTTAAAAATTCACTTGAAAATTATTATTTTGTCTAAATATGAAAATATACTTTTAGTTGTGGATCATTTCCCACTCTTAATTTTTTTGTTGGTAAATTTTGATACATTCTGAAAGAAAGAACATTTTTGGAAGCGAAGACTAGCAAGATGCAAAATAATTTAAAGCTGTTTATGCAAAGTGTTTCTGCATTTCTGAAAATAACTATTCGCTTTCATATTAGAAAACATTTTTTTCTTTTGGCCAAAACTCTTTTTTTTTGAAAATGAATTGTTCTTTAAAACCTTTGGCCCAACACTTTTTTCTGAAGTGAAAATTGATATTGATATGAAAAAAACCCTTAGAGCTAACCATCAAATATATTTTAACATCTGTTTCCTGAAACATCATCCAATAATCACATAAATTATTCTTCATTTTTTGTGTGTGTTAATCAAATGCTAAATAAAATCCATATATTACAAAAGTTACAATATCAGTATAATGCCAGTATTTGTAATTCAGGAAAGACAGAAGATTAACAAAATCAACCTTATCAAGCAGGCAGAACACTGGCAAGTGGAGATTCTGCCCCAGTCCCACTCAATGCTCTGAGCAAACCTGGGTCTGGTACTTAACCACAGTTTTATTTGGGATTCTTTCAGTGCCGTTTCACTCATCAGCTCTATAAAGGGCAACAGAGAAAGACGGAGTCATCATCTGAAAAGTCTTTACTAAAAAGGGCTCTTACTTCTCCCGAGCATTACAAACTACAGCTGCTGTGAAAGATGTACTGGGTCTGCTTAATGTAATCACGTCATGATCGTTTGGTCTTATTGTACACATCTCTTTTATTAATAGAATCTGTGATTCAAACATAGGAACACGGAAGCATTTTGCTCTACTATATTCACGTACTTTTTTCTGTTTTGGCATATAGTTAAATGCTTTAAAGTAGACTAGTTGCTTTCCCTAGAGACATGGTATAGCTTTATTTACTAAGTGGGAAAAACACCAAAAAAAAAGATACAAAAACCACGTGCTTGAGGCGAAGGCTTGCACTGTTAATAGTACACAGTTATGTTTCTTTTTTCGTTTTCAGTGTATTAAAGTTCCATTATTTTTCTTTCACTGACTTTGATTAATCTTTTTATAGTATAACATACATGGATCCGAAGCAATCTACAACAGTATGCGACAAATAAACAACCCGTCTAATTTTAACCTTCTCTGCCTGCATACATGTTTTTTGTCCTTGTAGCATTAGAATTGCTAATCTGCTTGTAGCTGAGACCTAAACCAAGCACTGCAAAGTCACATAAATATACGTGAAACCACGTTTGGTTTTGAAGCTAAAGTGAACTGGATTTCAGGGCAAGAAAGGACTTGTTAAAGACTACAGACTAAAGACAGGAAAGTCCACATCGTGATTAGCCAATAGTTACTGTTCTTATTATTTGATGTGTTGTACCACATTCTGAGAGCATTTAAATGAAGATTTGATTCCTGATAATATTTCTGTTCCTAGTTCTGTTATCCATATTTCTGTTGGTCTCTACTCTTCAGCAAAAAATACTCTATCTGTATTGTGAGAATACTTAATAATGCAGGTACAATGCAGTGTGAAGAAAAACAGGAGAACCCTAGTCTTGGCAGCATTGCCTTGTTTTAAAGAAGATGCATTTAAAGGAAAATCAAGAAGAGGGGAGATGTACCTGAAGGATGTCAAAGGGAAGTGCAACTGTTAAGAAAGCACGTAATTTTATGAGAAATGTTTATACTGGAAGCACTGTGCTCTAGTTGCCAATTGTTCTCTGGAAGTCAAATGATACAAGAAAACCAAGACTAAGAACAGGACAAAACCACTTTTGTAACATTAAAACCAAACAAACAATAGCAACAAGACAACAACAAACAACAGCAATAAACCACAACATAGTCTGGACATATAAACTACTGATGTCTGAGAGATCAGAAGCCAGACCACAGAAGGACTTTTAATAATGCAACTTTTAATAATGTTTGATGTAAGACAGAGAAGTGATTGTAGCAAACATCTTCTGTACCTGCCTACTGGATTGGGACTTAGATGGAAAGACTACTAGCAGGTGCATCCAAACAGTTTTAGGTAATGGGAAGCCCAGCTTAGTCCACGAAAAGTAACAACTATAGGTGTCTCAAGAACTGGTGAAAACAGACGTACCGAAATACTTTTGGTCAAATAAAAGGTTGGTGGGGATTAAATACTTCTTGATTTTAGGTCTCCAAATTCTCCATTAGCCCTGCTTCAGCCTGTAGATGCTAAAGTAGAGCCTAAAAGCAGGACTGAAAAAGAACAGTGAGCTAAGAAAGAGGCCATCTAGGCTTGGCAGCTCAAGTATCAGGACTTAGGAAAAACATTGACACTGCTTTGAGAATGACATTCAGATGGGTCATGCGTTAAGACAGATGGAGCCCAGCCTAATTTGTGAGTCTGACTGAGGTTTAAGTGTGGAGGAGCACAGGGGGTTGTACAAGGGTCTTTAGGAGAGAAATTCAGGTGCCCATGGATTCTAGTAGAAAAACATAGTGTTTGGGGCAGAAAAAACACTGAAGCAAAGGGAGGGTTCAGAGTGTACTGTTGACTGAGTTTTGATTTAAGGCATCTAAACCCCTTTGGATTTTAGACCCAAAGCCCTAATCCTTCACTGCTTTGTGCTTCGTGTAGTCATTTCAAGTTTTGCTAAATGGCTTAATAATTTCTAGCAGTGCCTTGGAGCCAAAACAGCTGGTTCTTATAAATCAAAGTTAGTATAAAATTGAAAGAACACTGTTAGGTCAAGAAACTGCTTTACTTGTTTGCATGTTTCAAACCCCAGGGATACATTATGACACATGTCCCCTGATGGATCTGCTTATTTTAGTATTGTAGTCAGCCTTGTAAAAACAACAAACCCAAAACCAAGCCACTTCTGCACTACCACTAGAACAGCTTGGAGCTTTCAAGAGAGGAGAGGTTTTTGTATTCATAAGCCCGTTAAAGTTTCCCTCAGCATGTTTGATTTCATTGTATTAACATCTCAGAATCATTTATGGGGATGGGGAAAAAGAAAGAAGCCAACTGATATTTCAGAGAAACTTTCAGTACGAAAGTTAATGAAGTTTAATATTAGCTACACAAGCATGAGGTAAGCACCAGGAGCATTGGGGGTGAGTATAAGCATATGAACAACTGAAAGAGGGCTTGTCCAGGAGGACAGACCAAAAGCAACGATTGTTCTAGAAAATGATGGAACTGTAGCAGCAACTTTCTATGTCTTCTGTTTCTACAATGAGGTATTTTATATTTGCACACGACTTACCCTTAAAACTAAGTTAGTGTCAACATCGAGAGAAATGAAAAAAAAAAAAAACAAACACTGGTTTGGAAGCTCCAAATCAGTGGAACTCTCCCGCAAAAGAGAATCAGAGTAGGGAAAATGGACCCTTAGGAATAATGCGTACAGCTAGATAACACAGAGAAACTGGCACTACTGGGAATTTAAAGCATCCAAACAAAGATAATCTTTCAATAGACTTTGAGCAGATTTAGAGTCCATAACTTGCTAAACAGCCTGAATTCTAGAAACTACTGCTATTTGCACCCAGGATTGGGTTCAGACTCTGGTTCCTACCTCCTCTGTACCTCAGAAAATGTGAGCAAATGGCAAGCACCAAAACTGCAGCAGAATTGTAAAAGCTTTATGCGGCACCCTAACATCCAATAGCCAGGGACTTTTTTTTTTTTTTTTTTTTTTTTTTTTATTTTTTTTTT
>VWYH01004256.1:0-131987 GCA_013399365.1 Pampusana beccarii | reverse complement strand
AGCCCAGAGCTGGGCACAGTACTACAGGCCCGGGCTCAGCAGCGCTGAGCAGAGAGATGTTCAGAGTGGCTTGTCTTAGTACAAGAGTAAAATAGAGTACCAGGGAGTTGGGCAATAAAGCATCTCAGAGCTATTTACCAAGGAGATTGGTTGATGTTAATGTCTGTTAGATCAGCATGGAAATAGCCTCTGGGGGTATATAATAAACAATTTTATTGGATTTGGTATTTAGGGAATATCAGATTCCACTGCTGACTGACAAAGTGAAAGATTGGTTTATTTACTATTTAGAAACCAATTTATGGTGTTGTGAGGTTGCTGTGTCTCTGTTTACTAGGGAATAATATATAGCTCCGATGTTCATGTTGTGGAAACATTTTTCAGCTACTTGATCTCCAAAAAGGTAGTTGGTGGTACTATTATTTCATGGGTAGGCTCAGTTGCACAACAGCATTTGCTCACTTTGGTACGATGAGATGAAAAGTTGATTTAACCATATTATGAGGAAAAAAAGGGTAATAATTACTTACTAAACCATGAAACCAGTTTTATAAAGGAAGAGAATTTAATAGTCAGAGGAAGAAAAAATCACTGAGGGATTTTGCTACTGTCAATTGATTTTCAAGTGAAAAGGCACTCCAAGCCACATGCAAACCACCTAATAGAAGTGCTGAACTTTGTCATTATAGCTATTGTGGTAGGACTTGGCTCCATATACAGTGAAAAGACTGCTTAGGCATCTTGGGAATGGCCAAAATACAGCCCCAAGATACTTTGCTGATGTTTGGCCATAAGAAATTATTGTAATCATCACTCTGAAAATCACTGTGAAATGTGAGGTATGTGGTAGACACAGGGCCTGGCTCTTGCTGTTGACACCAAGTTATAAGAGGCGCAAAATTGCTGAATTCAATGAAAGAGAATCACATTCATGCATTGAACTTAGACTGCATCCTTCTTCAGTCATCTAATGCCTTTTTTAAATCCTTAGGGTCAATATGGAAATACCTTATCTTTGGAGTCTCTACCTTCTTAGGCATTCAGAAGTCTTGGCAATAACTTTAAATCACTACCACATCTGTCAGCAGTGAAAGTGCGTTCATTAATATTATGGAATAACTGTCTTTGAGCACTTGAAAGAAATAGTTTAAAAACTCTTAATGGGTATAATAACAGGGTCCTGGAAATATGCAGTGCAGAAGGCTGTAAACAGGTGACTTCTGGAACTTCGGAATCCTGGGAGCTAGTTTAAAAGTTTCTGTGCTAACACAAGATGAATCACACCCTGACTATAGAAGGAGCCTGTGATTATTTATTCAGATTTTGTCTTTGAATTTATAGCTGCTTGAGTTAGGGCAGGTAATTTACCCCATTTCCACCCCTGCCATTCAATTAGTTCCATAGATTCAGGGTTGTGTGAAACATTTCAGAGTAAGAGCTCCACTTCCATCTTTTAAATTCCATGCTTGTAAACACTCACTTTAATGATGTTGGTAAAAATTGTTATTCTATGAAGACAGCCAGCAGATGACCTTCAGTTATTTAAGTCATGCTGGCAGCATGGGATAGAGTTTACATGATGCACGTTGCTTATGTTGGCCATTTGCAGAAAGAAGAATTCCCCCTCCATCTCTGCATATTTTCCCAGAATTTCTGACATGAAATACGCAGCATAACAGCATCTAAGCATTTTCTTTCTACGTATCGGAACACATAAAAACATAAGAATGTGATGAAGGCACAAATCCAGAAAGGTTCTGATAAAGCACAACCACATAGATATTTATTCTGTTCTCTATCAATATTCACTGTAGTCTAATTGAGAATTACAGAGGTTTGGAAGGGAGGCAGTGATACAGCTTCTAAAAGAGATGTTTTTGTGTCAAGGAAGGTTTGTCCTTAGCATCAATTACACATTCTGCCTGAGAATACTGAATATGTTCTGCCTTATTCATTCTGGGGCAGTATCCATCACACATAAAATTCAGATTTCATTAAGTATTGCATTATTCCAAATGTACTCTTCAGAGTTCTGGTTATAGATGTGAAAAACTATAGGATTAATAATGTGAATTTATTGACTACAGATTTCGCTGACGTTATTTCACATTTCAGGGCTTGATCTCACAACCAGTTGCTATTGAGCCATTGTCTCTAATGCATTCTGTACAAAAGGAGAACAAGACCTGATCAGTGCTGTGCAGTTTCAGCATGGACTACAGTAAGAGGGAGATCATTGTGATAAGCAATATGAAACTGTAGGACTAACGACGAAGGAGTATTGACATAATGTAACAGAACCAGCAATCAGCATTCTCCAGTACAGCTAAAACCATAGTTTTCAGCTTAGTAATAATTCCAGACAGAAGTCTAAATCAGCACCAAAAAAGAGTGTGTTTTCAATTTCGGTGTAAATTAGAATAGAGTCAACATGATGGGAAGCATCATTGAGAATGTTAGTTCAAGGACATCCTCCTTCACAACTTTAGTTTCTCAATTTTTGTCAACGCTCCCACTCAGCAAATGTAGGAAATTCTTGTCTGAAGAGGAAGGAATGAAAAAAATCCAGTAAACATTCCTGACAAAGAAGTGAGACCATGTTTTTTCATCTACATCCAGCATCTTTACATGACACTGACTTGGGATGTTGGGATATATGAGGAACAAAGTCACAGCACATTCTCATCCTTTTACAAAAAGGCTGTATAAGCAGCCATCATACCTATTTCATGCAGTGGTATTAGTAGCCCTTCTTACAACAAGAGCATCCCCAGAAACTGAGTAGTCTTTGCTAGTCTTGCCTCTCAAGCACACTTTTCACAATGCCACCAACGTAGGTCGTTGCCCTTGAACACCTGTACTGCTGTCCATTTTCACTTACTTTATAGGAGTTCATTCTGCAGCAGAGCCCCGGGACTGAGCGTGATTCCAGGAGCTTTGTGCCATGGATAAGTTTAGCTCTTTTTACACAATTTCTCACTATTTCAAATGCCACGTGCTACAACTGCTCCTTTTGCTGACAATTTTTATTTTGAACGAGCCCTTGTTTCTGATCCCCTCTCTTTATCTGTTTTGGCAGAACCTGTTACAAACAGAGGAAAGTCTGGAGGACTAATTGTAGTTTTCTGCAATATTCTGACTTACATGTTGCTGTGCAACCAATTATTATTTAGTGCCTGCTGTTGTAAGCCAGTAAATATTAACCAGTATTCCTGATCCTACATGCTTTTTCAAAGGACTCAGTCTTCCTGTAGGCAAGCTCTTTGAACATGACAAGTGGACGACTTGTTAAAGTCTTTTGTGCAAAGAAACTAACATTTAAAAAATAGAAGAAAGAAAAAAGAAAGAATTTGGCTTGGTTTGTTAACATGTGTGCTACAGTCAAAAACTGAATAATGCTTCAGCACTTGCAGTGCAGCATTGGACAATATACATTTGTGACCATCTTCACTGTGTTTTGCTGAAATATTTCCACTGAGCTCTTAGTACCAGTTTGTTATTTCTTAACATCTGGATCAGATTTAATATTAATTACACATGTTGAAAAGAGCTTGGGGATTGGGGTTTTGAGGGGGCAGGAAAGGTGGCTTTCAGTAGAGGAATGAGCATTGAGTCATTCAAAGGGAATCCCATCCATGACAAGTTATTTACTTTCTCCTTTACCTTACTGACACAGGGGTCAAAAAAAACCCGTATTTTTGCCCAATAATTTCAAAAACAGATGGAGAAGGATTCAGTTGCCTAAACTGAGGCATATAGCACCGATTTGGCCACACTGGGGTATCCAAACATCAGTTTGGAGCTGTCACTCATGTAATCGGGGAGACCATGTCATTCTGGCTGGACCCAAGTATTTTAGAGTCAGCACTGACCATTAGTAGCCACATTGGCAATTCTTGGCCAGAAAGCTTGAGCAGGAGTTGCACAGCCATTACAGCTCACCAGCAGTGATGATAAAAATAGGCATCGGTCATCTGGAAAAGTTAAAATCCGAGCCTTCAAACTAGCAAGAGCAGCAATAGCTCAAAAGTATGGTAGTCGTGACTGAAAAACGAAATATTAAAAGTACAGCAGCTGCGATGTAATTGCCACTGATAATTGTGATGGGTGCTGATCCTGCTCCACCTGCTAGAGGAGCTAAATGAGTTATTAATTGAGTTATCATTAAGAAGAAAATTGAATACAAAATACTGTTGTGTGCAGGAGACATTTGATTGACATTTCTCATGTGCCAGATGAAAAACCAAGATTCTGGTTCAAATCCTCCCCTTGTATAAATGGATTTTGTTCCCTCGAACTAAATGGAAATACATGTAATTACACCCAAAAGGAAGTCAATCCCTCCATCCTGTACATATGGAAAAGACACTTTAATTCAAATTCTTTATATTCCAGAAATATTTCCATCACTGACGTGACTCTTCCAGGGGCAGCAGAAAAATTGTATTTTGTCCGCATCTGGTCACAATAATAGTTGTGGGGCCACAACTACACAAAGCAGACATCTAGGGTAATATTTATTAAGTAAATGTACATTTCCATATTTGAACTACTCTCTAGAGGCTTCCTTTATAATTAGTGGGGAAAATAAACATTCTCAGTTGTTATTTTTCTTATGCTAAAATAGGCATGTAAAATAGGTGAAGAGAACTGCACCTTAGAAGTGCCATTTCTCTTCACGAATAACAGAGAACGCTGGATGGGTCATTCAAAAGCAGATGTCAGCACTGCAGATGTCTTTAGTTAGATGAGATTCATCAAGTCTCAAGAATTGGAAGAGATGCAGATGCAGATAATGTTAATGCTTCTTAACAGCAATTACCCATGTTATGAGGTATAATCGACTGTGGATTAAGTGAAAAACAAGCTTAATGTATCTTTGTCTTCAAGCCCATAGTAGTTTTGCTCCTTCTAGTGGGAAGTAATACATCAGTGACGGTATACTGATATTTAATATGACAATTTGTAACAATAGATGAGTATCAGCTCTGTAATGCCCTTATTAACTTATTTTTCAGCATCACAGTTCATCTTAAATTTCTACATTAAATATTAGGAAAACAGGATCTGTCTCATGTTGTAGAGAATTGCAGTAGAGCTGTTTAGATGGGTATGAGTAAAAATGTATGGGCGTGGGAGCACCATAAGGATCACACGGCAGGAGGAGGGCTAGAAGAATGACGTGTTGATGTCACTTAGATCAGGAGGTCATCAAGATCCCATCACATCTCCATGTTTCTTCTCAGGATACCCAGACTGGGAAACAAAAGATAGTGAGTAAATCCTGATGACTCAAAGGTGGGATAGGGTGCAGAGACTAATCCTTGTCAATTTACAAGATGAACAAAAAAGGCATACCCAAAATCACCAACCGAAGACGAATCCAGAAGTTGTGAATAGAAACTAAGCAGTTTCTCTTGTCCTCTGTGTCACCACAGGGAATCTCAGTCTGCCTGCACGCACACCAGCATCTTTGTGCACCAAGGGTAGACGAAATATTTGGACACACATGTTTTGGTGTTGTATGAGCTTGTGGAAATACGTGGATGAATGAATGAAATCAGCTTTGTTTTAAAATATAATCACCTTCCCCTCTCTAAGATCTCCCACTGAAGTCTGCTGTGCTGTTGCTGCAATGCTGCAGCTTTATTTCTGACAACTTCCTTCTCCGTCTCTGTCAAAAAACAGCTCCTCATCAGCCTAGGTCCACAGTTTCCTTTCATGTCAATAAATATCCAAGGGCAGGAATTATTCCACACTACTGGAACACTCCAGACTTCATGAGCATTACACCAGATATTTGGAGGTATAGATAAGAAAATATTCCAGTCCTGTTTAACTTTTCATTTCAGATTAGCAGCACGACTAAACTCACACTTACATTATTTCACCTGGGTGACACTGAAGAGAAAAACGGGCAATGACAAACCCTATCCTAGAAAATGCTGAATCATGACACACAGGCTGGTTTACAACTGGTTGTGTTTCACAGCTTTGTGAACGAACAGGTTGAAATCTGGCACTATAAGAAAGAAAAATGAATACTTTGGTATATTATTCATTCAAGAGAAAAAGAGCCAAGCCCTTTGCTGGCATAAACTGCCATAGCTCTATTGATTTCAAACAAGAGCTGATTTGCATCAGATGAACATCCGAGCTGTATTGTATAACATGTTTGATTTTGATTAATTGTTATTACAGTCCTAAGTAGGATTTTTCATTGCTCATTTTTTTCAGCACCATATAGGAAAATAAAACAAAAAGCTCTGCCACTGAAGAATATACCATACTCTTTAGCCATAAGACAATTAATAAATTTTTTCATAATTTAAAGAACATTAGACTTTATGTTCTCAGTTGACTTGTCTGTGAAAGGTAAGAAACTACATCTCCTACGCTCATCCAGGCAGACTCAACAAGGTTGTCTGTGTTCAATTTTCTGATGCTCCTTTCACCAGTGTGTTAGGTCATCAGGAACACTTCCTTAACAGAAAGCCTCAAATGGACACTTTAAATGTCTGGGCACAATGGAGTATGGTTTCCTATATGAGCGGTATAGAGGTGGCTGTAAGAGCCATCTGAAAAACTCTTACATTCATTGTTCAGAAGTATTATTCATGTAACAGTCTGGGCCTCCATTCTTCTGTTACTCCTGCCTTTAATTTACATTTTTTCTTCCTTAGAAATATATATATATTAGAAAAAAAAAAAATCAACCTCATTCTGAGTACTCTTTTCCCACTGAATACATGCCAGGTTTTTCAGGTTTTTTTCTTGATCTGTCAATGATTTTGTGGTTCATTTCCTCTCCTTCTTTATTAAAACAACAGCAACATACTGGATGTTTGGGAAAGTCATGTCTGTAGGTTGTTATTCTACATATATGTGAAGGAAAAGAGAATGAGGAAGGAAGGAAGGAAGGAAGGAAGGAAGGAAGGAAGGAAGGAAGGAAGGAAGGAAGGAAGGAAGGAAGGAAGGAAGGAAGGAAAATAAAATTGAGAAGCAGAGGGGGAGAGGGAGGAAGGAAGGAAAATGGGCAGCTGCCCCGTGGCTGGAGGAATCAACACATTTGATTGCACTGCGAAACTGAGCTGACTGAATTGTAGATCAAAGCACAAGTCAAGAGTTGTTTTCTTCAGTCAGTTCTCCTCTACAGAAACCCTTGTGAATAACAAGCATGTTTACATCTAAAGTTTTTCTCATTTTTTTTCCAGTGGCTTCACCCTGAATACATCAACATTCTTCATCTCATTCTACTGTGGTGCAAGATACCTGCCCCACTCTTTGATTTAAAACACATTTAGAATTATCTCACGAGTCTGTTCTGTGCTGGCTAGTGTCATGATCTCTTCTGACTTCATATGCCAAACAGCCTTGGCCTAAATTTACACTTAGATGGAAGATCTTTTGAAAAATACATCTATACAAAAGAAACCCAGCAGTTCTGGTAGTTCAGAACTTAAGTTATTCTCTGTGAGTAGGCAATTCGCACCTTTACAGAAAGGTGCTATAGAATTTGCTATAGGATTATAAAATGCTATATGATTCGAAAGTAGACTAGAAGATCCTTTAGTAGGGAGTCTATGCCCTGTTATATTTTATGGTCCCAGCACCTTCACAGTGATAAATCCTGACTGATTCAAATGGTCATATAAAAGGGTATTTGCCTCAGCAAGCTACCTATAAAATGTGTTATGGTTCCGAAATCAAGCCCTATTTTCAACCGTAAACATGTATAGAGATTGTAAATTTGGTTCTGTCATCTTGAAGACAGGACCAGCAAAATATTCCATTGTGTTATATGTATTGTGGGAAGAACTGCTTGATCCCAACTGTCAAAGAAATGAAAATCTGTTCTTTCATAACATTGTACAAGCCTAATATAATGACTATGAAAGAAAGCTCAGCAAACACTGATTTACTCCTGAGGGCTACTTATATTTTCCCATACATCACCACGTAGGTCTGAAGCCACTATTTTTCATAGGATCACAGGGAAAATCAGATTGGGACCCTGGAAGGTCTCTAGTCCAACCTTCTGACCAAAGGAGGTTCAGCTCTGAGGTCACACCAGGTTGTGCAGGGCTTTATTCAGTCTGGCCGAGGAAAGCTCCAGACACAGAGGCCGCACAACCTCTCTGGGCAACCTGCAAAGCTCTCATGTTTCCATTTATGCCTGCTGTCTATCATCCTCCAACCATGCATCACTTCTTTAGCTGAGGCTTTTATGTTGGTTTGTGTGTTGTCGTAGCTATGTCTTAATCCCTAAATTGGATTTATACTAGTGCACCTTAATGCCTGTAAAAAGTCCTGGTGAAATTAATGAGATTATGCCCAAGTACAAAGGCATCCATACCAGTCCTGTTCTGGGACTGCAGACTTCGCAGACTTTTCCTGTAAGCAAAGGAGAAGAAATATAAAGAAAAAAAAATTCAGACAATTTTAACTACTCATTTAAGTAAACACGCTGTCTGTAGATCTCATTTGTTGAACTAAAAACATGCAAAACCCCCTTTCGTTAGATATATAATTTAACAAAGCTGAGTTTGTAAAAGAAACTGGAACAGTAGGTGTCTTTAAAACAGTCCAAGTTGAGTCTTGAGGGGCTTTATATAATGCAATAATGATCTACCTAGAATTATATGAAATTTTCTATTACCTTAGCAAAATGTCATATCAGTATGCTAGCTTATCCCACATATTTTAAGACAGAGATAGGCAAATAAATGAAAGCAAAATCGGAGACTATAACATAAAAATAGAGAAAACAGGAGTCCAATATATACTGTCAGATAAAAAGAGCCTGAAGGGAGATGATAAAACATTTTAACTACCCTGAAGAAAGTAATATCAAGGAACGAAGATAATTATTCACACTATGTAGGGAGAGCTGAACCAGCTTGTGTTTACGAGGACCTGCAAGTTTTATAAAAGAAAATATTTGGGCAAGACAATATGAACATTTTAGAGAACAATAATGTGTAACTGGGACTCCAGCAGGGAGAACAACACACATCTGAGGTTTCTTGAGACCTTCGCTCTCTTGCTGTTCAGCCAGTTGGTCCCTGACCCCTCAGGTGTCTCCTTTCTCAATGGCAGGGCCCTCTCACTACAGTCCCTTGCCACCCACATTGGTCCTCTTGGATGGCTGGACCTCAGTGCAGCCCTGTTCTCTCCTCAGCAACAACAGGCTTAGTTGGGGCCTACACAAGTCTCGGCTATAACAGAAACATCTGTGAGAGCCAACCTGTTTCAGAGAAGGCTACTTTGAAAGCATGAAGGCTGCTACACATCTCCAGTGAAGACCAGACCACAGCCTCACCATGATGAGTGGTGGAACCCCATTGCACACTTTCTAAGCTGCGCCTGTCCAGCAGACCACAAGTTCTGCCACTGGGGATGTGATGCCCAGACCACATGTATTTCAGGGGGTTTCTTTCAGACTGCTTCTAGCCAAGTCCCATCTCCTGCATGCTCACTACCATCTAAAATGGGCTAGGTGTGCTCCTGGAGTGCCTCTTCCAGCCTGGTTTCACCTGAGATGGTTCTAGCTGAGGTGCTCCAAAACCACTCTGAACCAAAGCACAGAAAATGGGGATGGTTGAGAGCTTCACTTCAAAAGTGCACTCTCAGTCCAAATTAAAATGCTAATGGAGAAGAACCCAACTGTTCAGAGTTTCCAGGCAATTACCTTCTTAGCCCTCTTCAGGTAGGTCAGAAAAATCTGGGCTTCCTTCCCAGTATGAAGCGGTTTTCTTTCTGTATTTTTACATTTGTGTTATTCACTCTCACATTCCATGTTTTGTATGCAGCATCATTTAGATCAATGATTTTCAAACTTTCCTGCTTTGTAGAACACTAATATACCTATTTTTTTCATTGGAAATTGCAGCCCATGTATATCACATTTAAACAATAAGCTTGCCTTCCCTTCATACCTTCTCCAGTGCCAAGGAGCTCCAGAAAGGAGCCCAAAGATCTCCTGAGATTCAGAGGCCCCTGGAAGGAAGACATTACTTTAGATTACCCATAGAACAAAAGACAGAGCCAGTAAACAGCCCATGACAGTCACGCAGAACGTACGGACAGTGCCCTACGTCGGGAGAGGTAACTATGCGTTTTCAAATGCTCTACTACTCTGTGCCACTGCATCTCTCCCATATGGTTCAGGATTAAATCAAAGTAATCATACAAGGGAAAGAAAATTCCACATATGTTACAATCAGACGAAAAAAATGTCCTTTTCAAAGCTCAGCATCACAGATTGCCTTTGATTATGAAGACATTTTATTAGTTACCGCGACTCTATGTAGGCCAGAATCAGTTGCAATAACATGGAAGGTGACAGCAAAACCAAAAAATAAAAGAAAATAAAGGCAGGCATTGTCTTCATTATGCCTTTATCCTGTAATATCTTCTACTGGATAAATCAAGTGGACTTTAGAAGCTGCGTGTTACAGCACAGATTCATTTTTCATAGCTTTCATAGACATTTTTCTGCATTGAGCAAACAACTGCCAAATAAAGGCTAAACTGTGCTTTTGGAATCAATCCATCCCTTGAGCAGCTCTGTATGAATCACATTGTGTTTATTGGTAGCCTCAGACAAACAAGCAGTAGCCCTGACTAACGACAACAAATATAATAAAATAGCCATGCCTCATTGCTTCTGGAAAAGGGGACAGAGGAAGTAGCATACCCACGTTCCTGCCCATTCTGATGTTACGCTGATGTTTCTGTCACTGCCGGACAAGACAGACATTCTTTCCCAAATCGTTTATTCAGAAAGGAGTGCCTGACCAACAGCAAGTAAATTAGGTATGACACAGGTTACCTGGATTTAATTCCTTGCCTTGACAAAGACTTCCTGTGTGACTCAGACAAGTAGTTCTTCTGTCTTTCTGTTCCCAGGCATTATGTATGGGAATAGTTACTTACTTCAGTGAGTATTAAGAAAATGTACATTGTATATTGCAAGAGGCAAGAAGAGCCAGGGAGTCCAAGATCTTTCCCATATGGGATGAGTCTAATTGTTTTGAGAGATGCTACATACAAGCACAATAACGTGGTTATAATAAAAGATCTTCATTTATTATTATAATTAGCTTCCCAGGGATACATGGAAAAGATTACACCCAAGTAATATTTCATAATATTTTTCTTTAGAGCCTGAGAAATCCTTGGGATGTTGAAACACAAGTGCCAGCACTCTTTTCCCAAATCAAGATCGAATACACTGGATCTAGTGCAGCAGCACCACCTGTCGGTACATTTGTCACCAAGTTATCAAAACAGCAAATAGAAAATTATCAAAGCAGATCATGAATTGAAATGCTCTGATATAATCTGCAAACTATGTCTTCAACTGTATCATCTTACTGCCAAAACCAACATGTGGAACTAGGATCACATTAAGGGGCGCCCGTATTATTAGTGCCACAGAGCTGTTCTCTCACACAAACCATTATTTTGTTATAGGTAACATTTTCTTGAGCCGGGGTTTCACGTTTTTTACTCTCGACAATTTTTCAGCAGCAAAGGCTGCCTAATATGCACAGAAGCTTCAGATTAAAATCAGGGGGGTTCTTCAACGTGACTATGTGTAGAAAAGAGTGTTCCTGGAAGAGGCAAAGCCATTGTAAGTGGCAAACAGTTTATCAAGCTGTCAGCAGTGTCAGTTCTGGCTGTGAAATCTGAAAGAGCAGCAAATGTAAGGTTAACGAGTGATTATTACTTCAGGAAGGGTGGCATTCACATAACTGTGAAAACAGGGAACTCTCACAGCTCTTACTGATGAGATTGTTTTTCCAATGTGGAATAAAAACTCAAATTACTAGAAGATTGTAAGAAAAATACACATCTCATCACCTTAAGTTCAGAAACAGGCTGTAGCATGCAGATAAATATTTTGCTTGTTGCTATAGTTTTCTATGGGGGTGTTAAGCAGGCATTGTGGCACACGGCAATAAAGGCAAATGACATGGAAAAAAACCCGCCATCAACTGCAGAGAACTGAGCAAAAATCTGGGAGGAAATCCCCAGACAATTCCACCAAATAAACTCAAAATTAAGAAAATCTATTCTCAATCTAATCACACATAACATCTTCACCTTTTATATTGAGTGTGTCAGCCTTTCTAGAGCAAGAACAACCTCAGGCAGGTGCTGTTGTGCTCAGAGTACACTGTGCAGTTGACACGTGCCCATTGCCCAGAGGTGTATCCACCACTATGTGTTACTACTGTTCTTGTTTAGAGCTTGACCTACGGTGTTGAGACCATCCTAAGGCAGACCTGACCATCCTACTACTTATTCTCCAGCCAAGCATCCACTCAGAACAGCTCTGTGGTCTTCTACTGCCAGCACAAGCTCAGTGTGCAATGCACTTGCACCCACCCTGGTCTATTCTCCAACCACAAGTGTCTGAAGACAAGGATCTCTGGCTTCTCTTAAACAAAAATGTTGATATTTTGTATTAGACCTGTAGTAATTGATTGCCTGCTCATACACTTTATGTAATGACTCATTATTTTTATTATGGATTTAAGCTTAGACAGCTGGTCACACGACTGTTCACATCCTGCTTTAGAGATCTGTCAGTCCAGCCAGGAAGCTTAAATTACAAGTACCCTGGTTTTGCTGGTCTTACTTCTAATTACTCACGCCTGACAACATGATCGGTGTCAGCAGTTTCAGCACTTAGTTTCTCGTGCCGGTTACATATGATCAATTGCACAGCTTTCCTCCTTTTTAAAATTTCTCACTGACTGACACATCCATTTATTTACAGTTAAATGGACACAGGCTACACATCTCGCTTCCATCAGTGCTACAGGATAAAGAGAAATACGAGCAGTGTGGAGGACAAGCAGCAGTTCGGTCTCCTCATTCCTCACATGGTCCCTTGTTGACAGCAATGGAAGAATATTTCGAAGGGGTCAGCAGAAGACACTCTACAGAATGTGGACTTTTCCACTTCTTACTGCAACAGAGTTTTCATTTTATTTCTAGGAAAGTGACTCTACAGAAGGTTTGTACGCTCCAGCCTCTTTGCAAGAATAGCAGTGTTTGTAGCTCTCCAGATGGAAGCATTACTCCCAAATAACTCCATTGACATTTTCTTCTTTGCCCTCTTACTCTCCTGCCACAACCACATCAATAAGTCAGTAAGAGCAGAAATTACAGACCAAGATGTTTCAGATGACTAATAGAGTTCAGATACCCCAATTAATTTGGTGTCCAATATAAGGCATCTTAAAAGAACCTCAATTTTTCAGCAAATAGTCACTCAGCATTTTATGAAGATAAAATAACATTCAATAATCTCAAAGGCAGTGCCAAGTACCAATTTAAACCAAACGGGAACATCTCTGGATTTCATTAGGACTTCTCACAGAAGAGATAAAAGAATTATCTATTACTGTGTCTATCTAGAAATTATGCTTTCGTGCCTTGCACAGTTGAAAGTGCAGTCACTGTGTACTTCAGTACTATGCTGAACTGAACTCCATATTTGCAAAGCATTTTTGAGTAATGTGGTCGCTTTTCCCCTATTCTTTTAATAAAATAGAAAGATCATGTATTGTTTGTAACAGCACTGAGCACTCCACTAATAGCATCATTTCTTTTGCATCATCCTTCATCAACTGTCTTCGATTTCATATCGTTTCGATTCCCCCAAATAAACATTTTTTTCTCCTTCTTTTGAGATGAAACAGTTAAATACAGACAGTGAACTGGTATGCAATATGGTAATGATCTTTAAATATATTCCTAGGAAATTTACTATTTATTACACAAATATTTGTATTTTCATGGGATAGGTTCATTTTGGGTTAACCCCCTCCTAGCTTCTGCCTCAACAGAAAACTGGGCTGTTGGCAAAACTACTCTGGGATTTTTCAAATGCCCAGGTTTTAGGATGTAATCCACAGACAATTTTATCTTTGGCACCTTTGCAACACCTACATTTTTGACTAAAAGACACCTCACCTGTGAATATGCTTTCCCTGTATCTGTGCAAAATAGGTGTTTGAACTTACCTCAGTACTTTGGCATGTTTTCCACATAGTACATATACGTTGGGTCTTTTATAACCATGCTTTCTATGGCTATATTCTATATCTGTATTGATATCTATATCTACTCATTATTTGTATTTCCTGCCATTTTCTGCTGTTTTTAAAATCAGGTCATTCAGTATCTTAATCACTGTGATTGTTGTGGCTTCACTACCAATTCCATACATACTGCCCTATACATACTGCCCCAAACAATTTTGTATTTACACAGGGAGAGAAACAGACACAACATAATGCTCTGTTATTGTAATCTTGGGAGAATGTTTGTCAGAATTTCAGCAAGTGGAGACTAAGCAAGCTGCAGTCACTCTAAAAAGCTGCTAATTTTAAAAAGACTGCCAGCTGCAAAATTATAAGAGTGTCAGGGCTTGCTCTGGGGCTCTCCTTTTTTTATTTGCTTTCCTGCACTGTTCCAGCAGCTCCAGCCTGCTTGCCCTATAATCCAGCCAGGAGACTGATGCTCTCTTGAACTGCTGTTCCGGTTTACCGATACACAGATCAAGCACAGAATGCTTTTATTTTTCTAGCTTATTTTATCATGCTGACTCTTCCTAATATCACATTAAAACTCTGCTCTGTCCGTTTCCAAACTGCCCACTAAGTTAAAAAAACTCCATGACTATAGTTACCATAGAAACTATCTCTAAGATGCAGAACAATTTCTTAAAGAAATCTGACGAGTATCGAGTATCATCAGAGCCGTGACACGATGGTTCAGAGGGAAATGCAGGATGGGCTGTGTTTCAGAGCCTGAATTCCTCACAAGTGTCTCTCCACGAAGGGTGTCTGTGCTGGAATTGCTATTTGCAGTGAACTGACTTACCAGTGGGTCACACAAGCATCACAAGTCCATCATAAAATAGTAAAACAAGGTAAAAAAAGGTATCATTACACTTGTTAAGAGTATGACTGAGGCGCTGCATCAGTCCCAGCCGATGGAGAGTGCTCTCCGCATTTGCTTTCAGATCTGTGAAAGAATGACAGAATTCCTCTGGATGGAAATAAAGTGTTATCTGGTCTTCTCACGGGACTGACAACTTCCAGTCTTGCGATGCTACGAGCAAAACAAATCTCTTGTCATTTCAGCCCACAAATGGCTCCCTTTGGCATTAAAAAGTCTGTAAAAATCATAATTACAATTGCAAAAAAACAGAGACAAAACCCAAGTAACAGATCCTACATGCATTCCCGACACATGACATCTCAGGCATAAGTGCAGACACTTTTCTACTCAAAGATGCTGCCAAATGAAAAAAAATGTCAATGCTATTTGTTCCTGCTACTAAAAAAAAAAAAATATGTTTTCTGAACTGCATTTCAAAATCACTTTGTATTGAGAATGCCTGCTGGAACACAATTCAGAGCTGTTACAGGAGAATTCTGCTACCACCTTCTGGCTGACAGAAATACTTAGCACTTATTTAACCAGTGTACACCGAGTTCATAATGTGTTTGCTGTTTTATCAGTTTGCTCTCTTCACACGTTACTGCCCTATTTTCTTTAATTCAGAAACAGAAAATACACACCAAAAAATTTGCACTTTCATTTTGAAAACCTTCCTGGTAAAAGAAAAAAAAAAAGGCAAAGAAGCCTAAATATTTGATGTTTTTCAAGGATTTGAAAATTATTGGTTTGTAATTAAGAAGATTTAAACTGATCGTAACTAAAATTAAACTCCTTGACATAAAACTAAGTGGGCTTTTTTTTCACTTCATATCCGTCCCAAAAAAGTGGCATGGTTCAATCCAATTTATTTCATCAAGTTGTCAATGAACAGAGAAATCAATTGTTTACGTTGCTATAATTCACAAAAGGTGCTGCCTTGTAAAGTCTTTCGCACACTTCTGCCATTGCACATGTGATTTAGTCCCACTAATTTCACAGTACAAGAAACGAAGACGATCAGTGTGCTGGATGGTTGCTTTTAAATACAATTGCTGGCAGTAAATTGAATGAAAAAAGAGCACAACCCAGATCACAGTCTTGTTAGTTGTGTTACGACCTTTTCTATCATTGCCACAATTTATAGCTAAAACTTCTGAAGTTAAATAACAAAATCAGTACTTCTTTCTTTTGCTCTTTTTCTTTTAAGAAATGATCCACCCTTCAGCTGAAGAAAAGCCTGAAGGTATAAGATTAAAGGCTCGGAAACAAGATGATGAAGAAAGGTAACTTTGTATTTTAACATGTACAATACGCTTATTCTTAAAATAACGTCTGATGTGGAGAACTGTCCAAGAGCAGACTGTGAATGAGTCTGGCAATACTGACCGAGTGGGAGCAATCACATGAGCAAAGGGTACAGGAGTAAAGGTCATCATTATTTTCCATAATTAAGACCAGGTCAGTTCTTGTAATGTAAGCCCTTCCTATTGCAGAAACAGGTGGTCAGAACTCCCCCTCATCATGCACAAAACCAGATTTAGTTGTGCTAGTTCCCTCCAGGATAAAAGCAGCAAAAAGGACAAAAAAAAAGATGTGGCAAAGGGAAGCTCAAACATGCAGTGAAAATATCCACCAAATTACAGTGAGCATGTTATACAATGTAACTTTTAAGTATCCAATATATATTTAGGTTTTGTTCTTCTCCCACTAGTATTCCCATAAGACATCAACTTTATTTTCAAATTGCTGTGGGTCATAGCATTACTACACTGTGTACTTACATGAATTGTCTGAGTATTTCCTCTCATCTATGGAACTGATTTTTTAAAATTTCATCATAGGATTTATCTTTAATTATTCAGAGATTCTGCTGTACTTCATCTTTGTTTCAGCTACAGGAAGGACGAAAAAGATTAGAACTCACGCATCACTGCAAGTTATTGCAAAGCACCACTCTACGCTGTACAGATTGCATCAGAGGTTCTAATCCCTGCAGCTAGGTCAAAGGCACAGAAAAATTCAAATGGGGAGGCATCAATTTAGTATTTGGACTTAACCCATATCCTCTTAAACTCAATAGAGAAATTCCTCATCTACTTAGCACGACCTGAAAGCAGACTTCTGAAAACTGATTAAAAATTATAATATTTTCTAGGTTTCAAAGGCCCCTTGAGAATCCAGCCATCAGTGACTAAGCCTCTCTCAAAATGCAGGCACCTATGTTACTTAGATGACACCTTTGAAACTTTCGCCTTAAATGAATCCTTGTGAGCAGACAGCAAGCCTGTGCTAAAGCCAGATATCAAAGGCAGGTGGTGAGCCTTAATGAAGCATCTACTCAAATTCAGGACATATTTCAGCAGCAAGCACTCAAGTGGATTATTAGAAGCGGGTGCTGGTTAATCTCTCTTACCTCCTGGGAAAAACTGGCATTTAAAAAATGTTAGCAACAGCAATCACAGAAGGGGAAAAAAATATTGTCTCCTAAAAAGCCAGTCATTCTGCTTCCCTGCAAGATGTGACGTTTTAAGATATTCTGCCCATCAAATCTGAGCATATTCAGTTGAACTGGACAGTTTCTTGCTAACTCTGTGGGCTTTTGACTCTCTTAGCTTTCCAGGGATTTGCATTTGTATTTAAACCTCTGCTAAGCTTCCTAAAGAAAGGATTTGTTTAATTATTTTGCATTTTGATACTTCCAGATCTGAAACAGAGCTACCTGCCTTGACTCTTAATGAGCGCCCAGAATCCCTTTAAATTTCAAGGGCTCTCTGTCCGTTCCAGGGAAGTTGAGGGAGCCCAAAACACCCTTTGCCACTGGTGAGAATCCAAAATATTCCAGTGCCACCCACACAGCAGCCCTAGTCTGGAGCCAGAATCTTGACAATCTCCTCCACACCCTCTGTTGAGTTTTATTCAAAACTGGTTTAGCTTGAATTTTTTTTTTTTTTTTCAATCCAAGGATTGGCAATTGTGCACGGACAATGTCCTGGCTTGAAGACAGTGGGGACCCAAGGCCTCACACCAAACAAACTAGCAAGAAAATCAGAAGATTCTACATTTTGAAAAGTGAACTAAATCATGCAGTTTCTTTACAGATTCAGGTTTTACACCGAAACCCTGCTGTTACAAATGCTTGAAAATTTGTCACCATCTCATGTATAAACTCCATTAAGCATGGGCGAGATGGGGTAACTTTTAACTGCTATAAGCTCTGGGTGGCTTTTGGCAGAGGAAATCTTTGCACAGAATCTAGCTCTATGCAAGAAAGGGGATATAAATCCCTCTGTTATTAGCGAGAAAACACACCCAGCATGTCAGGACAACACAGAAAGCGTTCAGTGGCCAAGGGAAGGGTGAAGTGACATGGTACATAGCAGTGACAGCTGACCACAGATAACATTACTAAAACACAACAGATCTGATTATAGATTTTCAAGCTTGGAACACGATGAAGGCACCCCTTCTTCCTGCCTACAAGTGTCTTTGACAAAAAATTGCCCTGCAATCTCATTTTTGACAGAATTCAACATCCCATTCTGATCATGTCACCTGTACGGTCTAAAGCAGCAAATATAATTCTTGGCAGAGGCTTCCTACTTGGTACAGAGCGCCTTGAACTGAAAACCTCCACAACAAGAACTTAAAGTATTGAACTATTTTTTTAGGAACATATATGTTAAGAAGAATACAATGCATAATATTTCATGGTAGGCGGGTGGAAAGGATGAGAAAGCTCCACATGACAGTGGTCATCTCCAGGGGGTAACAAGCAAACATTTTTCATGGGTTCTCAAGACCTATGGGCAGTAGCTCTGCACTCCAAAAGGCAATTCCCATTTGTACAAAAACACATTCCCAGTTGTACTGGCGCATCCTGTGCCACTGTCACTTTGGGGGAAGCAGAGAGGATTTAGAAAGAGAAGAAAATATTGTCACAATGAATGCGTTGCTGTGACGCTTCAATCTTCTGGTCCAGATTGCAGACAATGAATCCCAAATTAAAAAGGATTTTCTCTGAGAAAAAGAGATTGAACTGTTCACCACAAGAAAAACTCATTTTCACTGTCTGATCACCTAATTTTACTCCCCTGAATAACAAGACATGGGAGTTTCCTGGACCAATTCCTGCTCCAGATATAAAACCTGTGCTTGAAATACACTGTTTTATATATACATATATATATGTGCACATATATACATAAAACCAATACATACCATACAAAACCAATCTTCCTTTTAAAGCTTCCAGTGATGGAAAAATAATAATAACCCCATCAATCATCACTACTTTTACGAATGCGCATCTGATTTCAGGACTGCAGATGTGTAGCTTCCCTTTCCAGCCAGCGATTTTTCCCATCCCTTTCCATTAGTCTCAGTGATGCTGCATCAAAAATGGCAGTTTTCCACGGAATTATATAAACTAACCAAGTCTCAACGTTGTCTAGAATTACTTCGAAATCCCCCTCCATCAGAACACTTCTGACATCTTATAATTATCTATGATCAGCAAAAAAACTGTGTTCTCACCACCAGTGTGACTGGCACTGACAGAGTATTTCCCACCAGCTTTTTAATTCTGTCCAAATGCATAGACATACAAGTCCAGAGCAGCAGCACGTTCTCCTGTGTGTTCATTGTGGAACACTGCTTCTACATTTTTTAGTGTAGAATTTCTGATGTGAGAAAAATAGAGCATGTGTAAATAAAATTAAAAGAAGTTACACGAACACAAATCCCTTCACTGTTTCTCAGATATGGTATCTCAGAACAAACACCACAAGATCCAGTTGTTAAGGATATCACAAAAGTGTGTCTAACGGTCTGGAAGACTTCACAACTTAAAATAAAGGACAAATTCATAAAAAACTATATATGTACTTTTAATGTTTTAAGTTACAGGGAAACAAAATCCAGTGACCAACAATTAGGCAGTTATTCTGTATCATTCCAAATCTCAGTTAAAACCAGAGATTTCTACACAAAATATACAGGAATAAAGGAGACTTAAAAGTGTATTATCATGCAAGGAAGATTATTATCTAAATCTTATTTGCACAAGTTACACCCTAAATTTTTCAAACTGGGTTGAAAAATCTCTTATGCCTTCCTGTCAAGCATGGAAACTGCCTTTTTGAAGCTATGCAGACTTCCGTGAGATGCTTATTGTGCACTGTGAAACTGTGGTATTTTCTGCAGGCAGAATATATGCGATTTCAGAAAAGCCACTTAATTACAAACCCTATTTGCTTGTACACTGTTCTGTGAAGCAAAAGCTAATCCCATTTAACACCATCTATAAAGAAAACAGATACAGCTTGGCAACCTCCAGAGAACAGATACTTGTGTTAAAATTAACAACAGAGTTTTCAAGTTAGTTTTTCATTTTCTGTAATGTTATACACTACAGAATTTTGAACTATGAAACAAATACATTCTTGATGAATTCGTTTCTGAAAGATCTAAAGGCATGTCTCTGTATCAGTGAGATAGTAAGTAGATACGCAATAGCACCACATGATACTTTTGGGGAACTATATGGATTTAAAACTTTCTTTTTCTGCCCACAAGTTTTATCTGTGAACCAAACTCCATTACTAAGGCTATAAGTATGCTATTGTTTGATCCAGTAGATATCATGCTGGTAAAATAATGCTTTTTGAACTTTTATACAAATACTCTCAGAACAGAAACTGATGCTGCTGCCCCTGAAGAAGCATGAGTTTTTTGCATTGCACAAAGCCAAAAAACATTGGCTCCTTCTAAAAAAAGTATCCTTGCTCACTATGGATAACATTCAACCACAGTCACAAAAATATCACATCACTTATTTTATGGATATAAGTCAGACTTTTATTCTTACATGGTACTTTCAGTTACAGCGTATAAGGTGAATTTCTCGTTTAAAGAACAATTCTCGGTCCCCAAATAACAATGCAAATATGCCTACTCTAATTCTGCAATGTTTCCATCATATCCAACAAACAGAAACAACTTAAATGCTCTCAATACAAAAAGGGAAGCATAAAACTTACCCTTACTTCTCTCCTTTCATTCCAAACCATTACCACCACATGTATTTATACATTAAAATACTCCTGGGGAACAGCAAAAGAATGTTTTTGGCTGCTTGAAGCTAAGCAGCTCATCCTCCCAGTCTTATGAGAGGCCTGTGGTAGCTTCGAATAAGAAGCAAGCACTCAGTATTTGACAGCTCAAGCCAAGCAAATCTGTGTTTCTTGACCAAGAATATGTTTATCTTTACATAAAACAGAGAGATAATGAAGCAAGGGGAGCACATCTCACATAAATGTGTAAGTTTGCAGAAGTTCAGGGCTACATCGGAAGCAGTCTCCTTATTATCCTTTTGCATCCTTAAACTTCCTTTAAAGAAGCACTTGCAGGGATCACTTAATCTGCTCATTTTATACACATCTGCTTCAGGACTTGTCATATGCCATACAAACACCTAGGCAACTTTGTTTTAAAAACTGTGCAGTAGATGTTTAATTAGAAGAAATCAATTTGTATTTGCCTGTGGAAATGCAGACATCTATAATTATATAGAACCTATTATAAGACAAAGCAGTTTGCACACTATAGAGGACACAAACTGGTCAGCTGACAGCACTCAGGGAACTGAGAGAACATTAAAAAAATATCTTTCTCATAGCCATTTCTGGTGCAATTATCTTTGTTTCTGTGCAAAGGAGGCAACCTTTTAATACATACACAAATCTATTAAAAAAAACACAAACAACTCAAACGCATCTAAGACATTCAGCAATCAAACATTCAGTTTCCCGCCTTTTCATGTGGCCAAATTTTTTTTTTTTGAGGTGGCTTAAACAACCAACATTCTCCAAACAAATTAAAAGCTCGCCAGAGGCCGAGCAACCACCCTTCTTGTCCACCCGCCCCGCCGCAGCCCAGCGACAGCTCCGGCCACAAGCTGAGGTGCTCGCCGGCTCCTGGTGACCCCAGCCCGCAGAGGAGCACAGCGCTCAGGTGCGTTTCCACAGCCCCTGCCAGCCGGAACGCGGCCGGGCCCCCTCAGCGCCGCCCGGGCCCCCTCAGCGCCGCCCGGGCCCCGCCGCCGGACGAGGCTGTGAGAAGGCCGGCCCAGCGCGACCAGACCGTGGGAACGGAGGGCACCGCTAAGACCAACGACAATCTGCCTCCTTCTGCTGCAGCTGAAGGGCCTTCCGGGGACATTTCACCCCGACGCCAGCCTCTCCGTGGGCGGGGAAGCCGCAGAGTCACCCGGGGACAGCAGCGCCCGCTGTCCCCAACTCGCCTCATTGCGCATGCGTACGCGACGCCGTCCCTGCCCGCCGCCTACGCGCATGCGCCGTTCGGCGCCCGGTCACCCCGCGCCTTCCTCCCGCCTCCTCCCGCCCCCTCCCGCCCCGGCCGGGGTTCCCGCGGCGCCTGCGCAGTCACGGGTGCCCGCTCTCCCCTTCACCCGAAGTTTCGTGAAGATTCCGGAAGGCTTCGGCCGGCTCTTTCCGCTGAGGGCGCCGCCCCGTCTTCCGGCGCTTCCCGGCTTCCGGCTGCCGCCTCCCGTCCCGCCGGTCTCCCGTTCTGCCGAGCGGCGGGGTAGGAAGCGCCGCCGGCCGCTCCGCCGCCATGTCGCTGTTGTGCTACAACCGGGGCTGCGCCCAGCGCTTCGACCCCGAGACCAACACGGAGGGTGAGAGCGGAGGGGATGGAGGAAGAAGGGCGCGGGGTACCCCCCTCATTGCCACCCCCTTCTCGGAGGGGGTGAGGGAGGTTCTCTCGGGGGGTTATGATGGGTCTGCAGGGAGGGTCTCTGCTCCCCGCCACCCCCTCTGCTCTCCCCCGTTGCCGGCGGCGCGGAGCTGTCACAGGCCCCCGGGCAGGGAAAGCCCTGGCTGGGGACAAGGGGGTCCCTCCCGCCATGGCCTGTCTGTCACCGCTGGTACCGCCTCGGTTTGGGGGCGGTCAAGCGGTGCTGCCGGTGTCTGCGTTCAGGGCCGCTGGACAGCGAAGCCCGGCCGGTGTCCCGGTGATGCGGGGCTGGCGGGGAGCCCGGCTCGGCCGTTCTGCTGTAGCAGTAAAACCGGTCACAGCAGTATGAGGGAAAAGAGGCAATAAGGAGCAGTTCTGTACATTGCTGTAGTGTGTTCTAAAGGTAGAAACTGGAGGCCTCCAGCAGCAGACGGCCTCTGTGGGTTGTTGAATACATGCCAGTTATCAACGGCTGTAGTATGTGGACTTGCAGCAGGTTGATTAAACGTATCGTGTGATACTTTGCTTTGCCAAGTGCCCTGAGCTCCTGCAGCGCTTTCCCTGTGCATACTGGGGATCCAGTACCTGGCAAAACATCTTTAAAGCGCTGTCGTTTTAGATTTCATAATTCCACAGAAGCTGCAAGAGAGTGATTTGAGTTGTTAGCAGGCTTGCTCTCAGTGTAACTCTGTTGGCTGAATTTCTAGAATGGCCTCTTTGTATTAGCTTAATTTCTACTGACCCACAAGATTAGAAATAGGCTAACGTGTTCTAGCATGTGCCTATTTTCTTATTAAGAACCATGGCATAAAATGTGTTTATTTTTCTGAGCTAAGTATTTCCAAAGAGGGGCAGCATTTTGAGTAGGACTCGCTGACATTAGTAACAGGAAAAGCAGATGTAGTGGCTGAATGCTTCCATTTAGTGATCTCTTCCACCACCACCCCCACACCCCTTTACCACAAAAGATAAAGCAGATAGGGGTGTTTCTATTAAGAATTCTCATTGGGACTTCATAACCTGTATTTGCTTTACCATATGTTCCTGTGTTCATGATCAAAGTTGTAGTAGACACGATCTGGTTGGCATGGCCCTATGCTAAATGTGTGGTGCTTGGATTGGGGAAAATAACTTATTGAGATGAAGTTTGTTTCGCTAAATAGCTGGAACACTTACTGGAATTATTGTGTCCTAGACTAAGCAGTTCTAGAGGTAAATATAGTTTATGAACCACTTCAGCACATGAAGTTTGATAAGGCATCTAAATCCGTATTTAGCTGTGTATGGCTGTTAGGTTCTAATGTTTGTTTGTGTTTCAGAACTGTGTTTGGATTTACTTGTAAAATATTGTGAGGATTAAGGTTAGTACATGTGTTAAACAAACACCAAAGTACTTATCCCTTTAATAAGTTTTGCATTGGCATAATCTAATACTTAAGCTTGGGATCAATATATTAATAGGAAATTTTCTTAAGTGGAAATAGGTAGAAAATAAGGCCTGTTGACCTCAAAGCAGTTTTGGATCTTTCAGTTTTTTTGTCTGCATTCAGCCTGCAGTACAGATATTCCTATAGCAATGGTTGATGTAAGAAGCCATTAATCTCTTCTCTCTAGAATCAGGTGACTGAAATAATATATGTACGTATTTTCTGTAGAAACTCTAATTGTTTCTGAATGATGAGTGGCAACTGATTGACATGGACGTGTTCCTGTTAAAGAGAGGCAGAAAAAACAGCCTGAAGGCAAGCATTAAAGTATGTCTACACAGTTATGAATTAATCCATGGCGTGACTGGCAAGGTGCACATTTCATGTGCATTTTAGATGTGTTAACTATTAGTTAATCCATACTGCTGAAGACTTAGCATCAAACACAGAAGGCAGAACTTAACTTCACAAGTCGTAGTAGGTTTTTAGATTTATTTTTTTTTACGCTGTGAATGACCAAATGAACATTTCTAATCCAAGGCCGGGTCAAATTTTGCTGCTAAAACACTGGTATATGCACACTTTTGTTTAGATTTGAGAGCAGTGCTGCTTATTGCCAATCGTAAAGGTGGTGTGCACAAACAGGCAGAAAGTGTATAGGTTGTATGTGTTTGTCTCAATTTCTTCACTGTACTGCAGTGTTTTTTGGTTTAGGCTATAATTTGGATCTTTCTTAAGGCAGTTTAATTTGGTCCATTGCCAGAACAGAGGCACGTGCTCTTTCATGCTTGTTTATACCCTTTTCCTTTAGATCAAAGTTATCTATGTTGCACCTGCAGGAGAAACATAATCACAGATCTGATGAAAAAATTATTTTGTGTGTTTCTGGGGTGGAGTAAGTGAGAGATGGAGTTGCAAGAAATTGTAGGCTACATTTTTTGAGTCTGTGTGGCCAAAGTCAACTTTCTTTAACCTTACTTAGTCCCCACAGTTAAAACTGTTCCTGTGAAGTGCAGTCTCTGATCCTCTGTCTTTACGATGGCTTTCTGTGTCTCAGGCTAAGCCTTTCTTTTCTCTGTGAACTATTTATAAACTGTCGCCATACCATGTTTTCCGTGGAATTAGCTTCCTAGATTCAGCGGCTACTTGAAGGCATCAACTTCCCCAAGGTTCTGAGTGAAGTTTGTCAGGTTTAATGACCTTCGGTTGCTTCGAGGCTGTAAAGCATTGCTTGTAAAACATTGGAGTGTTTCCACAGGATGGCAGGTCAGTTTGCAAGTTGCATGTAGACAGGTGTCTCATTTTATCCTCGAGAATTCAACAGGATTCCATTGTAAAGACCTCAAAGTTTGGATGACCTGTACCATTTTCTACTCTGACATTAAACAAAAAGACAGTGCTGCAATGAATAAGCAAGGATGTAGCAATAAGGTAGCAGCAGACAGCAATGTGTGCATTGTGAGAGTGGGATTGGTTTGAATATGAAATCAGCCTAAAAAAAATTAACACCAAACAACCTGCAAATTTATGGTAAATGCATCTCCAAAAATGATCTGAGGGTGAGAGAAAATGCTTTGTTTTGAAAAGCCTTAAGTTTGTCCTGGTTAGGGAAAGGTGTTAAAATCAGTGGAGAGGTGACTTGATCTTTTTTTTTTTTTTTTCAGTGAAAAATGTAGAATAGCAACCAAAGGCTGGAACTTGAACCCTGACAAATCAGAAATAGGTGTGCTCAGGTGACTGTTGATGTGTGCTAAATTCTTGGCTGTACTCACCTCATCTGAGGTGGGATATTTTTATGGACGTAAACTTTAATCAGATATTAGAGTTGTTGGGCTCCAGATGAGTGAAAATGAGTGATGTGTTACTGTCCTCTGGTACTCAGAATGGTCAGACTGCTTAGCAGGTGGTTCTCACTGCCTCTTTTTGAGGTACTGCAGAACTCCGTGTCTCAGCATATTCTGCTGTGGAACATCCATGGCCCCCATGAGACAGCAGCGGAGGCTGGGCTGTCGTTTGCTCCATGATGTACCTCCTGCAGAGAGGGCTTCAGGGAGCAAGGAAAAAGAATTGGGCTTGGCCAGATGGACAAATAGACGCTTGTCAGTGTCTTGCTTGTGAGCTGTCCCCAAGTTAGTTGATCGTAAGGTGGTTTTGGTCTCTAAAAATGTTGCACTAACAGCAGCATCTCTCTCATTAAAACTCATGCTTGTGAGGGATTAGAAATATTAATTTAAGTCTTCTGATTCAGAAACAAGCTTTGCTGCAAACAGAGCTTAGTTTTACTACCATGGTGCTTATGATAACATACCTTTGTACTTCTGGGAAAGAATAACCTCTGTTTTTAATTTTATTTGATTTAGCGGTGAAGTTGTGGGCTCTTTATACAAAATAACCACTTTTTGGGTTTTTTTCTGTGAAACGTCCATTTACAAAAGCATTAGCTTTTAATCCTGAAGCTGAAGGAATTGGTAGAAGTTCATGGATATGTATGTGTAAGTCCAGCTGAAGGACTAAAGTCCCGAAACATGTGCCTTGTGAGTTAAGGTGGGAACTGTTGTCTCAAAACAACATGTCTGTCAAACTGTATTAATGCCTTAAACTTAGGCACCCAATATAGTGTAAATGCTACTAAGCAAGATTTCTTAAAAATGTACATATTTATAAAAAAATGAAAACAAAGTTATTTGTCTTTAAGCCCATTTAATATCTGTAGGCAGATTACTAATAAAGTTATTTATCACTTTTCTCTTTTGCCTCTTGTTATGTGAATTGTGATATTTTCACTCTTATTTTATGGAAGTTTATTATAAAAATTGTTACTCTTTGTGTCACTTTTAATTTTGGCTGTTTCTAACAGCAACAAAAATTTTGCTTTAAAGGCTAAAAGATATTTCCTGTTTCTCATCACTTTTAGACTCAGGTCATTAAATTACTATCCATGCAGTGTATGACAGGGAGAAATTATATAATCAGAGCAGTTATATTACATGTGAAAAAAATGCATCTGTTAAATAAAAAAGGAGCAATTGCTTAATGAAAGAGTGCAGTGTTGATAAACATCTGTGGAGATAATTCAGTTAATGGAACTCATGTTTCAGTGTAGGCTTTGTACAGAAACAATTAATAGCATTGACATATCTAAATTGTGTATGTGGAAGACTGGCCTTTGAGTTCAGGTCCTTAAATGACCTGGGATACCACAAACGGTGAAAAAAAGAGCAAGCTAATTATCATGAATAAAATAATGAACTTGAGATTTGTGTTAAGATAATTTTATAAACAGAGTGCTTCTATATAGAAGGCCTTGATTAGCTGCAACTATATGTATTTGATGCTGTAAACCAGTATTTTATGCCTGTTGGTTGGCCATAGTGTCGTGTTTTTACTTCTTCTGAATTATCATTAAGGACTAATTATTGATGAAGGCAAGGGATGATTCACAGAAAATTTACTTGCTCCACATGGAGCAGAAGTTTGTCTTAGATGCCTGCTTTCTGATTTGTGTTGTATAATACAGAAGAAAAAAAATCTGGATTATTTAGGCTTAATGTATACACTCAGAAAGCTTATTCTGTTGAGTCTGTGTTTTCCTTCATAATTGTGCGCTCTTTGGGAAGTGGGACAGCTCGTGGCATACATGCATCGCAAGTGTGAAATTTTTGCTGGGTTTGTGATCAATTGAATAAGGATTCTTGGTATGCCTGGATATTAATAATACCCATTTTCTTCTAGATTCGTGCACCTATCATCCAGGTGTGCCAGTCTTTCATGATGCTCTCAAAGTAAGTATGCAACTATCTTTTTAAGTCTTACTTCTTTTTCCATACGTGTAAAATAATATGCTTGTTTTCCTTTTTCATTCCAAATCTTTCAGTGATGTAGAAACTGATGTTCAGCCTATCATGTTAGAGCAACCCCATGAAATTAGAAAAGCACATTTACTCGAAACTGCAGAAGAAATTAAAAGCTGTACTCATATGGTCTAAATGCCATGCAAGTCTGTATGACACATTTCCTATTGACTGGCTTCAGGTGTCTCAGCAGCCTAATTAGGTCCTCTGAATAGGTCTTTGGAGGCATTGAGTGGTGTCATAGTCTTTAATTATCCTGCTTGGAATTTAAACCAGCTGCTTGAGGTCTTATGTGGCTTGTGAACTACTGTGTATGTGACTTTTACCTGTAAAAAATAATAGTGTTCTGTTGATCTGACGAACAGGTATGTTGGTGAAGTTAGGGCTGGTTCCCATGCCTCTGATGCAGCTGTCCAGGATTCTTGGGCTACATCTTTAGTGGTGAATTAAATATACCCGTGACTGGTCTCCAGTACTTAGGCCAACTGCATAGCCCATATTTGTGATATTGAACTGTTTTCCTCCTTCAGGATCTACTGGATGCTTCTGAAGTGCCTACAGGGAATTATCTGAGACACAACTGGCAAAACAGTACTGGAAATCATTCTAACAATAGTGTAGGGCCAGAAATGGAACCTGACATTGTTTACTGTATTCATACAGATGTAGCCTAAGTGGCCTTTCTTAGGCCACCAAACTACTGTTTAACTGAGCTTTGGGGCAAGCATTTTTTTCTTGGTATTAAGGAAGTGCTGCTGCTGGCAGCGCAGCTCATCCCTGTTCCATAATGTGGTGTCTTTTGGGCTCACGGAAGTTTGTGTATATGCACCAGGTACCGTGTTTTCTGTGAGCTGTTGCTCATATTGCAGTACGTGATGCTGGAGTCAGCCACAGCATGCCACTAGCAAATTGGGAGGGATGATCTTAGATCAAATACAATACAGTTACTTAGACCAGGGGTCTAAGTAGGAGTGGTTACATTTATACAGTCCTAAAATTACATTCAGCCCTTTGAAGGCAACCATGAGGCTGATGTGGCCCCTGTTGAAAATGAGTTTGACACCCCTCACTTAGACTATGGCAATTTGTTTTGTACAAAATTACAGTTGTACTCATAAAACAGTACATAAAACTTCTACCTAATTAAAAAGGCATTAATTATACAGTTATCTCAAAAGATTTACTCCCTCTTTTTCTTCTATATGCACCACTTTTAAAACAGTTATTCCTTTCCCTCCTTTCCTTATTCTATCTCTTGGCTTAATTAAGAACGTATTGTTTTGTATGGGCATTTTTTTTCCTCCTATGAATTCTAGATAATCTAAGCAGACAGAGTGAACCTTTTGTCTTCTTGCCTATGGAAATAGTTTCTGTTTTGAAGATATTTCAGAACCACCTACCTAAAACCCATTGTGCCACAGTGCTTAAGCTCTCAAAGCAGTGGTATATTAATTTGTCAAACTCTTGCCTTAAATAAGGTTCTTCAAGTTGTAAGATACGTTATTCACAGAGGCAAGATAATTTCTCTCTAAAATTGGACTTCAGGTTCATATAATAAAAAGTGCCCTTGATTGATATAGATAGCTATACAAGGCAGATCTCCAGCATTGAGGTGGCAAATAAGCAGTTGTAAGACTTGGCTAGTGCTCAAGGAAAGAAAAAATCCTCATCATTTTAGGAAGGGGTCCTGTACATTATGCCACAGGTGAGCCTGCTCTCAGGTATAGTATTTGTTTTGTTTGCGTGTTCCTTTATGAGATAAAATAACATTTCTGTTTTCTGTCGTACGGATTTGGCACATAACTTGCAATGGAAATATTGCCTCACATTTACTGAACTTTCAACTAAGGCAGTGTGAGTGAACTAGAAATGGCAGCTATAACAAGTTTCTCTGGGTTGGCTTTTGAAAATCCAGCTGATGACAATATTGTCCAAAGAAAGGAAAAAAATAATCTTGATATATTTCATCTTGTAAAGGAATATAATTAGTCTTTTGCTTTTTATAAGCTGTTGCCAAGTTAAGGCACTCACGCTTGTTTTGTTTTTATTCCAAAATGTTTATAGGGTTGGTCATGTTGTAAGAGAAGAACAACAGACTTTTCTGACTTCTTAAGCATTGCGGTATGTACTCATGATTACTTACAATTTTTATAGTTGTCAAATGATAGTCATAAATATTAAATCGTATATGTGCTTACATGTTTGAAATTTGTGTGGTTTTGTTAAAACTGTCTTAAATCTTGCATGCACTGTTTTTCTTGATATAATGTTGATGTCAACTCTTATTTTCAAGCTTTAATGGTTATAATTAGTTCTATCAAAATCTATTTAGATGCTTGTTAACAATGAAAGAAGGTCAATAGTTTTTGTAACTTTGCTTGATTATGGAAAGGATTCTATTTTTCTTTAACATACTTCCAAACTAGGAGATTTTCAGTTCAATTGTAGGATTTCTTTTGCAGTCAATGTTTAGAGTAGGCTAAAGGAGAAGATGGGGCTGAAGAAATCAATCAGTTGCAGTTTTTGATAATTTTTAATTGTGTGCACAGACTACAGCACATATCTATAAACATATGCTTTCCATAATAGGGCTGTACAAAGGGTTTCCATAACAGTGAGAAACCTCCTGAGCCTGTTAAACCAGAAGTCAAAACTACCTCTGAACGAAAGGAGCTCGCTGAACTGAAACCCAAATTTCAAGAACACATAATTCAGGCACCAAAACCATTGGAAACAATTAAAAGGCCAAGGTACAGTATATGGAATTAAATTTTGCCAGATTTGTGGTCAGTTGGCCAAGTTAAAGCTCGTTTGGTTATTCAGTGTTACACATCTCATATAGTGTAAAAACTCCCAAACTAACTTTAAAAGGGCTTGTGTTTGGTAGCAGGGATGATGTTATCTTAAGCTTCAAAATGAGATAAAAGAGCTCTGCTTAGGACAAGGTAGTATTGGATCTTTCAGGATTTAGCTTGCCAAGAAACATAAACTGCAGTCTAAAGCCTGTAGCTTAGAATGCCACTAGCAGTTGTGTTTAGTATTTTAAACAGTCATAAAAACTAATTTTAGGGAGCTTTTATTTAAATTTCTTAATCTCTCTTGTTTATTTAGGGTTTATATTTAGGGTTTCCTGTTGAAGTCCAAGACTGCTTTCTAAATTTCTAGTCTATTTTTCCCATAAGCAGTAAGAATTGGCATTTACAAATCTAATTTGTTTGTTGTTGTAAGGGAGGTTGGAAAGGAAGAGCCTTATAGCAGGATTTAAAGTTACTACTTTGTTGCCTTTTTAAAATTATTATTCATAAAGCTGACATGAATACATGGACATTTTTTTAGCCCAGACGAGCCAATGACAAACTTGCAGCTGAAAGTGTCGGCTTCCTTGAAGCAAGCACTAGATAAACTGAAACTGTCATCAGAAAACGAAGAGAAAAAAGGTAAGGATATAGGGAGGTTAAGCAGAAATATGATGCTAATTGTCACACAAATAACTTTAATGCTATTTTGTTTGTTGTTGTTTCTGAAGTAATTATGTCATGTAATTGTGTCCTTGTTCTTAATAGTCTGGGAAATAGCTTCCAGTCTAAGGAATGATAATCAAAGTTTAAATGTGAAGAGTGTGGAGACTTGGGTGTTAGAAGCAGTATATTCCCATTGAAATTATTTGAGCTCCCTATTTTGTAAGATATCCAGGTAGAATGGACATGATTGGAACATCCATTTCTGGATGACTGAAATTGTTTCCCAAGAAATGAACTCTACTCCTATGTCAATGCAAACGCGGTATCATATAAAGTCTTAAACTGGTGAAATTAATCTGAAGACTAGTTGGTTCTCCCTCGTCTGCTTTTCCTCTTTTTTTTTTCTTCCCACAGTTTATTTGGAATTTGATTTCAGAACTACATGACTTCTTAAGCACTTTTAATTTCAGCTTTCATTTGCAGCTATTTGTTCCTGTGCCAAAGCTTTCATTTACCTCTTCTTTCTACTTGGTATCCACATTCTTTCCTTGTGTATGTTTATAGGCAACAATTGGAGCCTTTTATAGTCTTACTTTTACAAAACCCAACAAGTGATTGTTCTCTTCCTCTATGGTTGTAATAATCCTCTTTGTCATTTTTTGCCCCACTTAAAACAATGTAAAGGTGTGGAACCTAGAATCTGATGCATGGGTAATACAGCTTTTGGGATGCTTGTATAATTTGTTTCTTTGTGCTTTTCTGGCAGACTTAAGTGCCAGGCAGAATATCATCAGCTTGAGACTTTGTTTGTTTTTTTTCCCCCTAATCTACTCCTTAGCTCATTTTACTTCTTAATTAAAGCAGAATGCTTAGTACATTTTACAAGTCAGTTGCAATTTTCTATAATATGATTCTGTTTTCAGAGGAAGACAGCGATGAAATCAAGATTGGGACAGCATGTAAAAATGCAGGCTGTTCGAAAGTAAGTGGTTCAGTTCCATTCTTAAACCCGGTTGCTAAACTATTAAGTGTGCAGTTCTGCTTTGCTTTCTTGGGTGCGTTTTGTGTGCTACAAATTGATTTGGAAGTGGCACAAAGTCCATCAGGCTTAGTGAGTGAACATTTGATAACATACTTTAATGTGGACAAATGTGGGCTGTTTTGTACCTGGGATGCAGTAAGTTTAAGATTACTTTTTCTTAAGTGTGTCCTGAACTTCTAATTTGTATGTCTGCCGAACCCATGATACTGACGTATTTCAACGTAAAATGTTAAATAAAATGTTGGTGAGAGGTGGGTTAGTGATAACACTTGAACTGCTCTTGATAATCTGTGCATAGATCAGAAGCATCTGCAGATCTTACCAATTAATGGTTCGTGCCAGAAGAATCCACAAATAAAATATTTCTAGCACCAAAATTAGTCTATATATTACATAGTCATTTAAACTGAAAGCTGTTTATACTGACACCCTTGTGCTGTACAGAACGAGACAGTGAAATTTAAATTGGTATTTCACTGGACATCTGACATTTTGAATTTTCTGCTGAAACTCTAGTGGAGAAGAATTTGTGGCAGTCTTTTATTTGTTTTTAGGAAGAGCTGATATGATACTCAGTGGCAGAGTTGTATATTGATTAATTTACTTCCTTTTGAGAATCCATGTGTTTTATGAATGATAAAATTAATTTATTTTCCATTTAACAACTTGTTTTCTCTGAATATCCAGAGTATTTTTAAAGATACCTTGGGGATCTCAAGTGACCTGTATGAGAATAGGTGATGTCACCATTGACATACTCCACTGAATGTTAGCAGGAGTGCCAGGGAACCTTTTGTGAATGAAGGTTGAATGGTTATTTTCAAAAGCTAGGGGAAGCCATTAGGTTTAGATTATTTACTCAAAAGCTTTGTTTCTGTTGTAGGTTGTGTTTTGTTTTGTTTTGTTTTACTTTTTCCTTCGGTCTATATCCTGTAACAGCAATACACTTTAAATGCTTTGTTTTACTAGACGTACGAAGGACCACACAGCACAGAAGAAGTATGTATATACCATTCTGGTGTACCTATATTCCATGAAGGGTTAGTATTCCATTAACTTTAACTTTTTAATTATTCCATTATTTGTTCCTGCTTTCTTATAGATGTTGTCTTGTTTTCATTCTGTATTTCTTCTTCAGTCAAAAATTGCAATACTTTAAAGGGGGTGTACTAAATTAACATTATGTTGCACAAAATAAGGATCTTAAGTACGCACAGTAACTAGTGTCCTAAATATTGTTTGTTAATTGCTTTGTGAACTTTCAAGGATGAAGTATTGGAGCTGCTGTAAAAGAAAAACGTCTGACTTCAATACATTTTTAGCTCAAGAGGGCTGCACAACAGGAACACACGTATGGACTAAAAAGGATGCAGTAAGTAGCATTAACGTTGCATTCTGTAGCTGGCCATTCTGAATTTTGAGTACTGAAAAGTAGTTAGTAGCTTGATTGAGTTCTTAGTGTAGTTGAGCTGTTACGGATTACTGCCTCTGAAATAATATGGAAAATATACACAGCATGACAATGTGAAATGGAATTTAAAGTACTCTGTGGTAGAAGTATACTTGTAACAAAGTACAACCTTTAGTTTTCATGATAAATATAATATCTCTCTTTTATAGTAAAAGTGCTTTTGGCAAATTCAGGAAAAAAGCAGTGTTTTATGCTTTGATAGTTGAGAAAGTCTATGGTATTCCGTATAGAATGTGTTTGCTATATATTCCTTTAAAATAAGGTTATTAGAAATCTTTCTTCTCCCAAAGACAATGAAGAGAGCAACTGTACATGTTCCGTGGTAAAATAACTGTGATCCAGGTTCATTCGGAGCAATTGAGTTGTTTAGGTCAGCATGGCAGGGGAGACGAGGTTCCATGGGTGGGGACAGAAGGGTCTCTTTCTGTCTAATTTGGATTCTCTTTATTTTTCTGATCTGGATGTAACGCACTGTTTTGGTTTAGCCACCATTAAAACAAACACAGAGAGAGCATCTGTTTAGTTTGTGGGTTTTTCTTTGCAATGTTGTGAACAAACTGCAGAATTACAAGGTGGAAAATATTTCCATTCAAGGTTTAAAAAGGCTCTTAGAGAATATTTTAGAGGATAATAATGCAACTGAATGCTTACTTCAAAAACTTGAGCTGGTCACATACTAGATGCACGTGAAGACAAAATTCTTGTTTTAATCAAACACTCAATATGTTGTTTATTGCTGAGGCAAAATGGGTTTGATACTGCAAACATCAGTAACTTTTAACAGAAGAAAATAAAGATATATTCTAAAAAGTGTAGTTCTATTACGTCTCTCTGTAACAATTATTTCACAAGTCCTTTACTTCATTCAAGTAATGGAATTGCTGGTTGCTTTGAAAAGCTATGTTTGTGTTTAAGAAGTATTTTCAAATACAGAACAGAAAGATTAAAGAAAAAAGCTGGAGTTGTGAGCCTAAAGCAGGAGAGTATTCTTGTAAAGAATTTACCCAGATGTTTAGAAACTATGTGTGTATTAAACATGTGTATGCTGAGATAATGGGCTTCTAATTACCGGGGTTTTTTTGGCTTTACCTTTTTGTTGGTCTTTTCTCGTTTTTCACCATTTATTTTTCCTGCATCAGAGAAAAAAGGGTAATATTCATTATCTTTTTGCAGTAATATGGAAGTTTCTTGGAGACTTGGCTGGCTTGCTTTGTTCACTTGCTTTCTACCTGCTTGATAACTGTAGTCTTAGAAAGGAAGTTAATCCAACAAGTAACTTTTTTTTTTTTAACATTTGGGGTTTTTTTGTCTTCTGTCTCAATGTCCAGGTTTCTTACTGTAGTCTCTGTCATAAGCATTGATTTTTGGTTTTTTTTGTTTTTTTTTCACCTCTAATGTTTGTCAGGAACCAGTAGCTGAAATATTAGTAAAAAAAGATGTAAATGGAGTCTTGCAATCTCCTGTGAACATGAAATATAGACCTTTATTAGCTATGCTTATTGGCTATTAAAATAGTCCTGGGCTTTTATCCTGATTAATCTTGTAAAAATACTCCTCAATGGATTTACCGTCTTTTTTGCTGTACCGTTTTCCTTATAACAGGGTAAGAAGGTAGTTCCGTGCAGACACGATTGGCACCAGACTGGAGGAGAAGTCACTATTTCTGTATATGCTAAAAACTCTGTTCCTGAGCTCAGCTACGTAGAAGCAAATAGCACAATGGTGAGTATCTATCTTAAGATGTAATTTTTTTTTTTCTTTTAATTCTTCCAGCAGCTTGAAGTTAGGAAAATCTGGCTTCTACTTTATTTACAAGGCAGAGGTAGCATAAGAATCTTTTCTGAGTAGCNAAATTAAAAAATTAAAATTAAAAATTAAATAAAATTAAAAATATCTTTAATTTGACTTCTGCAATTAAAACCTGATAGTGGTGGATTTACTTGGTGATATGTGTAAATAAGTATAGATTCATGATTTAATTGTATTTGGCTTAATGTAATTTAATATTGTTCTTCATGGTACACAGTTTCACAGCTACTAATATTAAACAAGTGTTAGAATGCTTCTCCNAATGGTGAGTATCTATCTTAAGATGTAATTTTTTTTTTTCTTTTAATTCTTCCAGCAGCTTGAAGTTAGGAAAATCTGGCTTCTACTTTATTTACAAGGCAGAGGTAGCATAAGAATCTTTTCTGAGTAGCAACTTTTTCTTGGCATTTGTGTTTGTTCAACTATGTATATCTCTCTTTTTTTTTTTTTCGCCCTCCTTCTGTTTGGACATCTGTAATGTTTTAGGGGTTTTTTTGTTTTGGTTTTTTTGTTTTTTTAGCTGCAGTATAAAATTAAAAAATTAAAATTAAAAATTAAATAAAATTAAAAATATCTTTAATTTGACTTCTGCAATTAAAACCTGATAGTGGTGGATTTACTTGGTGATATGTGTAAATAAGTATAGATTCATGATTTAATTGTATTTGGCTTAATGTAATTTAATATTGTTCTTCATGGTACACAGTTTCACAGCTACTAATATTAAACAAGTGTTAGAATGCTTCTCCAATTTCTCAGTTGCACATTTGGAGAAAATGATACAGCTTCCAGGATGGAAACCACTGTTGACTATGATGCTGTATCAGAATCTATTAGAATAGATTTTCACTTCTGTGTCTGAGGGATAATTTGATCACTTTGTTCGTTGTAGGATCTGAGTCCTAATGTGATATATTTTGCTTAAACATACCTTAGGTGTCAAATGTTTTATTAGCCTGACAAAATTTTCTGTTGTTTTTCCTGTTAAGTTAAATATCCATATTGTATTTGAAGGAGAAAAGGAATTTCATCGCAGTGTGAAATTATGGGGAGTAAGTATCAGAATAATTTTTCTTTCTTAAAAAAAAAAATTTAAAAAAAAATCAAACTTTAGCTGCTTCTCTTTCAAAACATTTTTCCTTTTTACTCTGCTTATGGAAATTCAGTTGCATGTCATTCAATAATTACATTTAAATCTAAATCTAATGCCCCAAGTGATCAGTCTGACCTCACAGCTGGTACTGCTTTGAGCAGATGGTTTTCTCCTGAGGTCCTTTCTGACCCCAACACCATGACAGTGGTGTTGCAGGAAACTATGTAGTCGCATGCACGTGTATGTGTTAGACCAATGTATATGTTATATATGCATAGGCATATGTTCATAGCTTGGAAATGGGAGAGGGCTGACTTTTCTAGATAACAGAGGGAACTCCATCTGCCTAAACTACTCAATTTTAGTGATAAGTTACTCTTCCTAGCTTAACTCCCAAATACCTAGCAGTCTGTTTCTTAAATTGAAGTGTGAAATATGTTTTCTCTTCTAGGTAATTGATGTAAAGAGGAGTTATGTGAACATGACGGCTACAAAGATTGAGCTCACTATGAGAAAAGCAGAGCCCCTATTATGGGCGAGTCTTGAATTACCCGTGTCCAACACAGAACAAAAAAAAGAGAGTTCAGATCAATAATGATTCCAAGAGACGAGTTATTTCCCATTATGAAGTGGTGACTTGCTACTGTAATGAAATATTTAACTTTTATATAGATTCTTTTTTTTTTAATGCTAGATCATATGTTCCATTCTACAAAGAAATCTGACGCACAGTAAATGAGGGTATAAATCTGAAGGGTAATAGCTATTTCTGCTCTTGCTCCCGTGAGTATTTTTATTCTAGTTGGAGTGTCTCCATGGAGATTTAGAGTAAAGGAACTATTGCCCTTTGCTTACAGCCTTACCTACTGTGCACTGACTGTCCAAATACATTAATTCTCAGTCCACTGTGGGTGTTAATTTTTCAAGTGTTGGTTTTAGACTGGACCTACAGGACAGCACATGTTAAATTCAGCACTGTTCATTGTGAAGCATACAGTAATACAGGTACCAAAATGGTGAGTTTATGAAGCGATTAACATGCCATTCTGCATCTAGAATTAAAAAGTACATAAACAAATATGAGAGAGCACTTGTACAACACCTTTAACTGTGAAGGGGTGGAATAAACGGTATTTTGCTAAGGATTTCAGTACTTGCTGACTCTTTTGCTGCCTGTAATGTATAAAAGCAGGAGATCAGATTAAAATAAAACCAAAGTGGGCAAGAGGGCTTTTTTTTTTTGCTTTTATTTTTTTTTCTCCTGTACTTTTGGTATTTAAATTCTTATATATGTAAGTAAGTGGACAGTGAATTGGCTGAGTAACTTAGCAGCTCAGTTGTGGAGAATATACAAACAGCAGAGTATTGTAAAATTACCACGGTGCTGTATATATTTGACAGTGTTTAGAATGTATATTCTGTCCTATTCTACAACATTCAAAATTATGAATCTGTTTGCGAAGTAGGTGCATATGTGCAGGAGAAAACAGTACACACTGTAGATGTCTCAGGAAAATTATTTCCATGCGTAGCTTCAAGAGGGCTTTTTTGTAATCCAAGAATTAAATGTATCCACAGGACAAATCTTAAGAGAAACAAACAACAAGCTTTAAAATGTCTGTCTCAAATCATAATTGCACCTTTGAATTAAAATATTTTAAGAAATATTATTTCTTTTGAACAGCATAAGCAAAACGCTGTAGTTAGAAATCAAGACCTTGCTTTTGTTTTCAGTTCTCTGTCAGTAAAGATTTGTGGCTGAAAACAGGGTAGTTTTAAAGATGAGACTTATCCAAGCAGCAACTCATGTAGTAATGTTGTTTTCTCTTTCTGCTTGACATAATTCTTTAATTTTGGGTTGCAGCTGAAAGAAAAATGATGTTTTCATGTATAAGTCATATAAAATGCACACCATTATTTATTGTGCCAAAACTTACATATGGAAACAAGCAGTCCTGTGGACTGTTGAAATGTGTGGGTGCTCATCTGCCTCCCTTGGCAGACCTGGAGTAATGCCAGGAGAAACATAGAGCGGAGTAAAGGCATTAAATGTGGTTAAATGTGTGTTCCTAAGAGTCTTACTGTTTTCCAACAGGTATAATTTGACTTGAGCTCAGAGTTCTGTCTCTAGCAGTACTTGAAATCCTACTTCATGCTTAAAGTAGTAGGAAATACATTACCAAAGACGCCATCCCTAAACACCAAGAAAATAACTACAGTGCTGTATATATGAATGTCTTTTTTGGGTGCTTCTTTACCTTTATTTCAAGATCCTGTTTCTTTATTGACTTGGAGGGAGTATGGTTGCTTATTTCCTTGGGCTGCTATTAAATGTTCCAGCTCTAAGTTCTGCCTAAAAGATTCTATTAACTGCTAATAATGCCTTCTTAAAAAAATAAGTTGAAGATGGTAGGTACTGTGAAGTGATAGGGTACAAGTTTACAAAAAACGTGTGCCTGTGATTGGTCCTCTGAAAAGTGTACATGTGTTCCCTGGTCTGTTCTGAACCACGAAGTGGAGCTCTTACCAGTATAATACTGAGAGCAATCACTTTAGGGAATGAAAACATTCCATCTTGCAGTATCTGGTGACGTGCCAGCTGTGGTTTTGTGTGCGGAACTCTGAACTTGAACAGCAAAGTGAGCCATGTTTAAAAGCTAGGATAAAGTTCTTATTTAACAAGCAAGTTCAAACGTGCTTATCTATATGGATGTGTAAATACCCTAAATATCTTATGTTTTCCACTTTTTTTTTTAACATATTTTCAATTTATCTACATCCTCCTGCAGTAGGTTTACGTCATGTAAAATCTGTTTTAAAGAACTACAAGGGAAGTGGAATTTCTTGGGAAAACAGAATTTGTGTTTTTAAGCAAGTCATGTGCTGCCTTAGAATACTGAATGCTAAATGGAGAAAAACGTGGGTGAATGGACCTTCTGCTGTTACTGGTGGAGGCTTTGGGACCCCGTAGCTGTTGTTTTAGAGTACGTTCTGCTGGCAGCTGGGTCAGCTTGGTCATAAGTGGAAGAAAGCTCCTGTAAACATAGCTCTCAGCTTTGCTTTTGCTCTTTATTCACTCTTCCTACTCTTTTACTGTTGTTCATACTTTCAGCAGAAAATTAAAGATACCTCCGGAGTTCTATAATGACTTTCCCCGTCTATGACAATAAAACCAAGTTTAAATTCAGCCGTTTAAAAAAAGTAAGCAAACAAGCAAGCAGAGAAACCCCAGCTTTGATCAGGCAATAGGTTTTACAAATAACAGCCTAATTTTCCATAGCCTGTGGTGTTTTTCAAAATAAAAGGATAAACTTTCAAATTGTACAGACTACCATGAGTCTCTTGTTTAATTGCATTAATTTGTAGCAGCCTTTTATAACCAGACATCTGCATCTATGATCAGCCTGCAAAAGCTTTATATCCCTGACTGAATTTGGGTGTTTTGATCCGTTGCTCAGATCGGTCTTCAACACGCCGGTGTTTGATCCTCATTATTTGATGAAATGACGTCTTGACGTGCATAGTGGTAGCTGACACTCAATGGAATATTGGTGTGGCTGTAACTTTAATTAGTAAATGTGAAGGAAACGTGAAACCATCTGTAATAGAGCAGACCAGTGACAATACTTTCTCAAAAGCAAGATCTGAGAAGCAAGCTGAGTGATTTTTGATCATACAGGCTTTCACCGGTCTAATACTAGTGGAACTGAATTGCAAACAGGTATGTACTTGAATACTTGCAGTTAAATTTACCCTTTTCTTATGTTCTCAGAAGTTGTGCTGTATTTAACAAGTTGATTAACTTGCTACAGTCTAGCTATATTTTTATAATTATTGACACTTTAGAAGCTGTAGTGTGTTTCAGTACGGGTTTACATGTTTCACATGTTGACAGCGTGTTACATGTCTCAGAACTGACTGGCCAGGTGCATCTAAAACTTTTCCCTTACAATCCCATTTTAATCTGAAATATTGTGTGGATTTACAAATTTGTGACAGAAATTTTAATCTTCTCCCTCGTGTATGAGCCTGTTTGCCTGTCTAGCATTGTACATCATCTGTAACATCATTGGAGGAGCTGGAATTTAATTTTAATGCACTGTTAAGCACTGGGCTATTCAGCTACCCTGACTCTTACATTTTACATAGCACTGATGTAACTTGAGAAAAAAAAATCTTCCATTGGATGATGTTCTGTAACATGTACATTATCAAGTCACCATTTCAGTAGTTTAGGAACTAGTTTTAATAGGAATTTTGCCTTGGAAAAAAAAAATATGTAATAATGCATTCTTTGCTTGCATTCTTTAAACATGGCATGAGTACTGTTTAAATACTGTACCTGTTAATCATTGGTCTTTCCCAATTGCTACTATTTTATTTTAATCTCCATTCAGGAATGAGATCCTTTTTAAGGTAATGAGTTACGTGTCTGGAACACTGTATTAAGGCGGTATTAATTTTTCCATTATAAGAGTCTTGAATTAAAGTTGGGGAGATGTCTTTTTGCATGGTTATTTGATTCTGCACATTCATACAACTTCCATATGCAGGAATTAATCTCATGACTTTATGCTCTGTTGTTTTTTTTTTTAAATGTATTCAATAAAATTCTTATTACATGCTGGTTTCATTTTGGGTTTTTTTGAATTCTTTTGTCATGGGAGAGAAATTCTCTTTGCATTTGCAATACTACTGTAGAAATAAAATGTAAGTGGCCATTTCCTACAGGTCCATCTACTTAGGAGGGAAACTGTGTGGTGAAGGGTTTTTAGCCCACCCCTCGGTTTCGTTCTTTGCCTGTTGTTTTGTGACACAACAGCCTGGTCAGGACATGCAGGCTTTGCAGCACTTGGATAAGTGCGACTGCTCGGGTGGGGGCCTGTCTCATTCGTGGAAATTGTTCTGTCTGAGAATTTTGAGCTGTCACAAACTTATTGGCACTGGAATAATTTCAAATACAACATTAGGGCTGCTTTTAAAAACGCTGAAGATACTCCAGCTCTGCTGTTTTTTCTTTCCTACTTTCTTGATTTCCTGGAAAAAAGGAAGAAGATACCTATCCAAACCTCTCTTCCTGCAATGAAGAGAAAAAGGATTCGCTTCTTGGGGACTGCAATTTCCTGTGGTAATAAAAACTTGGTGTTTTCTCAGAATTTGGGTAGGTGTTTAAACAAAAAAACAGGATACTGTCACAGACGTTATGAAGTAACACACAGTTACTGTGCCAAATGATTGTTAGTTAAGCTACCTCAGTTTCTTTGCGTTTCCAAACTGATAGGGAGGTGGGATGTTGGCAGGATGGGCAGGCAAAGGATCCGGTCCTTGAGACGTCTGTGCTGCCCACAATCGCTGTTCGTAAGGTCAACGTTTTCCTGTTCAACTTAGAAAATTCTGTTTTCCTGACACAACGTTGGCATGAACGGGATTGAAGGGCTTCTGTATGTGACAACTATCGACTACGTGTTTGTAGTCAGTCCTGTGAGCCTGAAAGGGCAGAGGCTGCAGGAGCAGGTACCGGTCATCTGGTGGGATGCGAAACGCATAATTTTGGTTTGGTTTTTTTAGCTCAATTGATCAACCTATATGATGACAGATTCTGGCTGCCCAGGAAGTGCGCAGGTATTTCTGCAGCCGGTCACTTCCATGTGAGAAGGAAGCATCTTCTTGAATAAAATGTTTTTGTTACTAACTGGAAACGAGTATTTGAAAAATTAGTTTCTGGTTTAATACCAATTAAAGCTGCATTGCAACAGAAGCCATTGAGAACCAGCTGGAGGCTGTTACCTTACAACCATCCATGAAATATTTTTAGTCCAAAATATGTTTTAAATTTGTGATAAATATTGATACTGCAATATTGCCGAATTCAGTGCTTAGGAGAAAACTAACCTAATGTGCTTAATACGTATGCTAAACCGAATTTGTTCTTCCTCTATTGAAAATTAGACTGATGTGTAAGAGGCAGAGTTGATACTGTGCGCTGCTAGACCCCAAGGGACCTAATATTTTTTGGTTTAAGAGAACATTTTGTGATCAGGTTATATTGTTGTACACATAAACATTAACCCATACTTTAAATGTTCAGCTTTCATTTGTGAAAGCAGTTAGCATTTGGAGTGTCTTCTCAGGAACAAACCTACCACAAAAGTGTTCAGAATTATTCTTTCATTGTAGATCTGCAAATAAGGAGCCTGTTAGCACTTTTGTTACAAAATTTTTACTTCAACGGATTTATCAATTAAATGGGATGGTTTTACTTCCCAAGAGCAGTTAATGGCTGTAAAGAAGATAAGGTGGAAAAATGAATAGAGGATATTAAAATGTAGTTGAAAATATTTTTTTAAGAGAAAGGTTTTCACATGTTTATAGAAAAAATGAAATAGTTCATAGAAAACATGCTAAGACTGAAGGGTAACACAGAGCAACACCAATTGTAAATGAGCCGAAGCACTGAATGTTTTCAAATCAGTGTTTTACACTTTTTTCCTGTATCTCTATAAAAATTCACCTTGTTGCTATGTTTGTGTGAGCACAGTGGCATTGTCCAGCTTTTCCTCTTTTGCTGTTTTTTCTCCTCAATTATGTTTTATTTTAGAATGCAGACATTAAGTTTATTGCATTTATTATTGAACCATTATATTGATCCACGCTGCCTGAAGACTGCAGCATCCTTGGGACTTGCACAATGAAAAGTGGCCAGAAGTTTCAATGCGTTTGAAGTGGCCATACCAAAATGTTGAGCACAGAATTCTTAAGCTAAAGTGTGTGTCATTATAATGTATTTTTGCATTTGACCATTTTGTTATATAATGCAGATATGTTTTAAGTAAACGTAACTATTCAAGATTATATATTAGAATCTGCAGTGTTATGCAACCTCATATTCCCTCCATACATTGTAGGTATTCTTCATTGAAATTGTAAATACATTTGTCTGCAGAATGACCACTGGCCATGAGAGAGATGACGGATTTCGACAGAGCTTCTCCATATTCTGGTAATTGTGTTTTAGTACAAAATGGACTATAATACTGCCAGAGAGGCAAGTGCCGATTCCTGCAGTTACACTCTGAACCCTGTATAAATACCGAGTCCTTAGGCAGGTTATCATTTACCAAACTGCAGGTGACAAGCATGATTGATATTTGTGAAAAAAACGAGTCAAATCAGGCTGAATTATGTGAAAGAGGATGGTTTGAAGATGTAAAAAGAAAAGCTAGGTCCATTTCATCTATTTCTCACGTTTACCAGGACTAGAGGCTATGTATGGAAAGACCATATACATATATATATATAAGTAGCTGTCCTTAACGATTGTTCTTTCGAAAACCTGGGGTCTCCCCTGAGCAGTGCCCGAGTGCCCATCTCTGCTGACACCTCAATAAGCTTTTTCCAGGTCTGTAGGGTCTCAGCACTTGCCGAGCTTGCTTTGAACATCTCTTTGCCTGCCTGCAGCTTTGTTTTACCTTTGTTTCTCCTTTTATAGTTCTGTAGTATAACCATATATATATATATATATATATATTAGTAGCAAGCAGTTTTTCTGTGCAGAACAGTATATTTATGATTCAAGCACCATGTTGTGGAGGAACACAAGCCTTGAAGCTGAGACACAGGATGTGGTGTAGAGGACCGTGGGCAAGGGATGATTAGAGAAGGGGCACAGATGATACTGGAGACCCCAGGAAGTTAAACAGCTCAGCAGTAGTTAAACTATTGTAGACTTATAAGCTGGGCAAAGCTGGTTCTGGCGGTCAAAAAAAAGAACTCGGCATATATAAGAAGCTGCATGTAATGCAAGGCTGAGTTTCAGAGCGATGGAAGAAGAGCAAGGTGCAAGGTCTGCTGGGAAACATGCGAGCCCCATTGGGTGGGGAAGAAGACAGTGTTAATGTCATACTCCTCCTTGTGAAGGGCTGGAGATCATTGACCACTTGCTGCAGCTTTCCAACCCAACAAGAGGGTGAGGGGGTGAACACTAGGGGAAGTGTCTATTTAGTTATTTTAACTGTTTTACTGTTTTGTTATTGAAAGGTGTGCCTGTAATTGAATTCTTTATTTTTACTTTTTTTTTTTNGGGTTTCACCACCCTCACTGTAAAAAATTATTCCTCGTGTCTGGCCTGAATCTCCTCTTCTATGGGGTGTTTGCTTCTACCCGTGGTAAGGCAGGCAGGATCCTCATGTTTTACTCCTCTGCCGTGGCAATGGGCGATGCTGTGTGATGCCCATGTTTCTGCAGGCTGGAGCAGGATAATTCTGTCTGCACTGCGGGCTGCAGATAGTGTTTTAGCACAGGCAGGAGGTGCCAGGGCGTGCAGGCTTGGGTGGAAAGAGCATGGAAACATGGCCTGGGAGACAGAGAGAGCCGAGGGAGCAAAAGCAGCGCTTCAGGTGGGGGTGTTGTTTCCAGGAATACCTGAAAGGACGAGTGATCTCAGAGGGACCTAAATCTTTCAGTGCTCAGTGTTCACAGCTGATCGTTTCCCCAGCCTGATGTCCTGCTGCGTGTGGATTGTGTAAGGGTGCGTTGTCACAACAGTCGTTGCGTCCAGCAACTGTGGCTTGAGTTTCCTTCTAAAAATACAGCCAGGTTTGGAGGTATCGTGGATGGCAGCATCAGGAGTGTGTCAGCAGCTCACTGTCAGCAAGCTGGCAAAGCACATCTGGAGAAGGTGCCACGTAAACACAGCGAGTCTATTCTTATCTGATACCCTCCTGTGAAATGCTTTTCCCATTGTCGCCTCTCTTGTTCTTTCCCTTTATGGAAGGCTGGAACGTGTTTGCAGTTTACTTGAAACAGGTCCAGCCCCTTCTGCATGAGGTGCCGAACAGACCAGTCCTCCGACTTTTCCATTCTCTGAGCTCATCCAGAAAATGGATTTGCCTTAACGGTGAGTTGAAGAATAGCTCCTAGATTTCCTTGGGTGAGAAAGATGTTTAAAGGTGTAGGATCCATCATGACAAGCACTGTGTTGGCACTGACGGGAGCTGCCTTGACAAATTATAACTGGCACAAACAAGTATAGAGTAATTCACGGGACACAGAGCTCCTAAACTGTCATTTAGACTGTTCCTCTTGCTGACACTGATTAACAGAATTACCTGCTGAATTTGCCTAAGAGCTGAACTCTAATACACCATAGCCTTTCAGCTAAACTGCAGGGTTAAGTGGTCTTGTGTTACTGGAGCTAATTTTAGTCTCAATGGTGTAATGGAAACAGTCTTTTGCTTTTAAAAAGGCTGCTCACTAAATTCATCTCCTACGGGCTCCTGTAGGGACAATTTCTGTGTAGCAGGTGCTGCTCAGTGAGGAGCACAGCGCTTTGGTTTGGCTGGGAAGAGAACGGAGTAGCAGAAGAAAAATTCTGTGTTTCATCAGTGTTGACTTCTCTGCTTTGCCGTAGGGAAGTCCATGATGTTCATCATCATTCAGCTCTCCTGATGGCACTCTTAACTGTATGCTAAAATCCTGTGAATAAAAATAGAGGAATTTAGAGTAACAGAGAGAAAAAATAGGCCATGCTGAGTATATCCTCTTCCTACCAGCTGCAGAGAGGAGGTTCCTGACTGCTTTTGATGCTGTGTCAACTGGCAGTTCCAGCTCTGCCTCCTTGAGGGTTTCTACAGTGTTGCCTGGGAGGTGCAGAAAGTCCTCAGAGACTTTCAGACCCAGCCAGGATCTTCCAGAATCTCATCCTGCTGCTGTTTTCCGTAGGAATAATGTGGGGTCACTGCAGTAGCTCTTCTCTTCACATGCTGCACATCACCACTTACCCTCTGAATGACGCCACCCCAGGAGAAACTATTTCTGCTCTCAAGCATTTTTTTTTTTTTTAAAAGACCTCTGATCGACATACTTCATCATTATTTTGGCTTAAACAGGAGAAAAATGAACCTTTTAAATCTATATTTATTCATTTTCATGGGCTTCAATCAAGTGCACATGAAGGAGGAAGCACGTTTTGCCAGGTATTTCCTTTTTACGTGGAAATTCCCTGTTTGCCTTATCCTGCCATGATCCTACAGCAGCGACCACTGACAGACCTGAAGCTGGCTGCTGTTCACAAGGAAGGGGCACTAGTGGCTTTTTTCCACCATCTGGATATCCCAGCCGTTCCTTGGGGGCATATTTAGTTACTGCCCATGGCAGTAAACATGAAGCTGTGATGGAGCAGGAAGAGTGGGAGATTCAGGAAATGGGAAGAAAAAGCAGTGCAGGGAGGTACCAGTCACCGTTCACAGGGCGTCACATCCTTCAGCAACACCTTAAGCTATAGATGTGGAGATTAAGGGTCTGGAGAACCTTTCGTATGGAGACTGAGAGAGCTGGGTCTGTTCAGCCGGGAGAAGACTGAGAGGGGATCTTGTAAATGTTTATAAATATCTCAAGGGTGGGTGTCAAGAGGATGGACCAGACTCCTTTCAGTGGTGCCCAAACATAGGATGAGGGGCAATGGGCACAGACTGAAACACAGGAGGTTCCATCTGAATATGAGGAGAGACTTCTTTACTTTGAGGTGCCAGAGCCCTGGACCAGGCTGCCCAGAGAGGTTGTGGAGTCTCCTTCTCTGCAGACATTCAAACCCACCTGGACACCTTCCTGTGTGATCTGCTCTGGTGAACCTGCTGTAGCAGCTGGGTTGGACTGGATGATCTCCAGAGGTCCGAGCCAACCCCAACCATTCTGTGATTCTGTGAGATGAACAACTCGATAACTGTAAGTGGCCTCAGTAAGGTAGAAGAGAACAACTAAAACATAGTCACTGTTCTGGTGTCCTCAGCATTGACAACTCACTTCTCTTGTGAGCAGGCTGACAAGGTCAGTTAAGCGTTATTTTGTCCAACAGAAGAGGTTAAGGCATAGACTATGGGAGTGTAATTGCCTCTTCATGTGCCTAAAGCTTGACTTGTGAAAAGCGATTTCAAAGTAAATTATGAGCACAATATCCATAGGTACGTTGTCCTTCATCTTTCAGAGAGGCTTACTGGAAGCGATGACAACGAAAGCCTTTCTTCTTGGTAGCATATTAACCCCCAAATGAACTTCCCAAAGGACTGAACTACAGTGATTTCTGGTTCCCTTTTCTGAATTCAAGGCATCTGAGATCAAAACAACTCTTTCCATAGCCTAGCAATTGTTAGAACTTCTGTCCTGTTTTTGTAATTCTGTATTTCTAGTACCACATCTGTTCTAGTCTACATAAAAAAAATAGAAGATTTTATTCCCACAACCTGATGCAATTTATGGTTGTGAGACACGCTGTAGGTTATTTTCAGCTGCCACAAATCAGAACGTGATTTAATAAAGTTCTAGCAATTTTGTTCGTTGTAAAGCACGTAGATGAGAAGTGCATTTAAAGGACAAATGAAGCAAGAATCTTTTTTTTTTTTAACAAATTAAACAGTTTTGAATAATTAACCTTCTTGTGCATTTCGGTTTTCTTTGAATGTACATGCAGCTACTGATGGGAAGCTTTCTTCAGGTCTTATCTGAAGACAGAATAGCATCAAGCCCCATGCCAATAGTGACAACATCCTCCACCTCATCAGTTGGAAGAAGACTTCTGCATGAAAGAAATCTCCCAGGAAAAAACAGCAACAAAAGCCGTCATGGGTTGGGACTAGTGAAAGTACCGAAAGGAGCAGAGAGGTCAGCTTTTGGTTGTCCCCACAATCTGTATATTCCGAAGTGCAAATAAAGGAGAGAAGTGCACAATGTGCTTCAGAGGGATGGATAGTCACTCCTCAATAAAATGCTTTTGGATTTCTGCATATAATCAGCCATTTACTTGATTATTAAGAATGGCTAGTACCGTTTGGGCAATTAGCAGGAGGGCCAGTATTTTATTTTTTCAGGAAAAGAAAGCAAATCAGTACAATGAGCACTCACCAGTCCTACAGAATAGATTCTAAAATACAGAGAATGCCTTTTCTGTCTTATAAAAGCAATTATCAGAACAAGAAAAATACATGAAAATGCATGTGCTGAGCTGTTACATGTTTTTTCTCTCGAAATATGTGCTGTTGATCACTGCTGCAGACAAGATTTACCAGTAACGTGGCAAATAACTGGTTTTGTAATTGTACATCCAAAATAATGGTCCTCAAAATTGTCGGATCTTTCAGAAAATTCTCATTGGTAACTGATTCTTTCTTTTCCCCACCCCCAAATTTGCTTCTGTCTAGAGTTGTTCTTTCATCAGGGTCAGAGAAGTGGTGATTTCTAGTTCGAGAGTTCTTTGATGGATTTCGAAGCCATCATCCTATGCTACTTCTTCCAGTGTCCCTGCTGCTGCCTGCACAGTGAAGGCAGCGATGGAAATCTGCCTCTTTACTTCTTCCCAGGCTCTGCGCTGATCTGCTTTGCTTTCAATATCAAACATGGCATCATAGATCCCCGGGAAGGACTCTCCAGCGTACTTGTTGTGACTGCTTGGAGCAAAGATGACATGTCTGGCGGGAAAGAAGAAAAAAATGTAGATAAGCTAAATAAAGTAATCATTAATGGTGTGTATGTTCATTGTAGGGAACTGTATATATATATATATATATATATATATATGTGTGGCAGTTGCACACCCCCAAGCAGTGAGGTTTCTGCCCTTTCCATAGGGCAGTTGATGGGTCTTTAGTGTATTTTGTGCCCCACGGTGCCTGTCCCCACCTACACACCTTGGTCAGTGCTAAATGTCACCTCCTCCCCATCGCCCTGGGCACAGTGACTCCTCATGTTCACACCTCCCCAGCTCGGGGAGCAGGAAGGTGGGACCCTCGGTCAATAGACAGGGCCCTCAGCCAAGGAGGTGCCCAGGCACAGAGGAGCTGAGAAGTTTCTGGATCATACTCGTAATGACCACAGCTCAGGTTCAACTAGGGTATAACTGGAGCCTGCCAGAGACCCCCATTGAGTTGGTCTTCCTCAGAGCAGCAGGTCTGCAATCACAGTCTCTTCTCCTTAGACTGACCATCTAAGGAACATTCCCCAGGGACTGAGACACCTTGCCAACCTGGTAAGTGACCTGGGTACCCTTCGGAGTCCTTCTTTTGTAACAGAATGAGATGTGCATTTTGAATCATCACTCTAGAGTTCTGGCATCTGAGCCTCTTGAGTTCGGGTTGGTTGTGTAGTAATTGACCTCCTAACCAGTATCCAAACCTGTGTTGTATAATGTTATCAGAGTGCTGAATAATTTTGGATAAACTCTGTTTGTAGTTGGTTTTCTGCTAAACATTTCTGGTTAGAATAAAGTCTGTTTGGAGCTTTTTGCCCGCTTAAATTGATTTTTGGAGTGCCCCTGTGACAGTGTGCTACACAAAGCAGCTATGAATCCTGTGAAGATCAGAATTTACTAAATCCACAGGAAATCTACCTGGACCTGTCTTTGAAAGGACAAGAGGAAGCAGCCCCAAGGGCAAAATCTACGGTAAAGGGCACAGATTTGGGACGGGCAGCCTTTTCCTTGGGAAGAGATGATATGTTTGTCTAATTAAGAATCAAACTGTGTTAATTTTTTTTGAAAATGGGAATTAAATGAGCCTGTTGAACTAATGTGTCAGTCTGGAACAGAGAATAAAGCTAGTTATGAATGTACAATGAGAAGAGAAATGGAAATCTCAAAAATAACTAAGCAGTTGAATGACGGTCAGTGGGTCTGGGAAATATACGTGAAAAGAGGGGAAAAAATAATTTCTGGGAGAATTCTTGAGAAAATCATGAATTCTTCAGAGAAGTAGTGATCATATTGGAACAGAACTGCACAGAAGTATTAATTTTATTTGTTGGTGGTCTTTTTCTCTCAATGAATAGCTGCAGATCTGCTTTTAAATAGATTTTGTTCATACGAAGCATCCAAGCACATTTGTAGCTCGGGAAATAGTCCTCCCAAATCAAAATAAACACTAGAACTACATTAATAAATGCAAGCAAGTAAATAAAAAAAAAAAAAAAAAAAAAAAAAAAAAAGAAAAAATTTCAGACAGCTCTAAATGATACGTAATACCCAATGTGAAGAACTGAGGAAAACAACCACTTCATTCTTCCCAAAGTGTGAACAACGGTTTATCCTAGGAGGATGGAAGTGTGATTCTCAATTCTACCTGCTCGAAGGACTTCTGGCTTGGTGTGAAAGCTGTCAATCACTCAGTCAGATATGCCCCATCATTGGGAAAAGGGGGTTATCGAGAGTAAAGTGAGGTAGTCACACACCTGACACTGGAAGCCAGCTGCTTGTCAAGTGTTACTGATAAATGAACTGGGTTTCTATAAAGGGTGTTGTGGTGCACTGAACATTGTATTTCTCTGGGCCCATGTGCTTGTACAGAGAAAACTTCAGGAATAGCTGTTTAACGATTTAAGTTAATGGAGCATGTATAAAAGCAGACAAAACTGGGACAGATGGATCTCTGCAGCACAGCTCATGGGCCTTTATTTAACCTGTGCTCAAAAGTAACTCTCCAAGCTCTCTCTTCAAGACTTCTCTCTTCACCTGACCCTCACTACACACCTCTTTTCCTCCTCTTCTCCCTTTTGCTCTGCCCTCGTTTCTGCCTTCTTTCCATAGTCAATTCTGCACTCAATCCTCAGTTTGTACAGTTTTAAAAGAGCAAATGGTAACAGAAGTAGAACCACCCACACACCTGGAAATAAAAGTCTTAGAGTACAATGGCTAATAAAAACAGGGCTGGACCCAAGAACAGGAATTAAGCACCACAAGACTGGTGCAGCGGAAGAGTTCTCCTTGGGGATTATAAACAAAGCCCGCTACTCACTGGATTGTATCTAAACCAATCTCTTGAGCTGTAATTCCTATATGAGGCCTCTACAGCAATTCAGCTGACCAGTCAGTTAAAGTGGGGTTCACCTGCAGAAATATAGTGCCTTAGAACGCTGATCAAGAAACTTGTAGCCTCACCTGTAAAACTTCCTTCCTGGTAAGCCAAGGGGATCAATGAAAGCTCTTTCTATGAACATCAGCTGATCATTCATGATCCGCACTGCGACTGGACTGCAAAAAAGGGAGACAGAGACATTGTGCACAATGAGGAAACATGACTTCTCAGCTTCATTTAAACACTTTTCCTCTTGTTTGGACAGAAAAAATGACCAAGATGGTCTACAGTTTTGAAAAAGATGAGGATTTGCAAAGGGAGATATTTGATACTTGTTATATTAATGCAGTAGGATTTCTGTGCATCGAAACTCAACCACAAGATTTCACACTATACAAAATAAAATGGGAGACTTTATGAGAGTGTCAGATACTTGCTTAGTATTAAACGGCACTGGAAAGATCTTACTTATCAGCAGAGAAAAGGAAGGCTGAGGTTTAGGTCAAGATGAAGACAGCTAAATTTTGGTGTCTACTCGTAAGCCAAGTGTCCAAACTCTTGCCCTAATCTATACAGTAAAATAGAAAGGACAGGATTCAGTTGTCTAAACACAACTAGCTGGTACTGTACCAGGTGCACAGGAGTCCCATAGGGCCCTTGGGTTTGCAAGCATCATATGGATATCTTAGCTACTCCAAAGCATCATCCTGTCACCCTGAGGTGTGCTGAAAGTACCAATTCTGGTAACACCTGCAATGTAGCTGTCTAAATACGGAACAGAGTCGAACTTTCACTGCTACCTGCCTTTCCATGCATTGCACTAATTTTAATGACAAGCTGATAAGCTCTAGAGCTGATGCTCTTAATCACAGGAATTAATCTTTGCAGCTATTGCTTGTCTCTCAGTTCAAGGAGTCTATTCTACACTAATTAGAGAGACTCCTTGTGTAGCTATTGGAAAGAAAGAACTGCAAACTTGGGTACCTAAGGCAGATATACATATGTATCTATATAGGTAGATACAGATATCTACATTTTTTTCAGACTTACTCTTTCTTGTCAACTTGTTCAAGTCTCCTGTGAAATTCAGCAGCAGCCTTTGAGAAGTTCACCACAGCAGAAAAAAGAGGATCTAGAAAACGAAGGACTTTGTGAGCAACTTCAGGACATCTGGTGATCCCAATATACCTTTAAGCTGACCAGCGGGAGAAAAACTATATTTGTTTTGCTGATATAATCACACTAATTTTGTTATCCTTCTATAATTCATTGGTTTCCCTAGTGCAGACTTTAAAGAGCTGCATTATAAGCAGTAACAGACAAAGACCTTGTGCAACAAGACCAACAATAAAGCAGAGCTCTTGATAAAGCTTTCACCACTTGGCTAGGAAAAGACTGTCCGGCATTGCAAACAGAGAACTCTGCAGTTCCCTTTCAACAAAGGGATGCAGTAGGTCAAGGCCATTTGGAATAACTTAGCTAAAGAAGCAGCAGACCTTTCTTTCAATGACAGTATCAGCTGTGATGATTTTTCTGTGGAAGGGTCTGTTTAGTGCAGACCTGGGAAAAGTATCAATTTATACAACTACTTTTTTGTAGAATAAGTAAAAGGTGGATGTTGTGAGGCGAAGAACTTCTGCCCTTACCAAAATTCAACTCAGTTACAAAGAAGGAAGATCTACAACTTGTACATTTTGCCCACAAGTTTCAGAAAACTTTAGATCATAGAATCATAGAATCATTTTCGTTGGAAAAGACCCTTAAGATCACCAAGTCCAACCGTTAACCTGACACTGTCACTAAACCATGTCCCTAAGAACCTCATCTACGCATCTTTTAAACTGTGACTCAATCACTTCCCTGGGCAGCCTGTCAATGCTTGACAACCCTTTCTGTGAAGAATGTTTTCCTAATATCCAAACTAAGTCTCCCCTGGTGCAACTTGAGGCCATTTCCACTCATCCTATCGCTTGTTCCTTGGGAGAAGAGACCAACACCCTCCATGCTCCAACCTCCTTTCAGGCAGTTGCAGACAGTGATAAGGTCTCCCCTCAGCCTTCTTTTCTCCAGGCTGAACAGCCCCAGCTCCCTCAGCTGCTCCCATCACACTTGTGCTCCAGATAAACTGGAGTATCCTCTCAGGGCATAAGATTAGGTCATCTCCTAAATCTCATCCTCTGTTGGCAATTATGGCCCTTCACTGTTTATAAATTTATTGCACTATTTTAATGTGATAGGCTTTCTGTAGATGATTTATGACACTATTTATTGAGAGAGGCTTTCTCTTCCCAGGACTCCTACTGAAAGCTGTTTTGCAGTCTCATTTGCTCTTCTATTTCTAGCAAACTTATTTATTCATCACCAGCCTACACTTCCCTATTCTTGTATTAACATTTTTGTTTCGTTTACATAATTAGAGGCAGAGATTTTATGTACGGAACCTGTTTCTGGACTGCAGTATAGACAGACCCATGACACTTTCTGAGGGTGAGAATTTACACTGTGTCCATAGTTATAAGTTTGCCAGAGGACAGAGTTCTGCCGTGCTGACATCATGGCTATATAATGGCAACAGATTATATTCCAGAAGCAGTAGGAGGGGATTTGGGAGAAAATAAGAAAGGTCATCTGAAAATATATAAGGGAATTGGTTCTCATGTTCCCTAGCTGTTCAGTGCTTTTAGTGTTGGTTATTTTAGAAAATATCAAAACATATTTTTTTCCACTGCAAACCTTTGCTCCTGATAGCATACGACAAATACATATTAAATGAGAAAAAAAAATAATCCAGCCGTAGTTGTTGCAGAGGAACAGCTGAAATGTGAATCCAAAGGCAAATGAAAACCTTAATCTGTTATTTGAAAGGCAATTATGCGATTTATTCAGGCTTAATGATCAAGTTTCTGACATTCAGTGTTGTCAATAGGCAACCCTACGAAAGTGCTGAGTGAAATTAATTTTAATTGTCACAGCATCATATTTTAATTCACTATGGTGCCATAAACAAAAATTAAAATAATTTAAATAATTTAAAACTTAGCAGACATCAGAGAAGAGCCATGAAATGACAAAAAAAACCTGCTTTGTAAAAAACTAGTCAAAGTGACACATCTATAAAGTTATTAAGGAGAGGGCTAAGTGATATTGGGGGGAAAAAAAATTAAAAAAAGAATCTCAGAACAAAAATAGATACATTGGTCAGAAGGTAGTTTGGGCAACTTTTAATCTGAAATGCGGAAGAAACTCAAACAATGAAAATAAATGGCTTAACAGAAATTTTGGTAGGTGTTCTACTACTGCAAAAAGAAATAAAAGGTTTGATGTTTCCTTATAAGATATGCTGCAGTAAAGAGAAGAACATACTGAAATAAATCCTTGTGCTATGCAAAATCTCAGACAAGATGATCCATCACATAAGGCTTCCTCTGTTGCGAGGGGCCTTTTCGCAAAAAAGCGCATCTTTTCAAAATAGTCAATAATTGTCCACCTAAGCCATTATATGAAGTTTAGAAGTCACTTTTAGTTCCTCCCAGATGAGCATTTGATTTGAGCTACTTCTAAGGTTTCGCACAACCCAAAAGAGTACTGCATCTCCAAAAAGCTCGTTTGTGTCTCTAAACCACGGGTCCATCAGATAGCGAGTTAGGACAGATTAAGGATCCTCCTTGGTACAGAGAGAGGGAGAGAAAGACTCTGACTGTGGAAGCTGCCCCAGCCTGAGGACCAGAGCACTCTGCTGCTTCAGACCTGCTCTATACGCTTCATTGCAACGTGTTATATTTATATATTTATATATTTATATATTTATATATATATTTATGCAGAAGCGTTAAGAGAAGTGCTCCTGTTGCCTCAAAGCGGTAGCCGGGCACTGAGACAGATGGTGAGCAAGTTTCCCAGGGTCAGATGAGATCTTTGGCTGAGGAGGAATGGGCACCTCTGTCTCTCAAGTTCCAGCCGGTTGACATGAACGTTTAACTTGTCTTCCTTTTTTAAGCAAGACAGTGAGGAGCAGGCTGAGCTATCTCTTTGTTATCCATTTGATTGTGGTCCCTGACTGCTCATAAGCACTGTAATAATGCCCGCAATTAATAATATGCATGAAAATTGTTATAACTCCCTCATCTAGGGAATAATGTGTTAAACCCGTGTTACGTTTAGAAAAAAATTAGATGCTCTTTATTATGATTGAAACAGGAAAGTAAGGAATTCAGTTGCAGAGCTATAACTGATATAATGTGTCCCTGTATAACTCTAATTAATGCACTTCAGAAATACTCTTGTGATTATTACTCACCAAATGATACTTTGTAAGTTTTCAGCTGTTCTTCATGTTTCTTGGCCAATATATAAATTCTGTTGCTGTATCCTTTTAAGGCTTCTCCATAATCTCTACAGTCGAATGGAATGACCTGGGAGTCTGCCAGTTCATAAACCAGTTTGCCTCGTAACTGGGCGATTGTTAGCTGTTTCTTGAAGGTGGGATCATAAAATTTTTCCACTAATTCAAAGGTCTCATACACGGTGTGATAAACAGGATAATTGCTGAATTTGTCTGTTTTCTGAAAAAGAGCAAGCAAATTTGTCAGTGCCCTGTTTTCTAACTGCAGTTAAGGGACGTATTGATCACTTAATGACTATGATGTTTCGCACAGTTCCCAAATTTAAAAAGCTGTGTGCTGCAAAACACAATTTACTGTCCTTCCATTTTTATGCGTTCATTTTAGGAAACTAAAACAACCTGAATCCACAGACCGTTCCTTCTCCCTGTCCACACAGACCTGCCTCCAGCTCCATTGTACAGAGATTGCTTCCACTGAAAGTGAGAGCAGTTCGTGGTTTTGGATTGCAGAAATCCTCAATCATGGCCCCTTTTATCTTGCATAGTCACTTCTGAACAAAATCAGAATGATTTGTATATTAAGTGGGTTACTAACAGTATGGTGGAATGAAATATATACCTCCAATCAGATTCTATAAATATCTTGAAGCTGACAGCCTATAGAATATACACATCACCGTAACATGTTCTAGTCTTCAAACATTTAGGTTTCTTGCTATGTTTTTTTTTTTTTTTTAAAAAGGCACTGGTATACAAACCAGTCAAAGATTCTTTGGAGCTTTTTTAATGAATTATAAATAAATGTTTTTAAAATATGACCCCTCAGCAGTATCAAACTTCTTCAAGCGACCTGGAAGACTTACCCTGTTCTTGGTGTAGCGGACTCTGCCTGATGCAATTCCCAGCCGCTGAAAGTAAGCTTCAAAATCACTGCCTGATCCCAGCTTGTTTATTCTACATGTGGAAATGACAACATCTTAATGAGAGCACTTACTTTATAGAATGGTATTAATCTATGCGAAATGCAGATTTTTCAAAGAAATGGAGGTCATTTCTTCTGGAAGGCACATCAGGGATACTAGTAAGATCAGAGACTGAGTGGTAAGCCTAAATTACTCTAACTGATTTTATTCCACCACACTAATTCAGTATTAAATATTGCTAGGAAGATCTTTTAACAGTAACGATCCTGATTATGACAGTGACCACTTTAAAAAATGGTGCATGTTATGCACAAGAGCCATAAAATTGTATCAGACATGTCTCTTCAATCTTAAAACATCCGTCATTTATTTCCAAACTAATATGAATTGGGCAGCAATATATGTAAAGACAGATGTGTTTATAAACTCAGCATATTCCACAGTAGAATCAAAGACTGATAATTTCCACTGCAGAAGACACAATCAGTATTTGTTACTTACAAGCAAATATTGCCATCTGCTGGGTAGGTGTAGCAAGACAGAGGAAAAGAAAATTATAATAAAGACAGATGTAGTATTTTCAAATATTTATTTTAAGTTTTATATTACGTTTTAGGTTTATATGTCTAGCCTGGTGAATAATTGGTGTTTCTTAGCTATAAAAGAAAAAAGTTTCCTCTGTTCTAGCTAAAGTTCTTCTGTTAGTATAAATTTCTGTAAGGAACTATTTGTATCGTCAGAGAAGATCAGATTTGGTAGCTTTTTCCAAAGGAAGAAATCTCAGAGAGTCTGACGAATCCAGAAACTCATCTTATCAGAACCTGAAAAATGGGGTAATACATGCAAAATGGGGTAATACCTGGCCAAATCACACAAAGGGGTAGTTTTGCCATGTTGTGAATAAGATTTAGCCCTATGAATCACAGGCCCAAGCAGTGTTTCGGAGTTTTAATAATTTAAAATATGAAGTTTTAATACCTTCATATATAGATTTGTAATGTCTTACATTTACATCCATTGCTTAAACAAATAATATGTGTTGTGAGAGCTTTTTAATTACCACTCTAGGCAGTTTCTTTCAACTGAGCATTTGCTTATCCTAACAATTTTGATATTATCTCATCTAGCAGGGAGACTAAACTGTATTTTGAATTCTTTCCCCACCCTGTTCTTTTTTGATTGCTTTCCAAATTGGATTTTTACTAATAAAATGCCTTTTAAAAGTGTGAGGTTCCATTTTACAGCAGGAATAGATGTCAGCATAATTTAAAAAAAAGAGTCATAAAATTTTATTTTATGTTACTTCGAAAGATGTTTCTAGAGAGTCACCTTGCACTAAAAAGTTTGTATTGCTGTCATCAATAGCACATCTTGAAAAATTCTGGAGAGTAGCCATGCTATGATATGACGAAAATATTTGGAAAGAAAAAGCAGATTAATAACTTACCTGGGATAGCTATTGTTTTCAATTGCAGGATCTTTCTCAAGCCAGCTCTCATAAAGAGACTTATTTTCATAACCCTCATCAGGGCTTAAAATCTGGAGAGTAAAATATTACAATCTCATTGGAAGTACCTCTAGCTCAATTTATTATCAAAGCAGACTGTTACAGCAATCTGCAGCGTTCTTAATCAGCAACATTGCTGCACGCAGGGAAGTACACCTATAATATTTATATTTGTTACGTACATGTATGGATCCCAGCCGTGAAAAGCATCTAACAGGCACTTGGAACCCACCACAGACTGTGGGGAAAGGAGGTGAAAAACTCAAGGAGACCAGCTGGAGCTTCCAAGGGAAGTGGATCCTGGGGATTTCTAGGGCTTCTTACTACCTTATTATATCACTACCTTATTATAGCACTGTGTATGTACACACACAACAGCATCCATACCACGATGGAGCTCCTCCAGCAGCCAGGATGCCCCAGCTGCTTTCCTTTCAGCAGGCAAAGGGAGACAACAGCCCCAACCCTGTGGAGGTTTGCCCCATACAGCAGCAGTGTTCTCTCAAGAGGCCGAGCCTGAAATTCGACTGTTTTTTGCTATAGGAAGGGTACAAAATAATTGCGCTAGAAGGAAGGATCAAAACCAGTCATTAACTATATTACAGCAGTGCCAAGGGGACTCAACCAAGAGTGGAGCACCACTGTGCGAGATACCATATGTACAACTGTAGGTCCCACCCTTGCCTTAAAAAAAGAAAAAAAAAAAATCAAAAAGCTATGCAACCTGTATGGAAAAGGTAAGTATTAGTATAGCTATCATACAGCTGGCAGAACTGTGAAAGTAAAACTATGAAAGCTCTAAGAAAATTTGTGGCAGACGGAAAAATAAACCAAGACTCAGGCCCTGGTCTCCATCTACACTTATGCAATCTTTAATAGACATGGTCCTTTAGGTATAAGAATGGTTATGATGTGCAGAGGATTGGGATTTATTTTTTTTTTTCCAAAATACAGAAGGTAAATGCTGATGGCTAGATAAACGGTCCCACAAGATTTTCGAGACTTAAATTCTGCATTGAAAAATATGCAGACTACAAACTGAAAATCCAAGGAGTTTTGACCTCTGAGATACGTCAGCAGCCAGCAGAAAAATCACTTTGTGCAGTAACTGCTCGGCTGCTGTCATTTTCAGGGCACTTTGTTCAAGTTCTAAGGCTAAATTGAAAAAGGCACATTAATAAGAGCAAATTTAACTCTGACATATGGAAGTAAAAGTACTCCATGCTCTGGCAGAGATGTTATTCTGGCTGTTTTGTTTATATCAAAACCATTGGCCAACCTTTTTGTACAACACTGAGAGCCCCGTGAAACACTATTTGCCTTTAGATCCACATCTAGAATCAGCATAAGCTTACTGCTACCACAAGGGAAGATGCAGTATTCTTTAAGTATAAATAAAGATAAGAAGTGACGAGCAGAACAGGGCAATTGGAGCTGACACTGGCTGGTGGTGACCAAATGTCTAAAGCCTGGCAGTAGAGCAGGACCAAAACAGACTGTCAACAGCTAAATGTCCCATCTGTATGCTGAGGACCACACTTAAATGCAAAGCTCCTTGAAAGGTGACAGTTCATGTGTACACTAGAATTTTTTGGTGAGAAGCGGCTCACTGGAAAACAAGAAGAGCAAAGAGATGTTGGGATGTTAGATAGTTGGATGTCGGACTCTTTAACATGAACAGAATTAACTGTCTTACAGACATACATACTCACCCACATCTGCACTAATGGTCTTTCAAACACCGGGCTTTCCAAATGAAATTCAATCCCATGTAAAAGCTGAGTGCAAAGCATAGGGAACATTTCAGTCCCGTTTATGCTGTTGCCAAGAATTAAGCAGGACTCCGGAGGTGCACAGGACTTCTCACTTTTCCTGTTCAAGAAACTAACAACCAGGGTACGCAAAGGCTTAATGGGTTGAGGCTTTGATGTGATGTGTACATCTAGCTTCCCAGTGTCATCCAAAACCAAACGCATTGCAGTTAAAATAGCAAAACTTAGAATATAATCACTCTCTCTTAGTCCTTCTAGACCTTAAAGAAATTAGGGTGTTCTTTTATTAAGATTAGTGGAAAAGACACAACCAATTAGCGAAGGTACAGACTATAGTCTTTGGGTGTCTTTATAAAAGGCTACCTAAATGCAAGTGAAGAAAAAAAAAATAAGATCCCTCAGAAAAACAGAGCTTCCTTGTTCTAGCTGTTGTTTTAGTTTGTAATCTTCTTTCGATAAACCAATTCACTGCAATTTTTAGAGACTGGAGAATAAAGATGTTTGAACCCTTAAATGATTTTTATTCTACGATGCTAGAAGCAGTCAGCCAAGCTAAAGATGTGTCACATTTCTGTAGGGTCTGTCAGTCATCTGCATACATGTTTCTATGCCAACAAAAAGGTATCCTAGTTAGAAGTGGTCACTCAGCAAAAGCCTTTTGGTATCCCTGACTTCTCTCCAAGAGTCCTCCAAAACATCTTTTTCCTTGGGAAATTTCCAACAACGTCTATGAAATAATCTTACAGAAAAGTTCAAAAGAGTTTAAGTGTCCTAGAGAAAGGTTTCACAGCTCGTGATTTGTGAATCACTGGAGGTCACTCATGGCACATCAATAGCGGTAAACGAAAGGTAGTTTGTAAATGAAAACTACAATGTTGAATCACTGTACAAATTGAACCATAATTTTGTTTTTCAAGAAGATGAGAAGTGGTCCCAGGTTTAGCAGTGAAAAAAGAGAGGAAAACACTCCTCTAGAAAAATGTAGCAAGGAGTATCTCAAATTTATTCAGCAAGATAGTGAAAAAAAAACAATAAAAAGGAAAGAAGGACGGCAGATGAGATTCTTTGGACAAGGACAATGTGGTGAAACAGGGGAAAGCACTCTTCAAATCTGTACAGAAAGCAGAGAACAGCAGAGAATGAGGATGTTGTTGCAGAACGCCACTCTGCAGAATAACAGAATAAAAAAGTGGTTGTGGGTTTTGTCTATAACAAGGTAAAAAGAAAAAAATCTAAAATGTTCCAACGATGGCTTTAAGGAGCTCAAGAAATACACTTTTCACTGACAACTCTCTACCATAAAATAATCACCTTTACAAATTAAGCTATGAAGCTCTTCTAAGAGCTTTTCAGCAAGAAAACAGCATGGAATTATGGAAACATTGTCATGCTTCTATTGTTCATATTATGCATCTCCTGTTAAAAGCTTAAATAACATTAAACAGGAATTTTTTTTTTTTTAAAAGCCAGTCTCAAGTACTTCGTATGATACTTTAATGGAAGATTTCTACTCAAACACAGCATTAGTTCAATAGTTGACATAAGATCAAGAGTGGGGTGTTACTTTTAGCCCAGAACATTTTTTTTACTTTGTTTGTCTTTTGCAGATAATAAATAGATCCCTGGGTAAGTGGCTTGCTGCAGACAGAAAGTAAATTATTTTATCTAGGGCCCTGCAGCACTAAGGACACAGAAATTTTTATAGGTGAAACACAATGCCCTCACTGTGTGAAGTGTCACAGCTAATGTTTCAACAAGCACAGATTCTTCCCCAGCAAGGAAGAAAGAGGAAGGTAAAAAGAGCTGATAAGAAAATCAAATGTAGAAAATAAAAGAAAAACATGTTAATAGCATAAATAAACTGCCCCAGATTCAAACCATGGCAGCTCCAATGTTGAAAGAAAGTGTACTGCATTTGAAAATAACTGAGGATAAATGCATTTAACAGGATCTAATAGCTGGAGTCATCCTACCGAGTTTTGTTACAGTACAGATTTTTACACTGGACCAAGTCACCTGGGTTCCCTTAATATCAGGGGGAAAAATAGCTTGAGAGTTCTGTATGTACAAGAGTAGACAACTACATTTGGTCAAATGAATCTCATCCTAAGGTACCTATATCTACCTATTGCCTTTAAAGGGAGCCTTTGTTGCTTATGTCAGACAGAGGTGTTTTCTGCTAATGGAGATGAAACCAGATGGTGACAGTGGCTCATGCTAGGTGTCTAATCTGGTTAACTCGTCATATGGTCAATGATGTTTCATGCTTTACCAGATCGCAATCTTTCAATCTTACGATAATTCATCCTGAGAGGTGAAAGCAAAGGAGACATAATTAGACCACTTGTAATCATGCAAATCCATACATCGGGCCTGTTAAAAAACCCATTCAATACTTCAATATTTATCATAGTATTTCAGGGGCTCAGTGAGATATGAAGGAGTTTAAAGGAGAACAGATAGAGAGAAAATGGTAGCTAGCCAATGTGAAATTGAACATATTCTCTTTTGCACATGAAATGGAAATTGAAAATATAATTCATTACCTTGAAAGCTTATCATTTTAGAGAATCGATCTTACTCAACTGTTTTATTATTTTTACTATGTATTACAAATAATATTCCACTTATGTTCATGACACATTTCAGCCTTTCTAAGAATACTGAGGAACTTGAGAGCCTGGACTCTGTATCACTGATGGGATGTTTTGCTATCGATTTTGGTGGGATCAAGATGCTTCCAGCACACTGATAAGACAAATCCAGTATTATCAATTATCCAGTTTTATCCAATAAACTTGCAGTTTACATTCTTATCCACAAATAATAGGCATTGTGATTCTATACCTCTTTTGTCAGATTATACACCAGTTTGTAGAGAAGAGGGGTGCAGTCAACTCTTAATGTGTAGTTACCTGAAAATGAAACAAAGACTAGGAAATTTTCCCTTCATGTACCAATGGCATTATCTTCTTAATGGATTAAACCCTGCAGTCCTTTCTTAAACGTATCAACTCTAGGGCAAGAATTTATGTCTTGCTTTGGAATACATACAGAAAGACTACTTGGTCACATTGTATGAGCTACTGCTATTGCATGACAATGATGTATTGCTTATAGTACATACACAATCAAGTAGTTAAGCATTCCAATAGTTCTAAACTATTCCCAATTAACCTTCATTAGCTACAAGCCCTTGTCATTCATATGCCCACCGAAGCTTGTGTTAAACAGAAAGCAACAGTAACATCCTACTTTTCATAGGATGTTAGATGTTAGAAATAAGTAAAGTGCCTTCAGGAGCTGTGCAGGAGGAAAGATATATTCCCTGCAAGACTTTTAAATAAGTCTTGCAATGTAGCTGCTTCTTCACTTATCACAAAGAGGACTTTTATCAATGTTTTTGCAGACTGTATCTGAAAGACAGGTCATCTTCTGAGCAAGAGACTTGCAAGACATTTGGGATTTTATATTTCAGAAGTACCACCCAAATAGGAGGCAACAAAGATGCAGAGCATTGTTTTCATCTATTGTGTCCTAAACCTTCCCTTTTACCACCACACAATGGCTTCTGCATTTTACACCTGCTAGGTTTCCATACCACCTGCAGTCTATATTGAACCATAGGATAGTTTGGGTTGGAAGGACCTCCAGAGCTCATCCAGTCCAACCACTGTGCAATGAGCAGGGACATCTTCACCAGATCAGGTTGCTCAGAGCCCTGTCCAGCCTGGCCTGGGATGTCTCCAGAGATGGGGCATCCACCACCTCTCTGGGAAACCTGGGACAGGGTTTCAACACCCTCAGTGTAAAAAATTTCTTCCGCACGTCCAGCCTGAATCTCCCCTCCTTTAATTTAAAACCATCACCCCCTGTCCTGTTGTAACAGGCCCTGCTAAAAAGTCTGTCCCCATCTTTCTTATAGGCCTCTTTTAAGCACCGAAATATTCAGCTAGGTAAGTATCTCATCCCAAAGTTGTCAGTTACAACAGCAAGAGTCCCATCGAAAAGAAACTATCAGCACTTTTGAGGCAAGCAGGAGTGTGAAGCAGTCTTCTGTATAGACTACAGCCACCAGAACACAGCTGAGCAACCACCTCTGCCCTCAAATACAAACTACAAAGAGGGGAAGAGGGATGAGAAGGCTTTGACATAACATTAATAAAACATAAGCTTTCAGGTAACACTGTTATTAGAATTTGATACAGCTTTGGACCTTTGGATCATCCTTTGCATGTTGTGTACTCACAAAATGACCAGACTGACAACTACAGAAAACGCGATTATGATGGAAAAAATACCAGATAATGTTACCGTTTCCAAGGAGAGTCTGTATTTGAGAACTAGAAATTAAAGTAAGAAAAGTGCGCAAAAGCACGACCCACTATTATTTTTTTCATTGCTAAAGAACAATGAATAAAAATAATTTGATGTCCCAAAATGTGGCATAAGTGATGCCATGGAGAATGTATGACAATAAACAAAGTAATAGCAGAGTACATGGATCCTATGGCTCTACAGGGGATTTTGATGCTCAGTCAGATGAAAGACGTCCCAGATACTTAAAACAGTACACTCAATCCTGTGTTCCTTTCCTTATTACATGTTTCTTTTCCAGTGGTTTTACTTTCACATTTTCTTTAATGCATAAGGCAAGAGACACCTTTGAATAATCAAGATTTGGAAGAAAATTGTTAAGGCAGCATGTTGGCTGCAAAACAACTAAAAATATGTGTTACAATCCATGCTGAGAATATGAAGCAGTTGTAAAGCTATTATTTCACTTGTGAGATCTTCTAGCCATGAAATTCTGCTCTGTTTTTCACACAGCATGTAGGCTGCATAATTGAAGGAACAGCTCTAACCCTCCCTACACCCCAGGTCCAACCGAGCATTTAGAAACTGGGTTTGGCTTTTCTTTCTTTCCAATCTTTTTGTGACAGACAAAATTTTCATCTGACAGGAGTAAAAAGAGTTCTTAAACATGCCTGTTGATATCCATTTTATTCACACATAGTAAGCCCAAATAAGTTGGGTTTAACACGGGGAAATGCCCTTAATAACTGAGGTTATGATGCAGGACATCTTCACAGGGCTCTACTGACTATTATTTCAACACAGGCAACAGCAAATGACACCCTGTTGTAATAAAGCTCAACATAATTTCAGCAGGATTTTGTGATTTAGGTCATAATGCTGGACCCAACATTCAAAGTCCAGTTTCTAAGCAGCACTCCTGTATGCCAGATTCTGAGAAAGGCATAGTGAATTAGATAATGGTGGATCAGTTTTTTGCGAAACACTCTTCAATGCGTGATTTTCTAGGAGAGCTCTGCCGTAACATATAAGTTACTCCCTGAATATTGACCCTCCTCATAGCAATAAGCAAAGGCAACCAAAGTGACTTAAAGCACAAAAAATTACTTCCCACAAAACGCAAACCTACAGTTTCGACATAAATTATCCTGAGATTGTAATAAATTATAGCGTTCCAATAAATTATAGTGTCCCAAAAATCCTATAATTACACAGGAAAAGGAGCTGGAGCCACAAACAGAACTAGGAACAATCTTACATTAAAACTAATTGTAAATTAAAACTAATGCAGTTAAAGCAGAGCTTAACATTCAGATGACTCAGTTCATTAGCACAAAATACTGAATTTCTCCAGAGGAGACGTTCAGGACTCCAGACACATGAGCTGCAGCTCATGGATGGTGCCATTTGCAACAAGAAAGCAACATGAGAATATAAATTTTCCTCTCTCCACTTAATTCTTTATTTGCTACACTTATTCTGAACTTCACATTATCCATATTAAGTTTGCCAGCTGTGGATGCAATAATACACAGTGAGCTATTAAAATTGACATCTGTGAAGTAAAGCAAGTTTTAAAATAAAAGACTCACCTTCTATGGAAGAATCTGTGTTGATGTAAGCAACTGCCCGTTCCTGAAGGACTCTGGCATTTTCCTGGGGTTGTAAAAGTGTAATTATTACTTTCATTTAATGACATTTAATCAAGAGCATGTTAAGGGTACTGGTTTTTTACAGCTTTACCTTTAAGAACCCCATCAGGACGAGCAGCACCATGTACCTTACTAATTATATTAATATTTGAGGATGGGTCAATGATCTGGGCGTGTGAAATTCCCTCCTGCTTTCTGGGACTTAATTTGTTGTGGAAAACATCCACAAAATGTAGGTGCTGCCTGCTGCATCACACAGTACCGAGATGGAGCAGGAAAATTACTGAAGAACATTTTAACAGGGTAAATTGAGGTTATACACGTGTTTTAACTGTGCACTTGCAGTGCATTTTGAACATGCAACGTGTGACTGTAAGGTCAGCCAGGATTCCTCCACACTTTCAATTCCCGGTTATTCATACGAGCTCCCAGCACAGAACTCAGTTTTAACACTGACAGACCGAGTATTGCTGTCATTTTTACACTCTTCAAAAAAGGAGCAATGAGTCAAAGCACTGACATTTCCTATTCAAATGAATCTGACTGACTGTTTTGAGTCAACCAAGCATTGTTTTCATGCTAAATATATACAGACACACATGCTTAATTTTTCGCAAACTAGCAATTATGTTTGAAATTTATATTCTAATCAGTAAGTGGTATTTTGCTAAGTCTTGGCTTTGTGATAGATATTCTAATTAGGTTAGTAATTGTTATTTGATTCATTCAACTTATAACCCAACTAGTAATTTGTAAATCATATGAACTATAAATTGGATCGGTAATTGATCACTTCATAAATAAACTGATATATTTTAAACAAACATTTAGAGGAGGTTCTGCAGAAGAATTCAAAGGGAGGGAGCAGGCCTGTGCATGCATACATTGTGCATATATGCAAAAGCATATTTATAACATCAAGAAATTCCTTCATTTATGAGCAATGGAGATTGTCTGTGTAACAAAAGGATGTTGCCACAGTTTCAGAGTCTTTCTGTTACACAGAAAACGGTGAACACAGTGGGTTAATTTTCCTCACGATTTAATAGATGACAGATCTGGCAGCTGCAGGAAACATAAATGTAAGCTATGAGGAATGTCTCTAGAGAAACTGAATCTAATTTAGGTGTCAAAGAGAAGGAATGCACACCACCAAGATAAATCAGGAAAACAATAATATAAAAATATTGAGGTTCTAATATGAATTGTGCTCATGGCTTTCTAATCTAGTACAGCTGCCGTTTTGTGAAATAATGGATGATAGATTACTAGATGCTAAATTATTAAACAAAAAAACATTACAGAACAGCAGTAGGAATATGTGAACAAATCAAACATAAAAAGAACTAATTTATTCACAGCTTGCTCAAGATAAATCGATCATTTAAGTATCATTGTTTCATATACCTAATAGTTAAAACAATTGTGTGTTTTTTCTTGACAGCACTTAAATATGTGCACAAATATACAGGGAAAGAAATCACAAAGTTTTATATACAGTATAATTATGTCACCAGTAGAGTTCAGGTGGCATGAAATGTTAATGTCAACCTTTTAAAATCCCTCAGTAAATGATGATAATTTAAATTATGCTTTCTTCATGTGATGTCCTATATAGCATGAATACGGTGTAGGGAGTCTGTACCAGCTAGAAACCAATTTATGGGAGAAAGAATTAGTGCAAATCCAAAGCAACAGAAATCTCAGCTTTGTTAGAAGAAGAATGATGGAATACCTTTGGTGCTTGGGAACATGCTTCTGGTTCTGTTCCCTCCTCTGACACATGTCATTTTGCTATGTTATTTTGTGGTTCACTGAAATACATGCCAATAAACTAAAAGATTAAAATATTCTATTTTATAGATTTTGAAAGCTCTACCTGCATACTTAAATATAACCTAGTAAAAATTCTAACAGAAGAACGAGACAACACACTTCTGTTAAACCATTCAGTACTAATAAATTGACACAGTTCAGCAGAAATGTGTTTCTTCAAAAAATTTTCTGCCTGCTCTATTTCTGATTTGGATTTTGGATTTTACAGACAAAGCAATAAAAACTCTGGTAAGACCTATATTTCTTAGTGGGGGGCTGAACAAATCCACTTACAGGGCTAAGAACTGGCCATGCTCAACAGGGAAAGGAAGAGAAAAACATTCAGAACCACATTTCTGAATTTCACAACAACATTGTATCAGGTAGGAACGTAGTCAGGGACCCTATTACCAAATTTATTAGTTGCCCTGCCTCTGACACTCTGCAATACTGGAGGTTTCACAGAAATTTGGAACTATTCACTCAAAGAATACCCACCCTTTTATTTACCCAAAAGGATTAATTTCAACGCAAAGGGCTTGGTGTGCTTAGGGATCATAGGTATGTGATCTGGACTTCAGTTTACAGAAACTAAGGAACTTCTCAACTATAAAGTTAGAAAATGAACCAATTTAGGTCATATAAAATGTTAACATTCTGTTAAATGAAGGCATAGATTTCCACATAGAGACCACTGAGGGACATTATCTTTGAATCAAAGTAGATTTTTAAATCTTAGAAGAGTTAGTGTTGTAAGAAGTTAGGTAGGTAATTTGTATAAATATAAGAGGGCCTCACAGTGCATGAAGGAGTCTGTTGTGCTCCAGTTTTACCTTGAAGCTATTAACTTCAGCCTAGGAATAGATACCACCGGGTACTGCCGCTGCCTGCAACAGACTTTCAACCTTCTCTTTCTTTACACTATTTTTTATTTACCTCAGCCCATTCTGTAGAACCCAACAATCCAAATTCTTCTGCATCCCAGCTAGCAAAAATAATAGTTCGCTTCGGTCTCCAACCTGCAATCACAGAGTTAAACGTGAGAATTCAACTTAAAGTTAGAAAGTCTAGTGAAAGATCACAGTTAATTGAAATAACTTTTAAAAAAGTAGCACTTAATTGATATAGCAGTAAAAAAGAAAAATCCTCTTTATGCTCCTTAGAGGAACATATTATTGCAGAAGCATTTCCAGTTAATGCAATATTTTCATTCCACACAACTAAGAGGGTACTATTACACTGATGAGAGACACAATGGAATAAATTCAGTCAACTAAGATGCAATGCTATCTATGCATCGTTTCAATGAATTTGCATCTTTTGTAATGAGAAATACAACTTTCTGTAGAGGTGAAAAGTTAACACAGCTTCTTATGAGAACATTCAATAAAGTTCCTCAAAGCTGTCATTTTTCATATCTATCATTTTATGTCTGTAGTAAGTTACCTTCCATCTTCATTTTACCAAAACTCCGTACAACCTCTTGCAGAACAGCTGCACCCGTAGTTGGATCGATACCGCCAAATACCCAAGAGTCTCTATGACCTCCTAGAATAATATATCTGTCTGGAAACAAACACAAAATATCAAGCTTTAATTAAAAATGCAGTTAGGTTGCTTATATTTCCTCTGATTGCACAACTACTTGTGTCAAATGAAATATGAAGTTTAATACCCATGTTACGAATTTATGTTTAAGGTAATCTGCAGTCTTTCACTTACTCTACTGAAGTATGTAAATGAAGACAAGAAATATTTAGTACATTATTTTTCCACTTAAATGTCTTCCATGTATATGGCTTGCTGCTAAATATCAACACTGAGGTCCTAAATCATCACCATTTTCTGTACTTTGCATCGTGTTAATTTTTGCAAAGGCAAAATCTATGAATGATGTAAGGGGAAAACTACTGTAAAATGACAGGTGTTATTAAAAAATTCTTTGACTTCTGTCATTCTAGCATTCCTATTCAAATATATTATTGGGAATGACAACGAAAAATAGTGTAATGGGAAGGACAGGACAACTATTAAAGGTTTCTGAGATTCCACATTATCTGACTATCTGAAAAACTTGAAGTTTCTTGCAACATGACAATTTCACCAAACACAAATTAAAGGAGGAATTAAAATCCTCAAGCAGCTGATGTTCACCTGGTTCTACAGCTCCTCTGAGGATGCCAATGACGTTGTAAATTCGTGATATTTTGTTGTTTGTATGAACATGCATTCTGACTTTTCTGAAATGAAAAGCAATATGTAGTAACCATTTCTGAAAGAAAAGGCAATAAAAATGCAACAAAACAGCCTGTAAACCAGAAAGTTCATGCTTCTGTTCTGCTTTGTGTGTTCAGCACTGATCTAACCCGTCATGCTGTATCAGTGTCCCATTTTTTATTTCAGATTAACCTGCTGACAGAAAGACTCCTTAGAAACAACCCTATGGAGTAGGCCAGTCTATAAACTTTCAAACATTTATAGAATTTATTGAATTGTTATTTATGGGAGTCAATCGGATAGTTGTGTATTAGAGGAGTAAACTGAAAAGCACATACAGTAATTAAAAATACGTTTACACTTTGATCAAAATTATAATTGTGGATATGTATGTTCTTATAAAGAATATACTTTGGTTTTGTAGTACAATTCAGTGTAATAAGATAGAACTTGGAGAGAAAGTCACTAGAAATATTTTAGAAATATTCACCCATGAATAAACTGAAATCTCTGTTTAGAACAGCAGATCTAAGTGAACAAGATTTGTCAATCCTCCATCCTTCCCCGACCCAGCAAAACTGTGAAATTTTATAAAAAACAAGGCAATTCCGGTATTAGGAGAGCTAAAAATAATGTAGTATTCAGCCCCTCTTAACCTGTAGAAGAAAGAAAGCATTAAACAATGCTTTTTTGTGTGTCTGCCAAAATGCCAAGAGTTTCAGATTTGAAGTTATCTTTTCAGCAGCAAATCTGCATAGCTGTCAAAATCAAACCCCACTTCAGGACAGCTACTGGAGCTCTGCCCAGAAAATAACTGACACCAGTGCCTTGAGCATGCATTTACTTTACTTTCCATGGGCAAGTGTCATTCTGCCTAGACTCAAAGGTTCTTTTCGATATTGAGCCATTCTGAAGAAGAAGTATATGTAGAATTAGCCCATATTTGCAAAAACTGTTACCCCATCAAGCAGGAAGATATTAAATAGTGTATTCAGAAATATTCCCCATGTACAAGTTTTTGGGGTGAATCACGTTGTTTCTTTTCTCACTGTTGCTTTTCAAGATATTCCAAACAGCATCTTAGTTATGTCAGATGTGTTTTCTTATTTATTTTTGCCTACTTTATCCATTTTCAGCAAGTAGTAAAGCAGAGTAGAAAAGAACAACGATCAATGAAGTCTTTATAAAATTATATATTCAGACATACTCTTGTTTTGCAGTAGTGATAATTTGTGATAATTATATTACACACTGTTCATTGTGGTCCACTACCAGTCCTCATAGAATATCTCATGTAAACTCAAAGTATTTTTAAGTGAAAAAGTGACAGAAATGCGATCTTTAGCTTTATCTATTGCAGTTTATTAGCTATAAACAATGAAGGATGCTATGACAGTCCCTGGCAGCCAGTCGCTGGTCACTAAATACAGTTTTTACATGGCTTAGACAGCTAGACAGTGACTCTGTTAGTGCTGGAGACCTGGACAGTTGTATTTCTCTGTTGGAGCTGAAAAACGTAAACCACAAACACAGTATTGCTAATCCAACTGGTGAAAGGCCAGTTCCTCCCAAACAAATTAAGAAGATATATGTGCTTTGGGGTCTTCCATCCTGCTTCCAACCATGGAGCCTACCAGCTCTGGCGAACTGTATATGGGACAGCCTGCCCAGGGAAGTGGTGGAGTCACCATCCCTGGAGGTGTTCAAAAGACGTGTAGACAAGGTTCTTAGGGACATGGTTTAGTGCTAGTGTTAGGTTATGGTTGGACTTGACGACCTTGAGGGTCTCTTCCAACCTAAATGATTCTGTGATTCTATTACTCCTGAGTCATTGACAACCTTCATGGATTGGAGTTCACAGAAATACCAGAAGGCTTCTGGTGGACAAGGGAAACGTGTAGAAGAGAATTACTGAATTATCAGTCCTTCTCCATTTGACTGCTAGAAGCCAGCTGTCCTATTGTCCCCTTGGTCATCAGAAACAGAAAAGAAAGACCAAAGCTTGGAGGAGGAGGTTTAGGGATAGTTCAACAGTATTAAAACATATCTACTTACTGCTACCTAGCCACCTTTAAAAGGACCAGTGAAACAATGTCAGAACCTTAAAGTAATGCTTAAAGTTAGAAGGAAAGGGCTGGACCTATGCCCTATGAATCTGTCTATCCACTGACAGTGGGGACACTGAGAAAAAACAAAGTTTTGATAAGTTTTTTTCAAATTCTAATAGCTATTGCCAAGTGCTGCCCACTCAGAAGGAAGTAAATTTCTCTAGAATAACTCTAGATGTATTGTTTCACAGTATTTTTCTTGTAGAGATTTTTTTTTTTGCAATATTTCATAAATAGGAAAATGTTGAAACAGACCTTGTAGAAGAGTTCCCTGCAAATCCTGGCCCTATGTTATATGGCACATTAAGACTTCCCTTCCAGCTGCTGTCTGGAGCTGCAGGTCCTCCCATTGCACTGTTAAGTGAAAACCAAGACAAATGTAGTTGACTAGTAGGCTAAAACCTTAAATTCCCTTAATGGTTACTGCACCTAAAATAAGGTGAGTTTACGAAGTTCTCAAAACCATTTTGCCACAAACAGATTGCTTTGGATTTTTCACATTTTCTGAAGTGCACACTACTACAGAAGAACTACAAATACAAGTAACAGCATAGATCTTACCGTCTTAGTATAAAAAATTTTGCTGCACATTTGCGAATACTGACTTCTAGTTAGGAGGTCATACGTATACTCACCGTAATAACACTTCTGCATCATGATATCCAATGGGATGAACTGGGATTCTGGGAATCCCTACACCTTCATTAACTTTATACCTGAAAGTGTACTCTGAGAAACCAGAAGAAAATGTCAAGTTTATAGTGTTCTTAGCAAGTTCACCAAACTGGAAACATGTTTAAACAGTGCAGCCACACAGTAGCCACAAGCATGCATCACTTTTTTTTTTTTTTTTTAAAATTCTTAGCTCATTTCTTAGATGTTGTTTCTAGGGAACCAAAATGTAATGACAGAGCCACAAATCCTATGGTGCATCTGCACAGCTGTGGAAGAGAAGTCCCTATGTTTGACACAAGGTTAGATTTGCTGTCCATCCATACGATTACATCTCCTCCAAGGTGACTGGGGGGCGGCCAAGCTGGTGTGTGAGGCGAAGACGGCCCCTGTGCAGCCTGTTTACAAGCTGTTAGAGAACATCCACATATGCATTTACCTAGGTCAAAGGCAGTCAATGTCTTGCCAAATCTGGTGGGCCAGGCACACACAATTTATCTTTTTTTTAGTATGGCGGTGTTTTATGCCCCCAACAATGATCACACTGAGATTTGCACAAGCACCCCTGTGTTCCCATCACACTGGTAGACAGGACTGGTAGGCATCTTAGTTCAGATTGTGTTCAGAATGCCTACAAGGATGAGACAAGCACACTGTGCCAAGTTTTGAAAGACCCCAGGCTACAGTTATTTTTAACACAGAAATTTTACTTCCTGTAAAGAGGATTTTAAATTGTTTTTCTACTTGGAATTTAGGAGCAGCAAGGAAACATACCTCCAAGCAAAGCTATTACTCCTCTTTGATGGTAGACTATAATCTAGTTTAAACTGGTCCTCTTGAGAAACACAGGTATTTAAAAATGTCTATAAATTCTCAGCCATTTTCTAGTGCTTCACAGTCTGTAAACCTACACATCCTGCTTTTCTAAGAGTTACAAAGCTGGGATCATACAAAGAAATTTTCCTAAATACTTACTTTCCCTGCTTAACTCTAAAGCAACCAGTTGAAATGACATACAGCTAGAACTTAGCCTGCAATAGGATAATTAACTAGCGCTAAAAATAATTTAAAACAACTTTTGTATTTGTATCTGTATAAGCAACAGATTAATTTCTAGTGCCACAATAACTTTCAGCACCAGTTTATGAAGGACTCGATGGCCCAGGGTTCAGATCTCTCACTCACCTTTTGCAGGATAACCTGGTGTCAGAGGGTCCCCTGCCCCATTCAGGTTTAACACATTCCCACGCTGGGCTCCTCCACCTGGAAGGTTCCAGCCATCTGGATAAGCATCTACTCCTGGGGCGCAGTAGTCAGCGGGATCTGAATAAAGTATGATCCCTTGGGCTCCTGCTAATATGGCATTTTTAACCTGTGAAATTATTTGCTTTTAAGAAATGCATTTTTTCTTTTTTTTTTTTTCTTTTTTCCTCCACGGGGACATAGCCTTAGAAGCTGTGTATGTGGAAGAGTGAAAATGTCCACAGAGTTCTTATCAAGCACTTACTTCTTCAAAATACTGCAGTTCTATGGATGAAAAGTATTAGAAGCCTTGGCTCTACCAACTACTCAGTTCCCTAAATTAACCTTTTGCAAGAACTGCCTAAGGAGTTTGCAGTCATCTCAGTCTCAGGAGATTAATACATTCATCTGTTTTTATTGTTTTGGAAGTTATTCTTAGAATGCAGTCACAATGGACATATTGCAGGCTTCCTTCTGCTCATATGTTCCAACTTACAGCCCTCATTAACTCCCTCTGGCTCTACCATGAGCAGCATCTGACCCACAGAGGAAAAAATAAAACACAACCCTTACTTTGTTTCCTCTAAAGATCTTCCCATATCTGGCAATGACAATCTTTCCTGTACAGTTAATTCTCATTTCACGCTCCAGTTTAAAAAAATCTTCAGTGCGGCCGTAATTCACATATACCAGATCTGCCTGCATAGAAAAGCAAAGCAGTTTCAGGGGAACTGGTCATTAAACACATAAAATCACTGTTTTTGGAAGTACACAGTTTTATTCACTATATATGATATAGTTTGGGTTTTGGTTTTGGTTTTTTTTGCATTTCTACAAATAAGAACCAGTACTCATAAAAACAATAGCAAATGATTTCCATAATATTCTATAGGAGGGCTTGGCTCAAACTGCTGGCCTTTCTACATTATCCTTCACTTAGGTAGTAAACTAAACCAATGTCCTTTGCTAAACTGAAAAACTTCTGTGGCCATGAAAAAATAGTGGTATTCCTTGCATACACAAACTTTCACTATTATATAATTTAATCTGTGCAATGCAAAGTTGTCCCTGATTTCTCCATGAGGAATTATCAGATTAAGTGAGGGACATTTATAGCCTTTGAAGACATTTACTTAATCCAAAATGTTTTCCAAATTGATTTATATATTGCTATTTCTACTTTAGGCTTTAGCAAGTCCTCTCCATATGATTGAGTAATGTGGAGTAATCTGAGATGTATCCAACATTTTCCACGAAGATAAAAGTTTTTCACTTGTTATGTGATTCAGATTTCTAGCAATTTGAGAAAGCTTTTTTTCTAATAGGAGACCTCTAACCTTCACACAATATGTGGCCTAGCTGTCCTTATGTGTTCTCTTATACTAATGGTTAATTAAAACTACAACAAGAAATATTTTTTAAAGTTGGAACAAACTATCCCAGAAGCTGTTTCTCAATATGTGACTTCAGCTAATAACACTCTTAAATATTTTTTTCTTACCTCTGGTACTCCTTGTCCTGAAAAAGCATTATAAGGTGGTAGTATATCAGTAACATTTTCATACCCCTGTGGTGGTGGTTCAAACAACGATGTATTGAAAACCTATCAATAAATAACAGAAATCTTTGGTCAAACACACCACTTACAGGCACTCTAAGCTTAGTTATTGCAAACGATAGGCTACTTCCCATAAATTGTTAGCAAAAATAAAATTCTAACTAGCATGCATAAGTTCAAACAAAAAAATAGCTAGGGTTTTGAATGCAGATGTAAACACTGAGATAGATCACTTGTTAGAAGATGCTCATCAGTTGCTGACTGAACCTAGGCAAAGAAGTAGCTGAAAATTGTCACCAGGTGGTGACAATAAAAAGACACCCAGTTTATCCATGTTATCACACATTTTTTGTGATTCTTCTCACCTGCATTATTACTCCTCTCTTCACCTCTTTGCTAGTTATGCTCCAGTCCAATGTGCTGCCTCTCATCACTACCTATTGTAACACTCACATTGCCTCAATGTTCATGTCCACTCTTTCTCACTTCACGAGATTATAGCTGAAAAAATACGTTAGGAAGTTTCTGTAAGAATTTCTTCATTCTATCATCCCTAAGCTCTATCACCTTCAAGCACATGTTCCTTAGTTTCTACGAGGGGTCTTCATCCCTACCTGTGTGCTATGATGCTTCTCCAGCAGCCCCATCTCCTCTCCTTGCTCAGGTTCCTTGTGAGATTTTACACCTACTTTCTTAATTATTATTGCTGCCAACACCAGCCTAGGAGACACCATAGGAAGCCAGTAGGATCGGGTTCAGAATAAATTAAACAAAGCAGTACTTCATACAACGGGTAGGATCTGTGTGGCATTCCTTACCTTTGCATGTTGTGGAAGCAAAAATTGTACAAATGTTCAGAGTTTGGACAGGTACTTGGGACAGAGATCTAACGAGGCTCACTAAGGGGACAAATACTTGGAAAAGAGTTCTAATGATGATTCTTAAAGACACTAGTTGTACTATGCTCAGAGAACCCTGAGCTGAAAACAGCTGGGCACTGGAAGAATTGAATGCCTTGAATGCATTTCTTTGTTCTTAAACTTGTGCATCCACTTAAGGCTGTTTATGGAAACAGGATACTGGCCCAGATGTATCCTTAAGCTGAAGTGGTGTGGCCATTCTTACACCTCATGGTCTATCGGTATTAGCAGGAGCCTCTCCACACATCCCTCTCTACTGTATGAGGCACTGAGATTTCAGCTACTCTGCTGTTCCGCTGCACACCCTGGAAAACCATTTGTAAATATGAGTTCCCTTTGCACTGGATTTTTTTATCATATTATAAAGCACATGCTGGGATGAGTGGGTGGAAAAAGAGAGGAAGACGCTGTTTCCTTAAAAAAGTCTGATGTAAATATAGTTTAATGCTTAGAAAGATCACCTCATTCCCTTCATCATCAATTACTGAGATGTAGTTTGGCTGTTTTTCATTTGGGTATGAAAGAAGTACATCATAATGAACGAGTTCTGCTGAATCCAGTCCAAATTCCTTCCACTGGCCTTGAATTTGTTTGGCAAGAAGAAGATTCTGTTCAGTTCCTGCGAGGTGAGGCAACTTGGTAAATGAGCTAGAATAAAACAGAAAATTGCTTGTAAGCAGCAAATGCAGAGAAGCACAACAGTGAACTTGGATCAGTGTGTATAAAGCTTATCTTCAAGCCACATGCATGGAAAGTAAGGTCTTATAATTAAAGTCTGAGCTGTATAACATGATTGTTTATCAGAGTCTGCATCAACATAAGCATAAAATGAAGTCAGAGCAGAGGATCTTTCCTGAGGCCTTAAGATAAGCCAGCTGAACCTTTCTGTTTGTATAACAGAAATAGCCACATCAACACACAAGCAGTGGAAATCAGTGTTAAAGACATTCAGCAAAAGAACATGAACAGTATGCAAGGAGCAGAAATAGGTACAGAAAAGCTACATATTCAGAAAGGAGCCCTCCAAATAATTCTGATGTCTGATGATGGGTTGGTACATGGTTGGCATAACAGGTACTAATAAATTCAACCTGAAAATCATTATGTCAAATTATCTGAATAGACTCAGGGGTTTTTTTCTTAATCAAAAGCCTAAATAATATAAACCTTCTTATCAACATTTACATCCAGAAGAGATATAACACCTAATGGTGACAAACAGTCAGGAACAAGATCCAGCCCCTCTCAGCTACCCTACAGAAATCCATCTACAATTTGTTTGGTCTGGTGAACAAATGAGTTATGGTGAACGCTGATCAGCCAGCAGGGTACTAAGCACCAGCTATGATTTCCCAATAGGCTACTTGTTAATGGCTGCCCCACGGATGTCAGATACCATTAATTACCGTAAATCAGTGGTATCAGGTACTATGATTAGTACCACTTCAACCTGTCAGTTCAGACTATTTTCAACCCATCTAACGACCTCTTCAGCTTGAGCTTCCTCAGCTTCCAAATGAGACCGTGCCCAAGGGCTTGTCAAAGTCAAGGATGTTACAGCCACTGCAACATCTCCACTGATACACATAGCCAGTCTTTTCTTTGCAAAAGATAATGACCCTGATCAAGGTGAACATAAAAACACATAGTAAAAAATGCTGGCTGTTCCTATTTTCATGTTCTTCATTTGTTAGAACAGGTAACAGATTCCAGAAGGATGTCTGGTCACACTTTGGGGACTGAAGTGAAGCTGACCAGCCCACGGTCCCTCCAGGTTGTCCTTTTGGCTTGACTTAAGGGTCATCAGCCTTTTCAGCCACCAGGAACCTCCTTCGATCACCAGAACTTCTCATAGACAGCAGCCTTTCAATCACAACATCCAGGTCTTTCATGTGAACCCTGTCTGGCATTTGAATGCAAATTCTCCATGTAGATCACAAGCTTCTGCTCTCTGCTGTTGTCTTTCTCTCTCTTTAAACTGTGTGGGTATGTACTGAGGTTCAGAAGTAATCTTTGCCAAAGCTTGTTGCCCGTCTTCTTCTTGCACCTTAATTCTCTAGAGTACTTTAAGTACTTAAGTACTTTAAGTCCTTAGGTACTCTGGTTTAAATACTACATGTGCCATCAGGAAAAATACACTGAATAACACATAAGCCTTTTAGCAGTCTGCATTTTCTGATAGTTTCTCACAATACATTTTCCCTACTGGATAACAGCAGATTTAGCAGTCTGAAAAACTAAGAATATGGATCAAAACTCTCAAGCTCACACTTTTTCTGCTTTTAACAAAGTTTTTGGATAGCGTATTAGTATAATTTTTCTGCAGCTCCTGCTTTCTATTTGAACTTAGGAAAAAAAAAGCAAAACAGTATGAATATTTGGCCCATCATCAAAGCAAGCAGACAAACTAGACACCATTAATACCCTATGGCCAAGAAACTTCAGCATGATTGCAGAGCTATTTCATGCTGTCATCAATCTCTGTGTTGCCTGGACTCTCACTCAAACATAATCTTCAGGAACTTTCCAATCTACTGAGAGCAACAACCACAAAACAGGATAAGGCCTATAGACTTAAAAAAGCAAATTGATGTTAGAAATGAAACCATTTGGTTTTAGAATAAATGTACAGAACATCTGTCAGCAATCCTTTGATGTTTATGATGCAGCTGCTGACTTACATGCTGAATATTAACACATTACTAACCAGAGGTTGTATTTGTTAACTTTTTGTCTGAACTTGTTTTTTCTTTTGTAGAATATATGTATCTTCAATGCATGAGAATTAGTTGGTTTTTTTTTTAATTTCCAGTAAATGCACAGCAAAACGAGAGGGTTTTATATATCCCTAGCATTTTTAGATGTTTTGAAAGAACTGCATGGATGCACTAGGATGCAAAAAGTATTTTTCATAACAAATACATCATGCAAGACTTAACCAACCATACACATACTGCGCTTGTACAGGGCCCTTCACCTTCTGAAAGAGAAGACAGGGTATAATGGGAACTCAGGCACCCAATGAACGGGGCATTATCCAATCTGGCCACACTACAGGAATTACCAGTTGTAACTACATGTGCAATTCAGCGTTATGCAAACCTTGTAACATTTTGAATATATTCATTTTCTATTTAGACTAATTGGGTTATTAGCTGCTCAAATTGAAAGTTTAAGCAGACAATGGAAAGATTATCAATCAAATGAGATTAATAGCAATCAGTGTATCCCAAATACAGTAAAATCAACCCAGTCTGAGATAAAGCAAAGTTATCTAATGTTAGAGCTTCAGACACTTTAGAGGATAAAACAGATACTTACACTGCATGAAATGAAGACTATGGAAGACCATAATAAAAAAGCATGGTAAGTACTGGCAATAATGCAGCTTGAGGGAAGTACACTTTCCAGTACAAGCACTCCAAAAAGGTGACTTCAGAAATAGGGAGGGGTGGACAGAAAGGCTGGGAGTTTCTCCCTTCCTCCCCCAGACATTCTGCACAAACCAAATACTTCCAAAGCATCTTAACAGCTCTGCTTTCAGAGGCTGTTCCTTGGAACTGATGTTACCACCTTCTGGCTTTTGCGTCTGTTAAAATTATTCGAAAATCAAGACACACAGGGCTTACCGAAGGAATTGCTTGATGTTTTCTGCTTTCATTTCAGCCGCAAGTTTCTGTCTCACATTTTGATAGACATCTGAAAAGTTAGGGTTTTTTTCATTCGGTTTTGTAAACCATCCTGAAACACAATTGAAAAGCTTCCTACTTAGCAAGAAGCTGAGTCTTCACATATTTGAGCCCATGTGCAACCCAAAGTACTGAACAGTCTAATTAAAACCACAAGGATGAGCCGAGCTTAGAGCACCCCCTGTCAGCGTTCTCTGGCTTAGACACAGAAGTGAAACAGAAAAGTAAAATTCACTTGGTTGACTGAACTGCAAAAAAAAGGTGACATAATTAAGAGAGTACATGCTAAATTTCTGGCCCCCTTTTTAAGGCAGATTCATTAATTTTAAACTATAGTTTAAATTCTCAATTAACTGTTTGCAGTGGGAGGACTGAATTTCCGATACTCATTATGAAATTCCCTTATTTAATTTATAGGTATATTTAGAATTATGTACATAAGCATATTTAAAGTGACAGTCTATAACTCAACCGCCACCTTGCCAGCATTATAATAGTTACAGATTCGGGAAAAGGTGGGGATAGTCAATTTAATAATTAAAAGAATAAAGTTAACTGTGACCCTAGTCAGTTTTTAAAAGTTAAAGATTTTTCAGTTGACGTAAATCTGAAAGTAGAGAGTATATCAACTATATGAATTCGTCTTTAAAAAAAATACATACTCTTTTAGTATTACAGCTAGAAAATCGGAAACTGGGAAAATTGTGATAATAAAGCAAAGTATATGTGCTGTTGTGTGCACAATACATACGACGTGTTAGACTTAAATGCAATCGTAGTAACTCTCTGAACATAACAGTGATACTGGATCAGATCAAAGGTCCATCTTTCCCAGTGTTCTGTTTGGGAGCATGGCCAAAAGACAATGTTCAGGGAAATGAATAAGAAGAGCACACACACCAGAAACTTGCCACTCAGGGATCATCTAAATCAAATGAATGGTTTTTTTATATTTAGTAGCCTTCATGGATTTTTCTTTCATGCTTTAGCTTTAGGTGTGTGCTACAACACAAGTTTTAAAAGGACAGGTGTAGATGTGCAGTTTTAGGCTTAAAATCAAACGCTGCAATTGACTGCTGAGAAGAATCTAATGTTCTAGCTGAGTTCATTGTACATGATGGAAAATTCAGCAACTCCACATTTGGCTGTCAGTCAAAACTCCTCCTCCTCTGCCCTTTAATTTTTAAAATAGCAACTGAAAAGAGCATTTAAATAGATCTGCAGTAAAAAATCAGGAAATACTAACAAAAGTCATAATCCTGAGGGTTTTGCAACTACAGTAGTCTCAAACTCTCCTATTAATCTCTGCTCTTTGTAAGTCTGACTGCCCGTTATGGGAAGCTGCCAGTTCACCGGGGCTCGTTTTGGGCTTAAGCACACAGCCATTATACCCCTCGCACTGTCCCTAAAGACGAAAAAAAAACTGGTGGAGAGAACAAGCTCTTAGAAAAACACTGGGACGAGTATTTTACAACACCCCTAAAAAGCAGCAGAAGCTCCCTGATGGGGCGTCAGTCACATCAGGGGTTGCACGTCAGTATCTGCAGAGGGCGAAGGCCGCGGGTCGAGCCCCGGGGTCTCTGTACTCACCTCCAAGAAAGCCCAGCAAGAAGCAGCCCAGCAGCCCCGGGCAGCCCAGCCACGCGCAGAGGGTGGACTTGTTCCTGGCCATACCGGTGGCTTCACAGGCTGAGAGAGCAGGCTGGCAGCTGCCTTCCTCCTCCTCCTCTTTCTGCTCCTCGTCCTCCTCCCACCCTCAGCCTCAGGGCTGGCCCTAGTTTCTGTCATTCTCAGCTCTCCTCCTGCCCAACCAGCCTTAATCCCTGGATGACCACAATGTGATTTTCTGAGTGCATGAAAACACTTGCATCTCTCAGTCTCACCCCACGAGACAGTCTGTGTGTAGCTTTATGTGTATCTCTGTGACAAATATGCATCTAGACTGTCCACTAAGCAATGCATAAATACTATTTTAAAGGCTAATTTCTATTATAGCGATTTTCTGGTTTTGAAAGTTCCTGTTTTAGGCTTAATCATAATCAGTATTTGTTCTAGTGGAAGCGGCCAAGAGATTAAATGGAGGAGGGGAAAACTTATTTTGTTCTTACCAAGGAAGCACTGAATTGCTCCCCTTTGTAATTCATGGTTACATTAATCCTTGGCAAGTGATGAATAGTTAGAGCAGCTCAGAATACAATTGAGATTAGCCAATGGGGACCTCTAGATATCATCCAATTTGCAGCTGGGAAAACTTGCAAAATTATTTCCTATATTCTCTAGCTTTTTACGTTTTGGATTACAAGGTTCTTAGCATTAAGTTTTCCTAGTCTAATTCAGCCAAATCCATCAGTATCCCACGGGAAAGTACACAACTTCAGCCCAGGGAATAGTCAAGGTATTTTCAGAGAATCACAGAATCATCGTATTTTGCACAAACGTACCCTACCCCTACCCATCACACCCTGCTGGTGAGTTCCTGCACAGCAATGCAGAAGCCAAGACTGATCTTTCTGGGATGGAGGACCTGCCCATCTGAGACCAGTTATCTGGCTGAAGACAGGAAAGCTTTTTCTGGGGGCCTGGACATGCTCTGAGTTCTTATCACTCACTCCCAAAAGAGTCCAAAGTAGATTCACGTTGTTAAAGAAATGGCAGCGCTCCAAGTATCAAAACTTCCTTAAATAGACTAGATAGAGCTGAAAATACTCAGAAACAGCTGAAAAGACTTGTTAATGTCCTAATTACTTCACTAAGGCATTTCAGAGATTAGAAAAGAATTACACCACATGGGTATTCTCCACCAGTCACAGCCACTGTTTTAATGACACATCTGGATGTCTTTGTTCAAATGATAAGCATGTCCAGTTTTGTCATTTTTCTTCCTGTCATTTCCCAATTGCTTATAAGCCATCACAAATTCTGAACAGCAAGGACTTTTTCACACTAACATCTTGCTTGACATATACAAACCAGATGGAATTCCACCTACAGAACTTATAAAGAATGAGCATATTGTATTATTAGCATTTATATAGCACCACAGGTGTAGGACTGGCACATAATAGGCAGTAAAGTGACAAGGGCTTTTGGAGATTACTGTCTAAATTAGACCTCACGTGATGAAAAAATCAGTGGAGGAAGAAAGTAAGAATAGCAACAGTGAGAAAGTATGAAATGTATTTATTTCTATGCCTACATCTTTTTAAAGAGATAAGGGCATTGGCAATGCTGAGGTTGAACAATAGCAGGAACCAAGCAGCTTCTACCACTTAAAATACAGTCCTAGTACTATTAGTTACTGGTTGTGGCATGTTCTTATGTTCCATGGATTAGCTACTGGTGGAGTATATTATATTCCATAAGACTCATCTCTCTTAGAGGCACTTCCTGACCAAATCAAAACCACATAACTGACCATCCTATTATTTTACACGGGGCTTTTCCTGCTAGAACTAAGATAATATGAGTGCAAGATACTGTTGAGAATGCTTCTCTGATAATACTTGGGCATTTATTCAATGCTGAAAATTGCAGCCTTAGCCTAAATTTACTCAAGGTTAAGACTTGAGGCTGACAGGTGATAAAACCAGTCCTAAGTCATCACAAAAATTATTCAGGACAAGCAACGTGGAAAGATTAATAGGAAAAGGGATTTCTTTCCTCAGACCAGGTGATAAAATTGCAAAAAAAGGTCCAAACCAAACTCCTGAACGCACAACCAAACTCCTGAATGCACAGTACCTCTTCAAATTAATATCACTTTTAAAACTAACAAGAAACTGCTGTTGCATAAGCCTCATATTGAGTATTTTTGTGAAATTTTGAGTGAAAACAAGAGTGAAATTCAGGTGAAGCTAGCAGAGCTTGCAGATAGCTACATACATTCTCCTTAGTTAAAAAAACCCACAAACATGCCTGGTAAAGAAGAAAAGCTCCAAACATGGCAAGGATATAAACACCAAATGCAAAACTAGCAGGTATTTGTGTGCTGAATGCATAATTATGATTGGCAGCCAATTAGCAAAACCAGAAACACTGCAGAAAAACATATAACACACAGAATGAATGCCAGGGCTTGTAAACTGCAGGTTGTAGCTGCTCAGGAACTGGGCCCCGATGGTTAATACCAGCAGCAAGAAAGATGCTGCTGTTGTGCTGCTTGTCTTACTGTTTGACTAAAGGTTGAACTTACGGCTTGAGAGCTCCAAGGGCCCTGGTTTGTGGGAAAGGCAGCTCTAGCAGGAAAAACGGCAACAGGGGAATGCTCAACCGCAATTTCGAATCAGTAGTTTCCTTCTGACCCTGCCAGTTGCAGAGTCCTCCAGAACTCTCCCACGGCCTCTGCAGTCTATCTGGCTACCAGATGAAAAGGGCAGTAGATTTTGATGCTTTGAATGAGAGTCTTTGCTATCTTGAACTTCAGGAGGCCATTATCAGATTCCAGCTAAAATAAAGTGTACGTTGCTGGCAGCTGACAAGTTCGGCTTGCAAAATTTGACCCTTTCTTCTACAAGAGGAATGTACCCAGTGAGGCAAAGAGAGTATAGGACTGCACACTGAACACAAAGCAAATGATGTCTTCCAGTATATACAAGAATTTTCTCAAGAACACAGACACCTCTTCAGTGGCGCATGACAGAAGGATGAGAAACAACAGCCAAAAACTAAAACAAGAGGTTGTATCTGGATATAAGGAAAAGCTTTTCCATCATGAGGGCAGTGAAGCACTGGAATATGTTGCATGGAGAGGTTATGTGGCCTCCATCCTTAGAAATTTTCAAGACCAGACTGGATAAAACTGTGTATAACCCAGTCTGACCCTGGAGTTCACCCTGCTTTGAGCAGGAGTTTGGACTAGAGACCCCCTGAGTTCTCTTCCAATGCTATGACAACTCTGCTAATGGCCATCTCTGGCTGAAAACATCTGCAGTTACACAAACAACTGGATGATCAGTTGTGTTGGTTCACCTGAAAACGAGTTAATTTTCCTCATGCAGTTAGAAACATTTATTTTTCATAGCTAGCATGATCATTATTTGGTTTGAGAACAAGAGATAACACTCCAGAAAAGAGTTAATGATTTTAATTGGTCTGGTCTGGGAGCCAATGACACTGAACACTCTGCCCACAGGTGTGAGGCAGCGAGGAAGGGGGGCATGGAGGGGGCAGAGCTTGACTGACATCCAGACGGATCAATAAGACTACTCCATCCCATTAGCATCATGCTTCAGATTTAAGAAGAGTCAGGATCTTTTGGTCTCTCTCTCGTATGCGTTCTTTTTCTACTTTGTCAGAGTCGGGGGAGTTTTGTTCAGAATGTTTAGTTTGGCCCTTTGCTGTTCTGCAGAGGCCTCTGGGTCTTTCTGCTGTTTTTCCTTTTTTCTCTCTTTGAGATCACCTGATTGGGACCAGGTGTTGTTTCCTGGGACTAGATGCTTGGTGTGGATGGAGTTCATGAGGAATTGCCTAGAGTATCTTTTATTTTACATTCTATTATATATACATACATATATATGTTTAATAATAGTGTACTAGTATTTTGCTATTTTATTAAACTGTGTTTATCTCAGTCCAAGTTTCTCCCTTCCCTTTTGATTCTCTCCCTTATTTTGGGAGTAGGGTGAGTGAATAGCTATCGTGGTTGTATTGCTAGCTCAGGTTAAACCACATCAGTAATTTGTGTATTTAACATACTTCGTTGATTTTGTTTTTCTTTCCTGTTAAAAACTGTTCCGTTTTTGTTTGGTTTGTTGCTGTTGTTTGTGAGTGGTATTTTTCGTTTGTTGGTTTGTTGGGTTTTTTTGGTTTTTTTTTACTTAATTCAACAATCTTTGCTGGCCAATTACTATAGAATAATATCAAAGCTTGAAAGCCAAAACAGCTAATCTGGCCAACAGCACTTGGCAGTGCTAAGAGTGAATTTCAACTCATTATAGAAGTCTAGGAAAAAAGAGACTTTTTTTAATGTTGCTTGAAGATCTGCATTGCTGAGGGGGAATTAGCACACAAACCTTATCTTGACTTATTGTATAGGAAAGGATTTCACATTCAGAGCTTGTTAGCTAGTAGCTATGCCCCTGAGATACTCTGATAGTTCTAACAAAAACACCAATGCTTTAAAAGTAATTATCCCTTTACCTGGCTTCTCATTGTCTGCCTCACCTTAGTAGACTGCTTCATAGCATCCACCTCCTTGCTCATATGGCTGTTTCTGTTTTTTTGAGCTCTAAGAATCAATGGACTGGAAATGTTTCTCAATGCAGCTACAAAGTTCGCAAGAATACATTAACAGACAGTACTTTTAATGAGTATTATTTATTTGGCCATTGTTCCCCACTTGTCTGGTAGGAACTAGATGTCCTCATTCTCAGGCACATGTCAGTTGGTCCAATTTTGTTTATAAATGCCAAATGTGACCCTTGCTTCTTTGTATCCTCCTAGTAGATGAGTCACGTGAAATGACATTTCTCACTACATATATATCTATTCTTTATTTTTTTGCTTTTTGTTTAGAACTTATAACCCTAGTGACACATATAGGAAATGGACAGTTGCATATGCACCCATGCATATATTTTGACATATGGCTTGGACAGCTGACTACAAATCATGTAGCTTCAGTAATTAGCTACGCAGTCTTTGCCCTTTGCGGCCACTTCTACCTGGAACAGCCTTTGAAGCACTGAAGGCTGCAGTTTGGTAAAACAATGACTTAAGTATAGTAACTCTCCTAAAGGGCTTTAGTGTAAAGAGTGGAAACATTTATGAATAAAGAAGTCTTACAAAAAGAAAAATATCTACCATGACAAAGAAATCTATCAGATCCTGGGACAGTCTTCTAAGACATGGTGGAGGCCTCAGCTGAAATGGCAGTTCAAATTACACAAAATATTTGCTGTGCAAGAGGTTATTAATCTTCTAGTGGCACAGTATCACAAGTGATCTGATTTTCTGAGTCTTCTCTGTCTGATCTCAGTTGTTCCACTGTAGCCTTTTGAGCAGTCTGTCGTAAGTTTAAGCTGAACATCAAAATCAGATGCTACAAAGATGGTAATAATTTCGTATCATTTCAAACTAAGGACATGAATTTTCTTTGCTACTAGTTGTCTTCATATTAAAAATACCTTGATATAGCCAAGGCATAGCAGGGGTAGATTTTGGATGAAAGTAGTTGTATTGCCTTGTTTTTACTTCGGTGACTATAGAGCTTCCTGCTTAATTTTATTTGCAAAAAGCTGCAAGACTCAGCATGTGAAGCAGAAAATGTCATGGATTTGTACTCTGGGCTGGCTGCCCAGAACTTTTAATGATCATTATACATCCCTCACATGGTATGTGACAATTTTCCCATCTTGATACATGAATCTTTGTGTAAAAGGAGAGCTGAAAGGGCCATCTTGGAGTTTAATTATGCAATTCCAAGGCAAACAATAAAAAGTCAGCAACAATATTAGGAACTGATAGGAATGTGAAGTGACTTCTGGTTTCCTGATGCACTATGAAGACTGCTATGATAATCAAACCGCAAAATTCAAAGCTCTGGAAATAATACAGTGGTTAGCATTTCTTAAAAGATGAAGCTGAGAGAAAACATGACAATTTTTCACTCTCAGTTCAGAAATTATCTAAAGCCTGAGCTCTCTGAATGGAGTTCACTACCTTGTTAACATTGCTAAACGCATTCCACTATTTGGAAAGAACAAGTTTTTTTGATTTTATGTTCTTTTTCATAATCCATCCAGTGTTTTTAAAAGCTCCATTTTTAAAGGCTTCTGCAAACTGTCATACGTAGTCTTCATTGATGATTATGTTGTCGATATTTATGCTACTTCTTTCAGTGTTTCTGCTGCTGCCTGTACAGTGAAGGCTGCAATGGAAATCTGCCTCTTAACTTCTTCCCAGGCTTCATGTTGATCAGCTTTGTTTTTAATGTCGAACATGGCATCATAGATCCCTGGGAACGATTCTCCTGCATACTTGTTATGGCTGCTTGGAGCAAAGATAACATGCCTATAGGGAAATTGAGAGAAAAAAAAATGACAATATTCTGTATTAGGAAAATAAAACATACTATTTTCTGAATAAAACTAAACTCTGTCATCTGTTAACTTCTTGACACTGAAGACATAAATAAATACGATCATTGCAGTAACAATACCTATAATCTATTAAGCCAAAAAATAAGCTACATTATTCCATGGAAATTCCAGAACTTCATACTTAAGAAGACTTCAGATAAAGTTGACTAAAGTATTTTCATTTCCCTCATTTTAGATGAAATGGAAAGATAAAAAAAAAGCCAGCTGCTTTTCTCACAGATATATACCATCTCCAACAGATACAGGCATGCTTTGAGGTAGGAAAGTTGACGCTTTAACAGAGACTGTTATCAACAGAATTTTAATAAGTTATGAGAGGTACAAGAATTGGTAGAACTCAAGTTGTCTCTCTGCAGTTACTTTTTAGTGGAACTTTTCAGCAAAAATTACTGCTCTGAATTATGCAGACTGGCAGAAGGACCAAAAAGCTAGACTTGGCTATTCTGCCTCTCTTGAACTGGATGAGAGAACTACTGAATCCACTGTTGTTGAAGCACTACTCCCTAGACTGTATTTGCTGGCATGACTATTTTTCTATAATTGATCAAATTGTAGATACTTCAATTATACCCTATTTCACTTTCAAATCATAATAGCTTCCTAAAGATCTTTTATGACTGAAATTACCTGAACTGAGTCCAAAGTCAAATTTTTAGATCAGTTTAGAAGCCCACGGAAGTCAATGGAAATGGGCGGACTGATCTGAATAGGCTTTCAACAAGACTTTTCCTCATTCTGTATAGTGTATCCCACTGAAGTTATCTCTAATATTGCTTTGCCTTTTCAAGCTTATTTGTCCTGTTTAATCTACTTTTACTACATTGAAAAAAATAATTACAATTCCATTTAGAGACCTGTAAATCTTAAAGGGATTCTCATAAGGTATTATAAGCAGAGAGTGAAAAATAAGACTTTCTTACCTATAGAATGGCCTGCCAGGTAATCCAAGAGGATCGATGAAAGCCCTTTCTAGAAACATGAGCTGATCATTTAGTGATCTAACAGCAAGTTGGCTAAAAACAAAACAAAACCCAATAATATGTTAGCTGCAAAGCGTTTGGCCCACTCTCATTCCGTGCCCCAATGTACAGAGCTCTGGATTTATGAAGGACAGCAGATCAAAGATGTTGAAATTAAGTGTAGCCCACAAAAGACAGGCCATGTCAGCTAAGCTGCACAACAGGATTATGCCGATCTGTACCATGAGATAGCTTGGTTCATAACTTGAAAGTCTCTTAAAACAGCTTTTAAAGGCCAAGGAATAGTGTCAAAGACAAAGACTTCCAGGTATTTTCTGTCATGTTGCATCTTATTCCTTTATCTCCTTTTCAGTAGGATGCTTAGGCAGACCATTCTCTCGTACAACAGTTTTCTAAAGACCCTATTTTCCACAAAGCCAGCCAGCCACAAATTACTTCAATAAAATCACATTTATTTGTATGTAAAACCACAACATCTGATAAACAGGAACCTTATGATGTTAGAATCATCTTTTGAGTCATCCAAGAATTGTGCTTTTCTGATGGCAGATTGTAAATTTCCTAGAGCAGAGACCATCTGTGTCTTTGTGCTTTGAAAAACTCTGAGCATACTACTGATGTTTAACAAATAAAAGAACTGTTAAGAAGATTATACTGAATATATGTTGGTTTGGTAGTTTGCATCCAAAGAAACCATGGTAGAGCTTCAAAGGCATTCACCAAGAAAGAGTGGTAAAATTTATATCACAGCAAGCCTGTAGTAACTACTACTGTCAATGAAATTGCTTCAAGTTTACATTGGTATAAATGGAAACTGAAACTGGTTGGTTGAATTAAAGCTTAGATTTACACCATCCATCAATGAAACCATTTTGAAAATGTCACATACATGTCATATGTCATAAATGTCACATTTTACATATGAAATGATTGTTAACTCCTTTATCTTTAAAGTCGCTGCCATTAAAAAGATGGCTTTTATTCTCACTTAGGCTTCCATAAGGGTAAGCATATGGCTGAATTAGATTTGTCCCAAGAAATGTAACACACACATATGTATATATAAAAAGACGTTTCATTTGTCATTCTGGGCACAGCCTACAAAGAATAAAGAATTAAGTCAAGTGCAAACTAGACCTTTTGGCATAGGTGGTGCGCAGAATTTTTTCAACGCCCATCAAAAAGTTTGCCACAACTGCAATCGTGGCACAGTTTGTTTGTTTTTTTGTTTTTTTCCATTAAGTGGTCCCAGTATCGTGACAACTAGAGTACTGGCAGACAAAGACCACAAATCAACATTTGTTCTTTAATGATAACCCAGTGACAAACTCTTAAGACATGTCTCTACTCAGAAGGAGTTACACAACTGAGCTGGCTCTGCTTATGCTAACCAGCATTCTAGTCACATCCATGTGTCATCCTGGCACCACCTGTCAACTAAAACCTGTCAAGAGTTGGCAGTAATTAGCTTGGACACTTTTTGAAGCTAACATGGCTCTGCAGTGTCTCTTATGTCCACTAATTCAAAATTTCTATACTTTTGTTTCCTAGAGTAACCAGATCCTTAAAGACAAGAGTCCATAAGGACTTAAAACGAAACAAATGACTGACAGTCATTTGTCACCAAGGTTATTTAGGGGACTAAATGCAAGTAAAGACTATGCCCTCTGGGTGCAGAGGTCTACATGGAGTATTTGGAAAAACAAAAGAATTAAACTTACTTATTGATATCAATTTGTTGCAGTCTCTCATGAAAACTAGCAGCAAGTTCTGTAAAATTCTTCACAGCTGAGAAGAGAGCATCTGGGGGGAGCAGAAAGGAAGCATTTAACTTCAAATTCTGAAGGAATCATTTGACAAACAAAATTCTTCAAATTAAAGCTATATCTTTCACTGTGATCATGATGTGTCAATTCTGACTGAATGAAAATCAGATGACATCATATTTCTACATTAAAAATTATGTAATTCTACATGAAAACTTCCCTTGGAGAGAATAGAAATCAGTATTTTTGTGAATATTATTTTTTTTACTTGAAGAACGTACAGATACACCAAGAACTAGAGCACACATTGCCAGAACCAGACTGTTCAGGTAGGTCTGGGATTTTGATATTGGTCATTAGCTGCCAAGTCCTAAACTGAAAAGTGTATAATATTGCCAACAAAATAAAGGCTTCTCAGGCAAGAGGCGTATTGTGAATCCCTAGAACATGAAACAAAATTTCACAAGATCCCTGTTGTGGCATAGGGATGAACCATTCCTGCCTAACCAAGTCCCAAGGCAAACTTCTCATGGTGCCTGCACTTGCCATCCTGTGTCTATCAAATGAAACAAGAGAAGTTCTGATTGGATGTAAGGAAAATCTTTTCTCTCTGAGGACAGTCAAGCACTGTGGTCCAGAGAGGTTCTGCAGTTTCCATCCTTGAAGGTTTCCAACACTAGATGGGATAAAACCCTGAGCAACCTGGTCTGACCTCAGAGCTCCCCCTGCCTTGTGCACACTGACCTAGAGACCTCCTGAGGTTCCTTCTAATCTGAATTATCCTCTGATCCTATGATCAATGTTGGACAGAGAATTATCCAATACCATACGCTACAACACAGCGCGATTTTATTTTTTGGGACCAAGAAAAAGGTGTCTCGTGGCCAACATTGGTGACCCATGCACAGGTCAAAGAACATGTAACTGGAAGTATCAGCTCTACTTGGCAGTGACATCGTCTCTACACAGGCATACAAGTGACAGAATATTCAAATTTCAAATTAGTGGAGGGTGTGGATCTTTTATTTACTGTTCATACAGCATAGCACAAGGTAAATACCAGGTCATGACTAAGACATACATTAAGATAAGGCCATTATTACAATTTACAGAGAAGTGTGATGAAAGACTGTACATACCAAAGGACACATTGTATGTTGCCAGTTCCTCTTCATGATTCCTCGACAGATTATAGATGATGTGAGCATAGTTGCTCACGGCTGATGCATAATCTCTACAGTCGAAAGGAAGCACAACGGAGTTGGCCAATTCAAACACCAGCCCTCCCCGTACCTGAGCTACTGTCAGGTGATTCTTGAAAGTGGGATCATAAAACCTCTCCACAATTTCATAGGTTTCATAGACACTGTGGTAAACGGGATAGCTGCTATATTTTTCTACATTCTGAAACAAACCAACCCAAACAAAACCGTTATTGAGCTGTGAATACTTCAGCTTTGCTTGAAAACCTTTGCTGTGGGATTCAAAATACTAAAGTTAAGTGTTCAGGTCACACTAATCCTAAGTAGCCACTACGGAGAGGCAAATGAGAACTGCTCAGTAGTGGCTCTCTTAGACACCAACCTATGATGAGATAAATGGTCATTTAGAGATGCCTCTCCCCACTGATGATGTACAGTGCCTAAATAAAGTATTTAAGAACAGACACACAACTTTGAGTTGGCTACATAAAGGTGAGATTGCCCTTCCTCTCTTCGCTTGGATCTCAGCAGTCATTTCTGTTTCTATCTTTGGATATGACTTTTCAGAGGAAAAGACCACATTAAATAGATTGCACCTTCGACATTTCTCAGTTAGTTTCATCTCCCTGTATGCTCCAGTCAAACCCATATTTTCCATAAAACAAACCATTTTGAATTCAAAGCTTCATAAGTTATTATAAATCATTCAAAAGTCATCATAAGCCACTCATAAGCCTTCATCAACCACAGGTAATTTTGAGCACATCCACTTGCACTGAGCAATGACCCTTTTGTCTGATTGGCACCAAACTGACCATTCCTATTTATTAAATATTTGTGTTGCAGTGCCACATAGAGATCTAGTAATGAACTGGGACTCCACCCTGAGACATTAAACTGAACTGTTCCCAAAAACTGGCAGTCTAAATGGTTCAGTTACAGGTGATATTATTCAAGAAGTTACAGAGGAGACAAAATAACAGACATAGACTTACCCAATTCTTACTGTAACGTGCTCTGCCTGAAGCGATGCCAAGACGTTGAAAAAAGACTTCAAAGTCATTGCCAGAACCCAGTTTATTTATTCTTTTAACAAGAAAGAGGAAAATGCCTTGAGTGAAAAGACTTAAACTAGAATTTATTTTGCTTACAAGTATTGCGGTAATTATTTATTCTGCAGTCGCAGTCACAGTCATTACACAGTCTTGCCCTAGTACGCTCTTCCTGTCAATATACCATGAATTGCCTGTGATCCTGATATTACATGCACCTCATCAGCTGCTTTCTCAGAGGAGCAGAGTCATCATTCTCAGGGGCAGCAAAATCAAAATCTCAACAGGAGAATTTAACTCACTGTCTTTAATCATTGAGAAGACCAAATGACCTTCCTCCTGCTGAACTTCAACTATCCCAGCTCAGAGAAAACAGAACAGTACCAGCATGGCTTCACGGAATACAGTCAATCTTTGAGATTCTATAGAGAAACCCTGATAATTTTGAAGGACGATGTCGTAAAAACCTGCCTGATGTGCTCCCCAGCCACCCAAACTCAGTGGCCTTCCAGGACACTGGAAGCAAGCGCAAGGGAAAGCTGCTGTGTTAGCATCTGGTGTGCCTGCCACTGCCTTATACATGCTACCCTTATTTGTCTAAATCTCTATAAACTACACAAACATCTCTCATACATAAAGCCTCCTGTCCATGTTACAAAAGCAAGTCCATGAAACTGTTGTACAATAGTGTACCAGCTGCAATCAATAAAGCTCTGAAATTTATAGCAGCTGAGAATCACACCATTTCTTCTACACGCTTAGTTTTTTAAGTGGATATTTCTTTAAAACACACACTCTACAAGTTAAAATAATTTTTGGAATTTCATTATTTTCTTTTGTCACTGACCTGGGGACCTCTTTATAGTCTCTTGATGGATTTTTTTTATACCAGCTCTCATAAAGAGATTTTCCTTCAAACCCTTCATCAGGACTTGGTATCTAGAAAAAGTATGTTATAAAAAAAGACAAAGGGAACAATTTTAAATGTTACCAAGCAACAAATCTACAACCTGTCATCATGTAAAGTCTGTGGCTTAGGGCAATGAATAAGTCACAGTTTTAAGTCTCTCAATCTTTCTGCGTTTCCACTGTAACAGTCCAAGCACATAGTTTTTTCCAGAGGAATAGTTCATTTGCTAAAAATCGGTAGAAAACACAAAGAAAGTAAAACATTTCAAGTCAATATTTACATTCTGACACTTATTTATGAGATTTTCAGCCATTTAATCTAAATATTCACCAGAAAAATCCCTCACTTTTGTCTTGGTTTAATTCAAAACTGTTTCTACCTTGTTTTAGTACACAAAAAATATTTTCATGCATGCAGCAGTAACCATAGAAGGGCAAAGGGTACAGTACTTGGTGTTTACATAATCATAACTGCTACACAGGTACACAAATCATGACCGTATTCTTATCACGCTTTTCAGACTGCCTTTCTGATTACTGAGAAAGCTAACCATTGTGGGTAGTTTTTCATCTTTCCTTTTTATTGATGGGCTGCTAAGGCTTTATTATCTTTAATCTATGAAAGATTATTAGTATATATTCTATTATTAATATATATGCCTAGAATCTAAGAATTACTCCACAATAAGAATAAAAATAAAACTAATATATTTGGGTTTTTTGGTCAGGAAGGCAACTGTTCACAGAACAGTGTTACCACTATTTGCCACAGATTAACTTTGGATGGGATCCCACAGGACCTGCTTCCTGATCAGCATTCCCTTCAGGCATCGCCTACCAACAAGCTGTGGTTACTCACATTCTTCAGCCTTTGTTGCTGCTTCCCAGCTTGAGGAAGGGTTACACAACCATGCTTACTGGTATTTAGGTCAATATTTTAACGATGGATCTTGGTGCCCAAACTGAGACTCTGCTGACCTGATTTTCTGACTGTTCTAAACATGTGCATGTAGCACAGGTTACCATTAGAACTGCAGGTGATCAGCTCGTCTGTAGTTCAGGACAGAAATATCTTTATCTTGACACCTAATTTTAACAGAGTTAAATTTTATTTGTTGTCTTTCAATTGCCAGAAAATGATTATACTGAATGACTACACTTCCCTTCCTTTTGTACCAGTCTAATGCCAGCTTCCAAGAGATAACAAATTACTGACCCTGGAAAAGACAGATGACTGAATATATACAGCAGATGAAGACAGATATAGTAGATTCATAGAATATATACAGTAGCTGAATGTACATTATATATATGTATATAAAACACACACAGAGAAGACTAATTGAATGTTCATGTTTTAATACAGATGAACAGAGAAAAAACAAACAAAACACAAACAAAAAAACCCCAAACAAACAAACAACCCCCCCCAGAAATAAAAACCCCTTAATGCCAGTCTCTAAGACCCACTCTCAAAGCAAGGAAATTCTCGCATCCAAGATGGTGAGGCTATTTCCTGAGAAAGGTGCCCACCTTTTAATTTTGTGTGCCACACAAATATGTGTGAGAGCATCATGGTGAGAGCCAGTGAATCTCTGACTGGGTACACTGAAGCTGAGCACATTGACCATTGTCACATTATGCTGAAAACAACACTGTAGGAAGCCAAATTTCTTCCCCTGCCTAAAGGGAGTCATAGTCTCCCACTACCGTGGGCACCCTAGTAGTTGAAGTGGGCAGCCAAGTTTGTGCTTGTTTCTGTCCTCTGGTTCATGGCTTTTTAAAATTATTTTGTTCTTAGGAGTAATAATTTCACAAGAGGAATGGAAAAATCCCCTAATCCTGAATAGCTAATAATTTAAAGGTTTAAGTTCAAAATCCCTTTGCCACTCCTTGGGACAAAAAAGCTCCTGTTACTTAGCTATTGACTTAGAAGATGTACTGTAGTTAGAAAACATGGAAACATCTGACACCATATTTTATACACAGAGTCCCATTCAGTAAGTGAGCACTGGACATGTTGGCTAAAAATTTCAAGCAGTATTACCTCTTTAGTCAGACTGTACACCAGTCTGTACATCAGTGGTGTGCAATCCACACGTAGCGTGTAGTTTCCTGAAAAACAGGGAAAACTATTTATCCAAAGAAGCAAGTTCTACTCAGCTGAAACCTTGTGCCATTATTTGTCAATAAGAAAGTGACTAGAGAGCAACACTCTCCACAAGGAACACACTGATTCTACCTGTAGAAAAGTTCTCCTCCTGTGATCTTTTGTCAGAGCATTTATATTGGTTAGGATGCCCCTAGTTTGTTGCACACATTATAAGAGGAGGAGCTGAATCTAAAGAGTTGTCATAGAACTGCTGACAGGGACACAACACTTCTTATCCCTTCCCATGGCTTCCCAAATAGTGTAACTACTGTAATAGACTTCTTCCCTGAAGGGACAGGAATATCGGAAGGACACTTTATGATCCTGGGTCATGGCTTCTTCCCATATCAACTCCTGAACTAATGCAACAACGTTATCACACTGAAGCTTTCATAGATCTCCAAGCCAAACTGCCTCCTGGTCATCTGTATATATACCATCACATTCCTGTAAAACAGAAGTCAAAACTATGTACCTTCGATGGAAGAATCTGCATTGATATAAGCCACTCCTCGTGCTTGCAATACTTTGGCATTTTCCTACGAGAAGGAAAAGAGGAAGAAAACGCTGATGAACTTTTTTTCCTCAGAACTATTTTCCCATCCAGAGAAGTGGCAGTTGTTTCAGGGAAAGACATCGTATACTGCAAGGAGCAGTATCTTCTTGGTAATTCAAAAGGAAATTTAAGAGTGTGTCTGTGTGTAAAGAAGAGAGAGGGAAGGAAGGAGGGAAGAAGTGTTGCTTTCTGCTACAGATTTCTCAAAGATCTGGCACTGTGAAAATTTCTCTTTGAACACCGTTGGTTTACCTCAGCCCACTCTGTCGATCCTAACAAGCCAAATTCCTCTGCATCCCAGCTTGCAAATATGACTGTTCTCCTTGGCCTCCATCCTGCAATAAAAGACCATGAAAACTGTATTACAGAAATAAAGTTAGTTACATTTTAGTTACATGGTAAGTAATGAGAAAACAAATGCCACTTTTTGGGGGGCTCATCTTCCATCCCTGAAGATAGGGGAAGAGTTGCATTTAGGGAACTTCAACATCATCTCCACCAATCTAAACTAATGACCGTTCACTAATTCTGTATCAATCTCAGTTCTAATTCAATATCGTGCCAAATTATGTATTCTTTTTCTTCTCTCAGTTTTAACTGCAAGAAAATTTCCTCAAATTTAAAACTGAACTAGCAAAAATAATGTGCTTGTACACAAATTCTTGAAAAAATGCTTTTCTACTCTTTTTGCACTGTTCAATTCAGTACACATTGCATACCAGTGTCTACTTTGACAGAAAAGTGTTGGGCATATTTTCATATTTATTATTGAATTTCTTTGACTTGTCTCCCAAATGCCAAATTTCAAAACCTAAGGAATTGTCTATCACTTTGTCAGATCACCTTCAAAACAAAGATCTTTTACTTGAAGTCCTGCATCTGAACTAAATCCAGGTCAAATGGAACAGCCTCTGTTGCCTTGCCTCTGTATCTTTGCTGAAAGTTTTCTTTGAGGCTACTGGAACCTTTTCATCTTTTGCTCCCTGTCTTTTTTACTTTTTTTTTTTTGGCTTGTATTCTAAAGACAGTCTCCTCTTACCCAATAACTGGGAGGGAATGGTAAGAAAACTAAATGTCATTAGGTTTTCAGTACAATGGGTAGGCAAAGAAAGCTCCTCTAGCACAGTATTTGAGTTATGTCAGAGGTTCTTTCCACAGGGTGTCACACAGGGAGACAGCATTTGTTCTGACAGCAGCAGAAACTTGGTGCAGTTGACATTTGCTCCTATTCTAATGTAACTAGGCATGAGGTATTTTTAACCATTACCTCCTACTATGTTTGCACAGCTCATTCTTTGCATTACACAGACATGCTCTACTTATTCTCGGGTCTGTCTCCAAACTACAGTCAAGCGCTGAGAAGGTTCTTGATGTTGCCCCATATCAATTTTATAGGACCATTGAAACACTCAATTTGACCAGCCTCAAATACACAGTAAGCAATTGTGTCTAGATGTCATCTTCATTTCAGTATCCCTCATTTTGTGTTTTGTTTTCCTTTAGGTGTCCTTTGTCTTGAGCAAAACTACTTCACATAGACCAAGGTTGTAACTGGAATAAATTAACAGCTGCAGAGCAGTGCTTATTCCAGAGATCAGTGAGATACACATATTTAATATTAAGCATATGCTTAAATCCCAGAGAACTCAAGGATCACTGCTGAGAGCAGTGATTTTGGTGTGTTTTCTTCTTTCATCACATTACCTTTCTTTTTCAGTTTTCCAAAGCTCCTCACAATCTCGTGAACCACTGCTGCCCCACTCTGAGGATCAATGCCACCAAACACCCATGAGTCACGGTGGCCTCCCAGGATGACATATCTGTCTGGATAAATGAATTATGGAAGTTTACTTAGAAAGACATTTTCCTGACGTAGGGACGTTAATTGGAAGTAATTTCTAATTTTCCATATAGGTGTCAGGCAACAAAGCTTAATAGTTTATAATATACATGATAGAAACGCAAAAGACTTTTTAAATCTCCAGAGATATTTTTCTGTATTTTCAGCCAGCACTAAAGAATTTGCCCAACACAATAGCTTGATCCTATAAGAATTAAAACCTCTTAAATTCCATATTATTATTTCTATTATTAGAAATACTTCAGTGTTCCTCTGGAGATAGAAACACATTTCCATATTTTACAACAGTATGTTTCATGGTAAAGCTGATCCGCTAATTATATTTGTATGGGACGCCAACTCACAACATTAAGGTGTGCAGTATTTCTCTGAATATATATATATAGTCAGTCATCAAAAGGGTTGTCCAAATAACGACAGAGATGTGATTAATAAGATCGAAGTCAGAAGACTAGATCTCTGTGCTACTACAATATGGTTAACAGTTGTACTTCAAGCAACAGGGAAGTGCTGCACTTACAAGTTAAATGATGTTATCATCACCCTAGAGATGTCTATATATCTGTTTTTTTTAGAGTGTAAGATCACATTGATTACAAGAGACTGTAAGACAGACAAAAAGTCAATAGTGGTGGACATGATGTCTTCAGATAGAATGAAAAATCCATTCCCATGTTAGTAGGGAAGAACACCCACTTAAGAATATTCTTTCAATTGCTAAGTTACTTGCCTGAAGACAAATATTTCTGCCTTGGTTATGACTCCCCCTTGAAAATCAGCATTTACAGTGAAAGTGCTGACATATCCTGAACCGTATGAAAGCTGGTACAATAAATATTTCAACACCAATGATCGTGTAGTGCAATATTTTAGAGAAAACTATACTCTTCATTTCCCCGTTCTAACTATGAAGTGCACATGGAGGTCACTGCATGCTCACATCACACTGAAGACAAATAACTTTACCTGGTTCCACTGTGCCTCTGATGATACCAATCACATTGTAAATCCTTGTGATTTCGTTGTGGCTGTGAACATGCATTTTTACCCTTCTAGTGTATTGGGAAGAAAATCCAAAGAGAAAATCCACCAGATTAGATAACAAAACATCTTGATACCTTTCAAAAGTCTACAACATAAATTGTAAGGAAAGCATTTTGGCCAAATTTACTCTTCACTAAACCAAAGTAAATCTGAAAATATTTCAGTCCATTTTTTCTGGATTTATACTTGTGCAACTGAGAACAGTATTTAGCCCTTTAAAGCATTGTACTGTTATTGATATCAGGTTTATATGGATAACAGGCTTAGAACTCCAAATTCAAAGATTTTCTGCTTGCAGCTAGTTTTTAAATTTGGAATAGTGGAAAAAAAAAATTAAAACCCTCTAATGTCCTGGTTTCAGCTGGGATAGAGTTAACTTTCTTCCTAGTAGCTGGTACAGTGCTGTGTTTTAAATTTAGAACACTGATATTTTATTTGTTGCTAAGCAGTCAAGGACTTTTCAGCTCCTCATACTGGCCTGACAATGAGAAGGTGGGGAGTGACAAGAAGTTGGGAGGGGACACAGCCAGGACAACTGACCCTAACTGACCAAAGGGATGTCCCATACCATATGAAGTCCCAATCAGCATATAAACTTGGAGTAAGTTCGTCACAGGCTGGGCATTTGTCAGTGGTTGGTGAGCAATTGCATTGTGCACCACTTGTTTTGTATATCTCATTATTGTCACTGTTATTCTATTTTCCTATGATGTCCTGTTAAACTGTTCTTAGCTCAACCCAGGAGGTTTTTTTCGGAATCTCTCCCCTATCCCACTGGACGGGTGGCAGTGAGCAAGCAGCTGCATGGTGCTTGATAGCCAGCTGGGGTTGAAGCATGACAAGCATTAAAAAGGTAAATAGTTCTAAAAATCTAGAGGTTGGCACAAACCAGAACTGACTCCAGCACAGTCAGTACTGATGTGGCACCTCAGACAGCAGAAAATCAGATAACCTCAGCTGCACCAAGAGACTTTGCCTGTTTATCTACAACACAGCTGGAGATGCAACAACTCATCCTCAAGAGTTGCTTGTGCATTTTTCAGAAAGCATTTTTCATGTGGTATGGCTAAGACATAGGGAAAAGGTCAAACGGTTCACATGAAGTCAGTACAATAGCTCGGTCAATACTGAAAGACCTGGACTTTGGTCCTATACTGTAATTATTAAATCTGTTTATAAACAATCTGAAACAATAAAAAAAGGCAATGGGTAAGACCAGAAGCTGGACTTACGTGAATTTAAAAAAGACAACACACAAATTCAGTTCTCTAAAGTAATCAGTCTTATCAAATAGTTTGCCAAAGGCTAGATGCTTTTAAAATGAAACTGGTCCTAGACGAGCTGGAAACTAAAGCAATGCAGTCATATTCAACCAATCAAGATGCAAATCTAGCGAAGCTTTGCAATGGACACATTTCAGCCCAGTAAACAGTCACAATCAAAGGAATGCTGCAGATAACCCCAACTATTCTACCTTTGGTCAAATTCTATTGCTCCGCCTTTTTTTCTCTGATCCCAAGCATGCTTTCCTTATGAAACAAAACTGACCTTGTAGAATAACTTGTTGTGAAACCAGGACCAATGTTGTAGGATACATTCAAATTTCCTTTCCAGCTACTATGTGGTGGTGCATATCCTCCCATATTACTATAATAAACAAAAAAAATATTATTAGTTACAGACATCTTACAATAGCATCAAACACCAATGAGGAACCAGGAACCACACTTCGTTAGGTCCCATCACACACAGACCACAGTGACGATCTTAGACTTCGACAATTTATACTACAAACTTCTACAGAAGAATAATCTATCTTTTGATGCACATTAATACTAGTAAATTAACAAAGAGGAATAGTCCTGGGCATTGAGATCAGTTTGGAATGGCCTGCAGCTATCCTGGAAAACAGTGTTGGCTTCCAAAGGTTTTGTTTACAAACTGTTTCTTGTAAATGGTCCCTGGAACATTCTACTGCCTTGAACTACATTTGCATTTGAATTAGTGGAGAGTAACCTGGACCATTCTAACAGTTTATCAGCACAGGCAGTTGTCTTCCAGTGTCTGTCCCTAGACACTTTTTTATCTGGTAGCACAGACAGAGTTGATGTGTTTCAAAACTGCCTAAAGCTGGAGAAACAAAATTAATCCCAGTCACTTTTTCTTGTTCCACTGTCAAAGGTGAGATGTTTTTTCTCAGTTAACACAACTGGAAATGCAGTAATTCAGTGGATCACAATCACCCATCGTTATTCACTTATTCTAAAGGATTTATAGTCCTCAGTATGTTTTTATATAAAAATATGATAGAAAGAATAACTAGAAGTTATGACTTCTCAAGACAAAACTAAAAACAAGGCCCCAGTATTTTTAGAGGACTAAATTTAATTAGTGATTATTAAAACCAAGTTCTAGAATTACTTACAACTTATTGAAGAGAAATATCTAGCTACATCATATTCATACATATTAATCTCCTCTACCACTACTAGTTGGCAGTGGAAAAAAGAGTTATTTTAACCTATAACTTTATCCTCATGAGCAGTTTTCCTCAGAACAGTGATGGCCACAAAGTGTTAAAGAAAATACAGTTTGAAGACATATTAGTCCATAAAAGTTTGGGAGGAAATAGGAAAAACACTAGAACCGTGTTGATAAACATAAGGTATGCAAAGACACCAAAGACAGTAAAATTCTGCCTCATATAAAAATAAATATCTTCAATGCTTCAGAGGAAAAAACCTGCATAGAGAACCAAGACAGAATTATTTTTCATAACTTTCAAAACACAGTCTGCTTAAAATTCCTCATGTCTCCCATACACTCACCGCAGTAAAGACTCAGCATCATGATAGCCAATGGGATGAACTGGAATTTTTGGGAGACCTACACCACTGCCTTTGTCTAATCGGTAGGTGTATTCTGAAAGCAGAAGAGATATTTTCACATTTACAACTCTCAGAAAGAATCTGTACAGTTCATAGCACAGCCCTAACACCAGAGTCAGGGATAATAATTTCAGTTACCTAGAAGTCATGCTGGCATTTCTTCAGTGATTTCATTCTTTGTTCTTTATCAACACATTTTCAGAGAGTCACGAACCAAGATTTTCCCATAGTGTCTGCAGTCAGGCATTTAGAACTGGCTGGAATTTTAAAATTATTTGCGCTTTTTTTGCATTGATATGCTTTTAGGTAGAAATATTTCTTACGATGGGAAAAAACCTTCAGACTAAGCCACAGAAAGAACAAAAGCAAAGAGGGAGTCTGTAGTCTGATGTTTGGAACATTCAGCTGGGAACTAAAAAAAATATGCCACTTGATAAAAGATGCAGATAAAATCTTACACACTGGGCTACTGAATATTCCATTTTGCTGGTTTTGTGAACAAAATTAAGTCTAGGTTTTGTTCTGACAGAGGTCAAATACGGATTTTTTTTTTTTTTTACAAATGAGAAACTTAATTTTCACAATCTTGACACAATTTGATGTTTGCAAGCCAGCAGATATGGAAAAAAAATACCTTCCTCCTTAATACAACATTCACAGGACCCTTGTTGAGTGAAGCAGACAGGGATCCATCTATGAGATCACTGACTTTAGCGTGAAGAACCAGAAATCTCCCTTATGGTCAGTTCCTGCCATGCTGCCATTGTGAACACGTCCTCTTCCAGTGCAAGTTGTGCTGGCTAAAGGCTCTTCTTTAGGTGACTGCCTCCCTCAGATATACTGGCTCAAGTGCTGGCATGAGTGGTTCTTAATGCATTCCAGTTAAACGAAACAGCTTTGGCAGAACTCAAGCAGCTGAGAAAGCGTGATGAAGGTCATGAACCAGTGGGGATCGGTCACCTTCTCGGGAGGCTCAGCTGTAGCCAGGTGACATGAGTCCCAGAATGAAAGATCCCAGCATTGCCAGCAGGGGCTCTTGTGGAGAGAAAGCAGCCTGAATTTTTTATGATGAGGGTGGTGAAACACTGGCACGGGTTGCACAGGAAGATGGTAGATGCTTCACCCCTGGAAACACTAAAGGTCAGGTTGGACGTGGCTCTGAGCAAACAGATGTAGTTGAAGATGTCCCTGCTCATTACCAGACGGGTTGGACTAAACAACTTTTAAAGGTCCTTTCCAACCTAAACCGTTCTACGATTCTACAAAATTCTGCAGAAAGGAGAAGTGCAAAAGCAAAGAAATCTGAGAGCTGTGCAGGCTGGCTCCTTGCTGACTTACTGACGAGAAGCAGAAATGACTTGGGTTTCACCTGTCGAATACTTGTGTCATGATCTCTGGGCTAACTTGGCTATGTCTGTGAAATTAAGCAGCTCAGCACTGCACTGTGTGGCTCCCTTAATATTCCGTCACTGTTTCTCACGCACCATTTGCAGAAGTAGCCTACTGGTATGAAGCCCAAAGCTGCCTCTTTTGAGCAACACAAAGACCAAGATAAAATGTGTTTTATTCCAAGGGAAAGAACACCTCCATGACCTTCCTCTCCTTTCCTGAAACCAGACACTCCCAGCATGACTTCTCTAGTGCCGCTCACCTTTCGCAGGATAACCTGGTGTCAGAGGGTCCCCTGCCCCATTCAGGTTTAACACATTCCCACGCTGGGCTCCTCCACCTGGAAGGTTCCAGCCATCTGGATAAGCATCTACTCCTGGGGCGCAGTAGTCAGCGGGGTCAGAGTACAGAATAACTCCCTTGGCACCTGCCAATTCAGCATTCTTCACCTGCAAAGCACATCTCCAGTCCCTATCCAGTTCTTTTACAGCTTGACACAAGAGTTCAAGAGGCAAAACAAAGTATTAAAAATTACAGCAATTATTCCTCAGGGCCTTTTGCAAGCTTGGGCTAAGTAAAGGGCCCATAACTGTCCCATATCATAATATTTCCTTAAAATATACATGCAGATATCCGGTTCCATATGAAAGTAAGAGGTTTGTTGTTGCTTTGAATTTTAGTTAGGAGATAATTGCAGTAACATGGAAAACATCTTCGCAGTATTACTATAGAACCTGAGTTTGTATTCTGTTGTTCAGATCAGTACAATCAACTGACTATTGAAATGTACACATCACAGATGGAAAAAACTGTATCACACTGATGCAACCTTATCTTTCAGTTAGTCATGTATTTATCTTTTCTACCTAAATGATGTCCTCAATACTCAGAGGTCAGACTACACAGAAAGATTATTATTGGAGAGCTTGAAACTGTCTTTGGCTGTGAACACGAGTAACTCCAAAGAGTGTGTATCTTAGGCTTATTATGGCAGAAGGACTGACCTGCATGCTGTTTTGATTTAAAAAGTGTTCTCATGTGACTTTATTATTGTATAACATTGGTTGGTAAAGAGTGAAAGAGAGAAAATATATGTCATTCTGACTTCCCAATCTGTTTTGCTACTAGGTATGACAGTGATGTATAGTGACTGAGTGACAACTAATCCTCAACAGTTTAAAATTTGCGTATTTTAATTCAGAAATACCACAGGATATTTTTTAGGAAACACACTACTTGCCTTCAACCTCTAGCCTATTCTTGCACACCATTAGGAAGTGGGAAAACAACAGTACAGTTCTCCAGATTTTATACAGGCTAACAAATTCTTCAGTATATAAAACATCATTAGAAATACTACTGTAAGAATGAACATAGAATCATAGAATGTTAGGGATTGGAAGGAACCTCAAAAGATCATCTAGTCCAATCACCCCGCCGGAGCAGGAACACCCAGATGAGGTTACACAGGAAGGTGTCCAGGCGGGTTTGAATGTCTCCAGAGAACGAGACTCCACAACCTCCCTGGGCAGCCTGGGCCAGGCTCTGTCACCCTCACTGAGAAGAAGTTTCTTCTCATATTCAAGTGGAACCTCCTGTGTTCCAGTTCGTACCCATTGCCCCTTGTCCTATCATTGGTTGTCACCGAGAAGAGCCTGTGTCCATCCTCATGACAATCAACCTTTACATATTTATAAACATTAATGAGGTCACCCCTCAGTCTCCTCTTCTCCACATTGACATCCCTTGGTGTTAATGAGGGCATGTAATTTCCAGATCACAGGACAACTACCCCTCTAGATATTAGTAACTCCAAGGTGTGTGCATTTCACTTTAATAAAAGATTCATAGACAGCAGTACCTTCTTCAATTTTTAAGTCTTTTCCATTAAGATAGTATCTTTAAGAGTGGTAAACAATTTAGTGAAAACACTGTCTGACCCAGAATATGAGTTATATGTCACTTTTCACTGGTGAAAATGGCTTGTACGTAAACCAGTGAGTTACTCACTTATAAGCTCATAGAAGATCAGTCAACAGCATAGAATAAGAGTTGGCACTCCAGCAAGGAGATTCAGTGTTTGATACCCTTAGGTAACTGAGAAATACGAATTACAGTCCTGCCCAAATTAGGGTGAAACTAATTTCTGTACAACAGCCAAACATACTTTAAATAGACTTTCTTCTTACATCCCTATTGAGGAAATAACTTGAGCGTATGCCTGAAGTGTGCACATGATTATGTCCTTACCTGTCAGGCCATGGAAATCTGAAGAATATTTATATGATATGGACACTGAATAAACAAATACAGAATTTAAAATAACCTCCATATAGTTATTGTCTCTGCCTAGTGTACAGACACCTTTAGAAACACGATATAGGCATCTTAAAGCACAGCTGCCCAAATCATGAAGAACAGTCTAGTTCAGTTAGAATGTATGATCCAAGAATGTTAGTAATATTTTGGAGCAATACAGCATGTAGATGAATATAAAAACACATAACATTGTCCAAATTATTTACTTTCATCCTATAGATGTATTACAAACACGTCAAATATATATTTTATATCTTCCACTAAAGAATCATATTTGAACACAGCTCTATGAAAACTCAGCTACACTAAAATCTTCAGAATACTTTACATAAGTGTTTCAGTCTCTTGAAATAAAGCGAAGGACAGGACAAGTAACATTTTGATACAGAAGAATTACCTTATTTCCTCTGAAGATCTTCCCATATCTGGCAATAACAATCTTCCCTGAACAGTTAATTCCCATTTCACGTTCTAGCTTAAAGAAGTCCTCGGTGCGGCCATAATTCACGTACACTAACTCACCCTAATAGAAAGAAGCAGAATTTCAAACAATAATGTCAATGAGCATGTCAAAAGGAGGATGTGATGTAGTAAGAAAATAAGCTGAAAACAATGAGCTCCAGGACTGGCTCTGGTACTAATTCTTCTTTGATCACAAGACAATTAGTTAGGTGACTTCCAATGAATTTATACCTCTACCACCCAAAGTTGCCACACTTTGCTCTCAATGGAGAATGTTAAGATATGACTTCTGAAACAGAAACTTAGAGTTAAGTGCTCAGAGTATGGCATTTACTTCTGTTCATAGTCTGTTTAAGCTGTAGTCAGTCTTGGACAGCTGGAGGTATTTTGGACCCAAACATCACAGTAAATATCATAGAATCATAGAATGTCCTGAGTTGGAAGGGACCCACAAGGATCATTGAACACAACTCCTGTCCCTGCACAGGACAACCCCACAGTTCACACCATGTGTCTGAGGGTATTGTCCAGTCTCTTCTTGAACACTGTCAGGCTTGGGGCTGTGACACCTCCCTGGGGAGCCTGTTCCAGTGTCCAGCACCCTATGGGTGAAGAACCTTTTCCTAATGTCCAACCTAAACCTCCCCTGGCACATCTTCCTGCCATTCCCTCAATTGTATTTTGTGCAGTAGACTGAACGATACCAATATCCTATTAAATTCTCAGTACTCAATTGTCAGTCAATACAACAGAAGCTGCAGGTGCTGGACTGTCAAAATAAATACACCTCACACATGAATAAAGTATTCTTCATGATTGTGTTTCAACAGTGTCATTCAATACTTGGTGCATGATTCATCTTCCCTAATGCCAGCTACCTAAAAGCCGTTGACATTGTCTACAAAGGTCCTATAGTACCCTCCATAGCCAGTGAAGAGCTGGTAAGTTCTACAGGAACTCACTCTTTCCAGAAGAATTCACCCCAAATCTGTTTTAAGCACCTATTTTAGGAAGGAATAAATTGCCCTCTGGATTTACCTCTTATGGATTATATCTCAAAGACTGTTGCAGAGGAAATCCCTCTAAAAAGCTGCCAAGACTGCTTTAGGGAAGATGTCTACAATCTCAGACAACTAAAAATGGGTGACAGGACACTCTGCCTTAGTGCATTTCTCTGTATTACCAGACACCTCCAGAGAGATTTTCAATTTAATTTCAAAAAGGTGTAAGCTTAAATCTCTTGTACTGATTAAAATTGCTGACTAGACATTGAGGTGATCTCATATAACACCACGCAGCATCTCCTAATAAGACTGTGATACAGTTATTTTGACTGTAATAGTTTCATCAGTAATCTGCTTAAGTTACAATTTCTGCTTAAATTATGCAAAATGAACTCAGTATAAATTAAAGAAATAAATGGGACTGAATTTAAATAAGGTAAAGAGTTTCACACCTGGTAAGATTCTGGTCCTCTCTGTTCAGAGAAGAATAATTCAAAAACACAAGGATTATTCTTGGGGAGGCTTTTCTGAATTTATGGAGTAGTTTTTCCCTCTCAGAAAAATCAAGTGTAACTCTGCTGAAGTCAAGACAGCTTTTCTACTCTATTTAGATTGAGCAAAAGGGGAATGTTGTCCTCCATTTTAATATAATTTCTTTAGAATATCTTCTATAGAATACCTACATTTGTAGGCTATTATATTTTAATGACAAATACAAGTATGTTGATTTCAATAGTTTGGCTTACATCACTGCAGAGCTGTAATTATTACAATTAATAGCAACCTGCTGGGTTCTCACATTCAGGGCCATTTTTCTACACTGAAGTGCAAAAGAAGCCAACATGAGAGTAACATTTTATGGTGAATACTCATTTACACTTTACAGGGTTTTTTAAAATAATGTCTTTGATTAAGTAGATGGCATCACAAAGAGAACATTTCTGATCTTTAGAAGCTCTTGTAACTATATCTGATATAAAGCATATAAACTGTATTCATAGCATTTTTCCTGGTGTTGCAGAATAATTCATATTTATTCAATCTCTAGATTTCTGAAACTACATTAAAAGGTACTTATTCAAAGCTTGTGGCAATATTCGATATATTGCATAGTAAATCAGGCTTCCTTAACTTAATTCTTCTAACATCTCTGAAAATTCTTCATCTTTAACTTTCATTAACAGGACTAAGAGCTACATCAATGCAATGAATTTCTTACCAGAGCATTGTGACAGTTTTGTATCAAAATTTCCTACTGATGTGAGGAAATGCCTCATGTTTATAGAACTATTACAAAATACAAGGTTTGAGAATGTAGCGTGGACCCATAAAATGTCTTCTCTGGGCTCTTTTAGCGTAGTTAGAGATCTCAAGGACACCTCTTACTTATGACCATCATAAACTGTTTCAGTCACTTAAAAAGGAAGGGAAGAGCAGAATTTTACCATTATTTATTATGTTAATGTTCTAAACTACTATTACTGTCTGACAGAATATGACTCCACTACTTCGTCTGCATTCTGCTAAATACTATGGTTAAAAGAACTTTCTGCTCAAAGCTTAAAGTTTTTCATTTAACTTTTTATCGGGATTTAGTTAAAATACGCCACACAGAAGAAACATACATTTTCTGACAATCTGTGTGAAAGATGAGGATATATTCCCTCTTCCACCTACTGAGAAGCTGAAATGAGCGGGAACTTCTTTAAATCTCTGCAGGGTCTCACTCTAGCAGGCAAGCAGCTACTATCCCACTCTGACAGAATTTAATCTTCAAAACACAGTCACTGCCACTTACTTTTAAAAAGTAGCTGCAGGAAAAAGTAATAGTGCTATCAGCACCAAACTGTATTTTCGCAACTGCCTGATTGGAGCACTCACCCAGAAAATGTGAGAGCTGCATTCTTGGGGTCTATCAGTATGACCCATTGCTGAGCTATAGACATGCTCCCTGTTTGCAGTACAGGTGCAGATAACTGCTCACTGGAGAATGTTATTTCTAACAGCGCTGGAGCTTTTGTCAATGTATTATGTACTAAGGTGAACAGAAGCATCATATTTTGAAAAGACAACCTGTCTTCATTTTTCTTCAGAAACAATGTTCTTACATTTCATTAAAATAAAATAATTTTCTAAAGAAGGAAGCTACAACTTTTAAAACTTGCTTTTATTATTTCCCATATCCCATCACTTACTGTAGCTCTGCAGAAACCAAATAAAGTGGTGAAGTTATTCTGTATTTCTTTGGGCATATAATGTTATGATACAAAGTCAGAATCCGTGAATTTTACCTTACATTATGTTCCAAAACTCCCACTGCAATTCTTGAAACACCCTAAGCTGTCGTATCCTAGAGTACAGACTATCTGCCTGGTTCTCCAGCTTCCTTTGAGTATCTGAGGCAAACAAATTCAGGATACCTTTTGTCTTCTGGACTTGCACAGCTTATTAACAAACTTCAAAAAGTACATGACTAATACGGGGCTGTGTGAGTAAAAGCATTGTTAGCAGCTTTGAAAGTTAGATCCAACTTTAAAGCAGAGATTGGACCAGATGACCTCCAGAGGGCCCTGCTAACCCACACTATTCTATGTATAGACAGGAAAGATACTGAGAAAAACAACAAAAAAATCTAATCTTACAAATTCTTAATTGAAACCACTAATAATCATAGGAATGAAAATTCCTGTTACACAGTTCAGCTTCATGAAAGCAAGCCTGCCAGCTGATACCATCTGTACAAGAAGATAGAAAAGATTATAGTTAGGCTCACACCACAGCAACACATTTACGCCAGCCTGAAATGCTAGCAAAAGCCATTTCCAAGCAGGCTGTACCCTGTGCAGTTTTACCTGTCAGTGTGAGCCTTGGGGAAGCAGCATTTTGAAAATTACATTGTTCATCTGGCTACATAACAGTCTTATTTTTTCACCAAGATGGGAAACAATGGTGCATAGTCACAAAAATATCTGGAGAAGGTTATAGCAGCTGACAACAGTAATGATTTATTTCCATAATTTCAAAGGAAAAGGTAAAAATAAAATCCAATTTTGACTCAAACTAGAAAAAAAAAAGGAACATATTATGTATGACTGCTCAATTTGAACATTGTTTCATTGCAAAACTACCAAGGACATCAGGGCTAGGACTTGTTTCCTACTGATGATGTCAGGTTTTGAACAAATAAAGCCTATGACCCAGGAATTTCACTTTCTTCTTTACCATTCTATGCTATCCTATGCTATTCTACAGTATGCTACGGTATTCCATACTTTTCTATTTCTTTCCATTTCTATTTTCTGATCTATTGCTGTTTCTGTTTCTACTTCTATTTCTTTTATTATTCTGCTCTGTTACCTCAGGCATTCCTTGGGCTGAAAATGCACTGTAAGGTGGCACCACATCTCTAACAGCCTCATATCCGGGAGGAGGAGGCTCAGACAATGATGTGTTGAAAATCTAGTGGGAAAGAAGAAAAAAAAAAAAGAAGTAAGGCAACATGAAAAAGAAGTGCTGTATCCAGGCACATTTCACATGTATTATGTTTGCAGTTTAAAGGAGTTTAGTTTTAGAACTCTAAACATGGAGTGGCCAAACCTTTAGCAAGCACTGGGCATCCCCTTCAGTACACAGGTTCAATATGTGATCTTGCAGATCCCATCTCCACTCTTCACATAGAATCTTGCTTAAATGAACACTGGGTCCCTTAAGGTAGTCTCAAGTACAGCAGGTATGAGCAGGTTAGATCATAAAAGTAAATAACACTTGCATTCTGCTCATCCCTGGAGCTTCTATAAGCACCAGAACTAATCTGTAATGAACTGATGTTACTTCTGACAGTACATCTCAAGGCCAAAACTCTAATCTTCAGGAACTTGAATTTAACACAATTACCAATACTGCATAATAAATCAATGCAAACAATGATGCTGACCATAGTTGCTTCCTTTTTCTAAATAACAGAATAATTTTAAAACAACTGAATTACATAAAGTAATTCTCTTATATAATTCTCCTTTAATCCATATATGTCAGTATGCTGTATGAATTACAGTAATTGTTAGTATTCCTAGCACATACATTAAGAATATACAAAATATAAAAGCAAACTGGAAACCCTCATTCCCACGAGCTTTGGATCAGGCCCAGCACCATTAACAGAGCAGAGGACAGCTTTCCCTCCCCATCTGCCCAAGTGGATGAAAGTGATTTTGTTCCCTGTTCACAAAAACTGTTGTTTTCTGTACCTCATTTCCATGGTCATCAATTATTGAGATGTAATTGGGCTTAGTGTCATCAGGGTAAGAGAGCAAGATATCGTAATGAACCAACTGAACAGAATCCAAACCGAACTCCTTCCACTCAGCTTGGACTTGCTGTGCCAGATGAAGATTCTCCCTTGTTCCTGCTAGGTGAGGAAGTCGTGTAAAATTGCTAGAGAAAGAGAAGCAACGAGTCAGGATTGGGCATTGCAGCTCATAATCAAAACTCCTCTTAGTCAAGCTAGAAATAAACCCCCTAGAGATGACCAGATGTACCCAGGCTAAATAAGGACCCAGACTCCTCCGTACCTATGCTTTTGCTTGTCTTGTACATAAGCTGAGGTTACAGGTTTCATTCTGTCCTGAGCTATCACAGGTGTTCGTATATTCCTCACAGTGTAGCTTAGCAAGAATGGCATAACGACATCAGCTGTGGGGTCTTGTCCTTGCTTTACTCCTTGTCTTCTGGATGACCTTAGGCCAATCACTCCTATGTGTAATAAGAGTGACCTTTCTTGTGAAGTGATGAAAGAACTGAGTATAATAATCTTTGCGTATTTGTATTTGATTTAGAAATGTGCATAATTAGTCTGACCCCTACTTCTAATTAACTGGATATTCTCCTTGGATTCCACTATTTTAATTTTGGCACAAACACTCTGAGCGTGCCTTGTTGGCAAATAAAAGAGTTCACAGTGGCTTAAACAAGGAACAGAAAACCTCAACAGCTTGTCACTCAAAAGTCATGCAGCATGAATAACAAACACAGAAAGACACCATAGTGAGCAACCCATTGTCTAAAAAAAAAAAAGTGCAGGCCATTAGAGATCCCAGTTGTGAAACTGAAGAAACTCCCAGCTGAATGATGACATCATCATGATGTCCTCATACTGTCACATGACCACGGCATCAACTTGCCACACAAGCATGTGTCGCATCAGCTGGTGCTAATTTTCCATCATAAAGGGGTATAATGTTAGGAAAAAAAAAAGATTCTTGAGTTCTAGTGAGAACAAAGCCATCAAACAAAGCACTTTGAAAGACCTATACACTTCTGCTATTGTATCAGATGCTGCTAGATAAAACTATGTTCCTCTGATAATGTCACAATCTAGTACCAACACCGTTCTAAAAGTACCCGTTCCAGTGACAGTACCATTTTCTGGATGACACCAAACCAAGAGCACAGTTACATGTTATTGTTAAAGCCAACAGCTGCTTTCTGTATGAGTTAGGAGTGTTTAAATCACGTTTTCACTAAAATTTGACTTATGCAGTCACATTCTCCTGTATTATACTCCCATCTAACTGAATGTCATGTTTTTCTTCATTGCCTCTTCTAATCTGCTGACCGCCTGTACTGGTAGTTCTGAGTAATGACTAAATATCTGCCGTATTGCCCCACAGAACTGGCTGCAAGACAGTAAATGAGGCACAAAGTTTCCTGTTGGCATAGAGACAGGGTGTTTAGAGGGCAGAAAGTGGTCCTTTCACAGAGCTGGCTAACAAACATTCACTTTGTAAGAGCCAAAACACAGGTTAAGACAGTAGAAAATCCTAACTCTTCAGTTTCCAATGTTTATATAGTCCAGGGCACGGCTGTTATGTAGTAAAGAGAAGGTACTTTGCTGCTAATTTATTTGCAATAGTCTGTGGCAAGTGCACTTAAAATGAAATGAGTGGGATTGCCACAACCTTATGAACTGAAAATGTTTTTTCAGTAATTTAGTTTTGTAACAAGATACAATTCCGTGCTATTTAATCAGGCTGGGAATTTAAGGCAAACCTGCATTTGTTAATTACTCCTAAAGTAACTGATACTCTTAACACTTTCCTTACACAACAAGTAAATTTCTGTCGATAAACTACAACTTCTGGTCTACTATTGACTGGAATAAATACAGCTTTTAACAAATACTACACTCTCCAAAAAGAAAAATAATCTCTTTACAAGATCACTAAAATAAAAAAAAAAAAGCAGTGCATCACCTTCTAAATTACAGAAATTAAGAAACTAATTAAAGTAATTAAACTGTAATAGATTAAAAAAAAAACTTTACTGTCATCTCCCATTGTTCGAATTCTCAGGAATAAATGTTAGTAGCTCTGCTTTTAGGATTTATGAAAAGAAATAACAGTACATTTACGATCAATTAATTTAAGCACTAAAGGGTAAATGAAATGAAAAATTACTGGGGAAAAAAACCATGGTCTTAAAAAAGACTAAAGCTTTAGGACTATGAGATTTATTAAAAGCAGTGTAATGCACCATCAGCTGACTAGCTGGTATCTACTATATCTGTTCTAGCTATCCACTGTGCAGAAGAAGAGAGCCTGGAAACGGGTCTTTCTTCATGAAAGTGAGTACAAGGCTGGAACGGTGACAGACTAACACAAAAATCTGGTCACAGCATGACAGTGTGAATGGACAGCAGCAATAAGGTATTAAGGCCTAATCTGCAGGAAGAACTAAAGGCTTGAACACCGGTATGATATTCTTCTCTTTTACATTAGCATACTTTACTATTTTCCATTTAATCTCTTCTGATTTAAGTTCACTCATAGAGTCTAGTTTGAAGTGAATGATTTTTCCATAAAAACAATGTAAGATAAACATTGTTGCAGAGTGAAGCAGGACACATAAGAGAAAGGCTGAACCTCTACATCATTGTACAAGCATTCATCAAAGGCTGGAGCAAGAGCTTGATAAATTTTTAATTACTTTAAGTACTGAGATTACTGACAGTTCTTCAGCTGTTTCCAGCACAAAAAAAAGAATGAGAGGAGCTGTCAATCACAGCTCATTGGGACACATTAAGTAAAACCTATGGACAAGAACCTGCACATCGTCCAAGGTGGCATCCTTGGGCTGGTTACTGCTTGGATTTTTTTTTTTTGACTGATTAGTCTACACATTGCTTACTAAAGAAACTGCTTGATGTTTTCAGCCTTCATTTCAGCCATGTACTCTGCCTTTATCTCCTCATGAGGACTCACAGATGCCTTCTTCTCAGTAGGTTTTGCAAACCAGCCTGTACAACACACCAAAATACAACAGTAAAAACACCAGAGGAACATTCCCATGACACACACCATTTCTCTTTGGTATCACCACAAGATTTTTACCATTTTACAACTGTTTTTATCTTAGGACAGACAAATAGCCACAATGTACTGCAGGCTGCATGGTGACAGCATTGCCAGTCCTCCCCACATTAAAGAGAATTTATTTACTTAGATAGATATTGAGGGGAATAAAATACATTCTATTTATTCATCACAGTTATTTTACTGTACATGCAAAGGAGACTTATCTATCTTCCTTTAGCACCAGAACATCACGCTGTCAGTCCTGTCAGTCGTATCAGTCACCTCAGTAATAAGGCAGCAGCTTTACAAAAAAGCACAGAAACACAAACACCCTTTGTTACGAACAGATGTCTTGTAACTCCTTTCTCACTCTTTGGTCTGTCTGGCTCTTATTCTGGAATCTTTCCCTTACTGTGCAGGCATTACCAGAGTAAGTGATGAGAGGAACACCTGGCTATAAAGAAAGTGTTTCTGACATCTGTTTTTATTTTTAAGTCAGAGACTGGACATGTTCAGTGCAAATGCAGCAGCAGATACATGGGTAGTGCAAATCAGCTGCTGGGGGGCACAGACCAGGCAACAAACTGGCACTGGCAAGGCAGTGGTCACAGTGGTCACAATGGTCACTGGCACAGCAAAAGGCTCTTTCCACATGAGAGAGTAATCGAGTCAGGGCTTCCCGATGGCACGAACCCCAAATACATACCAAAAGGTATTTCAAAATACAAGTGGCTCTTCTGTTTTCCTTCCTCCCCCAAACTGTTCCTGATGCATCTGTGAGCCAAAAGGGAGGCAGGGAGGGGAAATCTCTCGCGGCAGAAACCCACAGGCCTGCCTCCTTGGGCTGAGGGGGACATGAGACTTAAATTATAAGACCACTTCATCCCTCCTTTCTGCGACCCTCCAAACCTTATTTATCTCCCCGCCCTTTTGGTTCGGGCTGGAGCTGTTTCAACGCAGTGGGGTACGAGGACCCGTCTGCTGAACCCGCCTCACACACCCGGCGACTCTTCTGCCCATAGCATAACTACTTTATTTAAAAGGAAATCGACACACAAGTCAAAAAGACACTCTCAACAAACGAGGAGGCGCCGGAAATCCCAGGGGGGGCCGGTGGCTGCACCGGCCTGGCCTGAGGGTCGAAGGGAGGGAGGTGTGGGCCGAGGGCACGGCCTCACCTCGGGCACCCCCAGCAGCCCGCCCGCTCTTCCCCCAACCCGGCCGTCCCTCGGCCCGGCTCCGAGCCACCTCCCCCGGCTGGAAGGGCCGGAGGTGGCCGGGAGAGCCGCCCGATCCGAAGGGGGTTTATTCTGCACTGTACCGATGAGGAACCCGAGGAGAAAGAGCCCCGCCGCTGCTCCCAGGACGACAGCCCAGAAGCGGCCGCTGGCTGCCCTGGGGCCGGCCAGCTCCGTGTTGGCGCCGAGCAACGTCCACATCGCCGCCGGCCCGCTCCCAGTTTCCCCGCGCCGCTCCCGGCAGCGCCCGCCTCGCCGGCCCAGTCCCGCCGCGGCCCGGCCCGCCCCGGAGGCGGTGGGGGGGGCGGGTCCGGCCCTTGGTCCCNAGTCCAACCATAACCTAACTCTAGCACTAAACCATGTCCCTAAGAACCTTGTCTGAACGCCTTTTAAACCCCTCCAGGGATGGTGACTCCACCACTGCCCTGGGCAGCCTGTTGCAATGCCTGACAACCCTTTCCAGGAAGAATTTTTTCGTAATATCCAATCTAAACCTCCCCTGGCACAACTTGAGGCCATTTCCTCTTGTCCTATCACTTGTTGCTTGCGAGAAGAGACCAACACCCTCCATGCTACAACCTCCTTTCAGGTAGTTGTAGACAGTGATAAGGTCTCCCCTCAGCCTCCTTTTCTCCAGGCTGAACAGGGTTAAGGCCCTTCTGCCATCACGGCCCCGGCAAGGCTGGAGATGTTGGAGTGGAGACCCTTTGATTGCCAAAGCTGCTGCTCGGGCGCTTGCTGCTCTCACTGCCATCTCTCAGTCTGCCCAGACGTGCCCACCTCCCCTCTGCCTTCCCTTCTCTCCCTGCAAGTCCTAAGTATCCTGCCATCCTGTGTTTCTTTTAACTTGCTGCAAAGTGTGGTGAGGAGGCAAAGCAATGGCCTCGAGTTGCACCGGGGGAGGTTTAGGTTGGATATTAGGAAAAAATTCTTCACGGAAGGGTTTGTCAGGCATTGGAACAGGCTGCCCAGGGAAGTGGTGGAGTCGCCATCCCTGGAGGGGTTTAAGAGGCATTCAGATGAGGTTCTTAGGGACATGGTTTAGTGCCAGAGTTAGGTTAGGGTTGGACTTGATGATCCTGAGGGTCTCTTCCAACTGAAATGATTCTGTGATTTTATGATGGTTTCGACACCTGGTTCACTGTGGCTAGTCTACACAGGTCAGTCTACACATTCTGGCCCTATTGCACAAAAGCCCGGCTTTTAGTTTGGTGCTGTTCAGTACTCTGAAGTTAATTGACCTACTCACACCACTCAGAAGCTCTGAATTACTGCGTTGAGACATTTTATATATAGTCTTCCAGTGTGCCTGTAGTTTGGACAGGACATAATGACCCTTAAATAGCAGCAGCCAAAGGACGTAGGAAAGCTTTATTAAAGAACAAATTACAGTTATCATAAATGCATAACAAGTTACGCTTGTTCCTATACAGAATCTTATGGGTCAATTTGCAGGCCAAGCCATTTCACTAAACCAAAAATGTTCAATAAACTGAAAGTAGGAAAAATTAATGCTTTTTCTCTCTCTGTGATTTAGTGGAAAATCTTAAAGAAACTAAAGTACTGTAAGTTATTTTTCTTTGAGCTATGAGGAATGCATGAGGAACATTTTCAATTCATCCACATGAGGAAACAAACACTGTTTTTTGAGATGCAAATCTTAGGCAGTGTTTTGGTGAGGATTATCCTTGTACATATCTTTTATTATGACACGTTTTTTCTTAGGTCCAATTGAAGCCAATGTAATGTGACTATTTTAGGTAGGGTCTGTACTTACAAGGTGTTGAGGAACTTACTTGTATGTTAAGGAGCTTTTCAAAACACCTGAACGAAGCCCTGTTCAACCTGATCTAACTTGGCCATTAACTCTGTTTTCAGCAGGAGTTGTTCTGAATTGACCTTCTGAGGTCCCTTCTAACATTTTGCTATGATTCTGTGATTTTAATGGAGAGCTGCTTGTGGATTAATATGCTATATGCTTTGTAAATATCAAAGTCTGTTTTTCTCTGTTACAAATTTGCAATACAGATAGTGAAATGAAAAGACCTGCCTAGTTCCCAAGGGTTCTGTAGGATTGAATCGTTTATTTTGAAAAAAGTAAGGAAATTTATGAGTTTCAAGTCTCTATTATACTGTAGAACTGCTAATTAAATTTGAAGTGTTTTTAATAGAGTTATTGTTACATGCTTCATGAGTGAATTAAATTAAATGTATTGTTATGAAATGTCAATAGAAGAGCAGGAAATGAAACCTGGAAGACTTTTCACCTAAAAAACTTTTCTTACACTTTATTCTAGCTTCGTCTTTTCAAAATAACAGCTTCACACTTTTTACTCATACAATGTAAGGCATGCAAATAATAAATAGGTTTATAACTCCTGTTTTCCTTTCACCTTCTATAGTCATCTTGTATTTGCAATAGAAATTGCATAGATAAAAGTTTCTCAGGTGCCTAGAAACCATGCTGCTTCTGTTTTTCCCAAGTGACTAAAGTTCTTCTGAAACATCCCATTCTGCAACGTGAAGGTGCCACATATGCCTATGAACTGGAAATAAAACTTAAGCTTTCTTAATATCTTTCTCCTTATTTGTCTCTGTATAAAGAAGTCAGAATGCTGCCTCTGGGCCTACATGAAGCACTGAGCAATGATAAAAGTCAATGTAAACAGCACCTCCCCGATTTTAATTTTTGGTATTCAAGTTTATTACCTTTCTATGCTGGGTTTGTGCTTTGTCCCTACGCTGCGTGCTTAGAGATCTGTGGAGTATTTATGTTGCTGTGATAACATTCCTCCTCCTGAGGCTCTGGTGACTATCAAGAAGAGCAGCACCAGCAAGGCTTCTTTCCTACTGTGATGGCTCACTCATTTTGTCATTCTTCTCTCTTCCAAGTTCCTTTTTTATTCCCTTTCTTCCTCTCCCAGATCTTAAAACTCTGCAAGAGAATCCATTCTCATGCCCTAGTGAAAATGGTAATCAATTGGCTGTAGTATTAACTGCCTGCTCATGTGTGCTCTTCTGTTAACTCCCTTCTGTCTTGAGTGGTGACATTAGTTACTCTGTCAGAAATAATTATGCTTCCATCTTCTGGGGCTTGCTGGCGAAATGGTGGAACACTTCAGCTTCCATAGAAGTGAATATCCATCCATTTGCAGAAGGGAGTACGGTTCTTCAAATAGTACAGCATTTGGGGGTAATATACTGTAAAAGAAGGAAGAGGAGGGTACTGTGAACTACTGTAAAGGCCTCTAAGGATCTGTACTACACATGGAAAAACCCGAGGTAGTTCTGGATCGTTAACACTCTGCCCTGGTATTGCAAGATGCAGAAGGATAAAGCTAAGATGCCCGCACTGATTTAGCAGCTTGCCATACTGCATGAGGGAGCTTTTCCTCTTACTCCTGCTCTTGGCTTCCCAAGTTCATTTTCTCCCAGTTGTGATGCTCACCAGGTTACTCATGAACTGATTTGTTAGGCTTCATCAATATGGCACAGATGACTATTTACTTCTCTCAACTTCATCTTGCTGATGGATTATGGTGTTGAATTGGCCTGTGGTGGAGTCAGACAAGCTGCAGACATGGCAGAAGGTGATCCAGGGAGTATCTGCCCCTTTTTTGGCAGCAGAATGTTAAATCAGCCAAAACTGACCTGTGTTAATGTCACCATAAGAACATAACTGGCCTGTTATTACTGCAGAATTAACTCACCACAGCTGAACTGCCTTGTATCTTTCTATGGATTGAGAACAAGTTTCTAGAGAAAAAAACAATTTCTTCTGTGGCTGTTTTTTGGCTTTTGTCTTCCCAGGGCAGTGATCTTTCACATATAGCAAGCACAGGTTCTTCTGGTGGTTCTTCTAGCAAAGGCTGGGATGCCAATGTGGAAAACAAGGAGAATGGAGCAGAATTAATGATGTACATATGAAAATCCTCTCAGGTGTTAGGGCATAGTTGAAATTAAAATATATGCCTTTCTGCTCTGAGAAATCAATAAAGCAATTTAGTCATGTTGCAGCTGCCTTAAGATGAGCATCCTGGCCATATCTGCTTTCCTCATAGCTGCACTGGGGTGCTCTGACACCTACTAATATCCTAGTTTTTGCATGCTTCAGGAGTAAAGTCTATGAGACTTAAATTGTATCACCTATTAAATTCCCTTTTTCGCTGATGTTAAGTCACAGTTAGCCAATAAGCATTCTTTGAATTTTACAGAATAGTGGTGTTGCTGTAGTTATCACTGTTACATGTGTTTTGGCAATTTTGTCTGCTCCTAGCTGTTTATTCTTTAAGAGATTCTATTGCAGCTGAAAAAGATTAAGTATATCTAGTCAGAAGCAGGGATCCATGTCAATTCTGTTGGTGAACAAGAAATAGTGGCTTTAAATTTTGAAAACAAGTTAAAAATAGGCACCACTGTTATGGACATTTGTGTTTGTTGTGTGATTACATCATAATGCAAAGTATGAAGCTTCTTTTTTTTAATAGTTTCCTGTTGTGAATTTCATTTTCTCAGAAATGAGAAGCTAATAATTCTCAGTGGGATTTTTTGTGGTCAGATGTAAAAAATAAATATCCGCTTCAGAATTTTACAATGTCTGTGTCAATTTTTGTCCTATTCAGGATGATTCTGTGGTTAGAGTTTTCATGCTCTTTTATTTCTTTATATCTCTTTTATTATACAGAGAAATTAGAATACTTGGTCTCAGATAGCACTATTTCTCCTGGGTAGTTTGAAGCACTTTATGCAGGGTACTTCTTTTAATGCTCACTGAGTCTGAAGTACAGAGTCTTTCTGACTTGTCTGAGGTCACTGTAGTAGAAAGGAAGGTCTGTGATTTCCCAGTACCCTGTATCCAGACCACAAGGCTACAACAGCTGAATCCAAAGCCTGTAGTATTCCTTACACTTGACTTGCAGATGATGAGCTAACTAGTTCTTGGTCCCTGCAACTGCTGTTACTGCGAAGGCAAGTAAATTGTTTTAACAAAGATAGTTATGCACTGTGTGGATGTAGAAAAGAATTCTACCAAGGAGAGTTCAATTTACTCTATCATAATTTTTGCTGTCAGTAAAAAGTGGCAAATTGGTTTTTTTCCTCATTTGTCTGCATATTTCAAGCATTGTCTTTCCTTGAAAAATATCCCAGTGGCTCAAATGAACTGTCCCCTAAACAGACACCTAAATACTTCACTGATGTTCACTACGGCATACAAATCTGTAGCGCTGGCCTGAATCACAGCAGTCCTACTCTCTAGTCACTTAAAAAAGCAACTGCACTGGTGTGAAATTGGAATGATACTCGAGTAAAGCAGACTCCTGAACTTTGTGTGATCACCGTGCCAAGGACAAATTGAAGTACATTCAACCTCCTGATAAAAAAAAAAGTAATTGAGAGAGCAATAAAAGGATATGCAGCTGTAGGAAAAAAAAAAAATGAGCAAAGGACAGAGTTTAGATTAAAGACAGAAGCTGAAGAAAGGCAAGGCAAGAAATAAACAACTCTCTAAAATAACTCTTGTGAAAGTCCTGCAGTGCAAGGGGAAAAATGTTTTCTCCTGCCCTGACCTCGCAAGAGAAGTCATCAGTTCTCTGAACCTCTATGTGAAAAGGAAGTGCTAACATCTGTTTCTCCATGTTCAGCCAGTGAACTTGAAAAGAAATTAACTTGAAGAATTCAGTCTCATTGGGTGTTCTACCCAGCAGTGTCAGGAAAACTCTCTTCTGCTGAGCCTTTTTATTTGAAAATGCATCATTCCAATGGAGTTTGAAAGAAGCACTAAACCAAATTGATTGAAATGAGAGTCTGTCAGATTGCAGGGTGAATTAAATTGCCCACTTCTTCCCTCAGCCACTACGAGATTAATTCAGTTGTAAACGCCTTTCCTTCTCTTGTTAAGAGATACCTTAATAATTCCAATATTGCTGTGGTACGGTTAAAATTACATCTGCCTCTCAGTCGTCAAGTATGAGGCCAATGAAACTGATCACTCTGAGGAGACCTGCCATGCCTAGGTTTGTTTTTTTTTTCTTTGTATGTGAATGGAAGGCACGAGAGGGCAGGTCCCATTCATGTCCTAGTCTATTTTGATTGCTGAATATCGTTATCGCAGAAAATATCTTCTCACACATGCTTCAGTCGCTAGGCAAGAAGTGCAAACCAACCACACTTATGGCACCTACATAATGGAAGACTGAAGTGAAAGGATGTATGGCAGTAGGTACGTATGGGGATAAGTTGGGTATGTCCTGTCTGAATCTTACTGGTGACACAGAATTTGGCTCTGTCAAAGTATTTAGTGTTACAGCACTTAACTTGCAGGTTCTTGCACTTCAGTGGCTGCCGATGGTCAGTGAAACTGATGTAGACTTTACGTTTTGTTGCTAAAAGACAACTAAAACAAACCCATTGATGAGAACTTACAGAATCTTTCATGGATGCTAAGAAGGAGCTGCAAAGGTTGGCTGCATTCTGCATCCAAAACTGTAAATGTGACCATCTGCATAAAATTACAAAAAAACTAGTAGATATTGGTACAATATTAATAACATTAGTTTTCTATAGAACATATGTGTCATTTCATATGCTATATTATTAATTTGTGTTATAGGAGCACCTACAGCCTCGGATGGGCCTGGGCCATACATATGGGGATGCCTATGAAATATGGCACTGTAACCATACATACCTGACTGAAGGTTTTATATGAGTGTTTTACCAAAAGGTTTAATAATTTCTTCCTCACCTGAGGAGCTTAAATAAAGGCGGTCTGACTTACTGTAGCATTTCATTCAGTCCTTGGAGAATTTATGTTCTACGTTTTGAACCCACAAGGTGAATCCTCTAGACAGTCCCACAAAGGGGGTTTAAAAAAGAAATGTTGCCAATAGCAACTTGTTCTTCTGTTGGAACAAGATGAAGTTATTTGATAAGACAACATAGAAATAGGGAAGCTGGGGAGAATTAGAGGAAAGCTTTTATATTGGTATTTTTAAAATATAAATGAAACAGCCTTAAATTGCAGGGGTTTTGATAGGAAAATGAAAGTGAACAGTGCCTCCTACATAAATGTTATAGACTTGCATACTGACTAGCATCACACCTCAGTGACCAGCCTTCCTCACAATGTCCATATCATCAGTGCTTCTTCTGATGCTTTTGGCCACCTCAGTATCAGCTTCCTGGACATCACAGTGAATCAACACCATCTGTTACCATCTAACAATATCATCTAGATTCTAGAGGACGTAGTGATGTGCTGGTACAGGGGTGGTGGGGCTGGCATTGTCTGTCGGGTTGGTGTTCTACTAGGCAAAGAATGAGGGCCACATGAGAATGTCTTACTCTTCTACATAGACCTACTTTTAAGTCTTGCTAGAGCTCCTCTGCAGAGAGTAAGTTACATGAGGGAGAGTAAAGGAGAACACAATAATTGAAGCATTCTGGAAGCAAAAGGTAGAATAATTAAATTTCTGAGAACTTGCATATATAAGTAATGAATTCTGGAATATCTTATAGATGTTACTAACCCTGAAACAAAAGACAATACAGGTAATACACACATTCTTTAAAAGTACTGTTAAAGCACAATAGAGATGAGAGCATTTTCTTATTTTTCTGTAATATTTACATTTAGCCAGCAGATGGCAAACACAGACTGCCCACCAATCTGAGTATATTCGCCTCCTGTTTATCTAATTTCCATGATCCGAGACCATAGGCCAACAGAGCCATGTTGCTTTCAAGTAAGCCACCAAAAACAAACACAAACATCACCGTTTTGATTCTTCTGATTTCCACTTATACTTGCCTTATATAAGTGTAGCTGTGGCATTGACAATTTGGGAAAGTGAGGAATCAGGCCTGCTGAATTTATACATCTGCAAGCATATGCCTATGTAATGCATTTAAATCCAGTAGAGTAAATTCATTCTTTGAGAGTTACATTCTTCTCACAGCTCTTTTTCTGGTCTGGTTGGGTAAGGTCAGGTCCTCAGCTTGCAAAAAGAGGCGATGATACAAATTCAACTGAGCTATATTGGCCTAAGATAGTGAAAACAATAGAATCATAGAATCACAGAATGGTTTTGGCTTGGAAGGGACACTAAAATTCATCTAGTTCCAACCCCCCTGCCATGGGCAGGGACACCTTCAACTAGACCGGGTTGCTCAGAGCCCCGTCCAACCTGGCCTTGAACAATTCCAGGGATGGGTCATCCACAGCTTCTCTGGGCAGCCTGTTCCAGCGCCTCACCACCCTCATGGGGAAGAATTTCTTCTTTACATCTGATCTAAATCTCCCCTCTTTTAGTTTAAAGGCATTATGCCTTGTCCCATAATTACATGACCTTGTAAAGCATCCCTCTCCTTTCAAGCCTGTCAAGGTCCCTCTGGATGACATCCCTTCCTTCCAGAATGTCAATTGCACCACACAGCTTGGTGTCATTGGAAAACCTGCTGAGGGCACATTCAACTCCACTGTCCACGTTGCTGAAAAAGATGTTAAACAGCACTGGTCTCAATACCAGCCCTGAGGAACACCACTCATCACTGGTCTCCACTTGGACATGAAGCTGTCAACCGCAACTCTTTGAGTGCAACCATCCAGCCAATTCTTTATCCACTGAGTGGTCCATCCATCAAATCTTTGAGTCTTAAAATAAAAGGCAATGATTTCATGTGGTACAGTGTCAAATGCTTTGCACAAGTCTAGGTAGATGACATCAGTTGCTCTTTCCTTATCTGCCAACTTTGTAACCCCATTGTAGAAGGCTACCAGATTTGTCAGGCACATTTTGCCCTTAGTGAAGCCATTTTGGCTGCCACAAATCACCTCTTTATTTCCCGTGTGCCTTAGCATAGATTCCTGGAGGGTCTGCTCCATCCTCTTGCCAGGCACAGAGGTGAGATTGATTTGCCTGTAGTTTCCCACATCTTCCTTCTTTATATTTTTAAAAATGGGGGCTATGTTTCCCATTTTCTAGTCAGTGGGAACTTTACCAGACTGCCACAGCTTCTCAAATATGATGAATAGTGGCTCAGCAACTTTATCTGCCAGTTCCCTCAGGATACACGGATTCATCTCTTCAGGTCCCATGGACTTGTGCAACTTCAGGTTCCTTAGATGGTCTTGAACCTGATCTTCTCCTGCATTGGGTCATTCTTCATTGTCCCAGACTCTGCCTTTTCCTTCTGTGCCTTGAGCAGTGTGGCTGGAGCACTTCCCAATGAAGACTGAGGCAAAAAAAGTCATTGAGTACCTCGAACTTCTCTGTATCCCAGTTAACCAGTTCTCCTGTTTCCTTCTGGAGAGGGCCCACATTTTCTTTAGTGTTATCACTGACGCTCCTATAGAAGTTTTCCTTGTTGCCCTTGATGTCTCTGGACATATTTAATTCTATCAGGGCTTTAGCTTTCCTAACCTGATCCCTGGCAGCTGGGACAATTTCTTTGTATTCCTCCCAGGCTCTATCTGTCTTGCTTCCACCCTCTATAGGCTTCCATTTTGTGTCTGAGCTAGTCCAGGTGCTCAATGTTCATGTATGCAAGGTGTTTTTGCCTGATTTCCTGTTTGTTGGGATGCATCACTCCTGAGCTTGGAGAAGGTGATCCTTGAGTATTAACCAGCTTTCTTGGGCCCCTACTCCTAGTTTTACAGCATCCGATGTCATGCAGCCTGCCAACAACACTGACACTCACTAAATCTCATACATTCAATGTCAGAGACACTGTTCAACTTTTTTTACTCCCATTCATTCTTTCCTTCATTCTTATGCCTTCTTTCATTATCAGGCCTACTGAGTGGGAGATGTGGCAGTATTACAACTTACTTGGAGTGTGCATCCTATGGGGAGCCTGTTAGGATCCCATCTGCTCGTTTCAGACCAGCCTTCCACTCTGGTATACTAATGTTAAAAAATACCTCTGTTCTTCCGCTCTGATGTCAATAGTAGAATGAAAGTTCAAGTCTGACTTATGTATCTTGAAAGAGAGATGCTTAAATTCTTCAGTCAGAGAGATGATTGTCAGCATTTTGCAGAGACGGAGTTCTGCAGGACTGGCCCCTGTGCAAAATCTTTATGGGATGTGACCTTTTTAGAAGGGGACTTGCAGTCTAGTGTGGGGAAGTTATCACCAGAATGAGTAAGGACACATCCAAGATCACACTTTATCAAGACAGAACCAAGACTGATCCCGCTATTCCAGTTTACTAGCACTATAGCGTTCAGTGAACGAAAAATATCACTTAAGGGTTCGTTTTCTTGAGCTCTTAGGACTGGTTTTAATTTCAGTATAGGAGCTACTTAATTTAGAAATTACTGCCCAAGGAGGACACAAGAATAGCAACACATGAAGGTTAGTTTTTCTGTGAGCTGCCAGATGTGTGTTTTGTATTTGGCTTTTATTTTGCCTGCATGCTGTGAGTTTTTCTGAGCTGGCTGGATTTGAAGAACATACAAAAATCTAGCATTCTAATACCCTTGCTGCTCCAATGGATAATTTCGGTAGGCAGCTTGGGAGGGGCCATACATAACAGAGACATGCACAAAACAAAATGAGGTCTGGTGATTAAATGACATTTGTTTATTTCCAGAGGAAACCTGTTGATATTAGTGTAGTTTCTCTGGATTTCTTGAATGCGAAGAAGGGCAGCAGATGGGTCCCTAAATCTAACTGGACTTTGGCCAGCTTTGAGAGTATTGATCTAAAAGGGTTGGGGGATTTTTGTTTCACAGAATCACAGAACGTTAGGGATTACAAAGGACCTTGAAAGATCATCTAGTCCAATCCCCCTGCCGGAGCAGGAACACCCAGATGAGGTTACACAGGAAGGTGTCCAGGCGGGTTTGAATGGCTGCAGAGAAGGAGACTCCACAACCTCCCTGGGCAGCCTGGTCCAGGCTCTGTCACCCTCACTGAGAAGAAGTTTCTTCTCATATTCAAGTGGAACCTCCTATGTTCCAGTTTGCACCGATTTCCCCTTGTCTTATCATTGGTTATTATTTGCTTCTTTAAATACCTTTTATCCTAAAAGAAAAAAAAAAGCATCTTCAAATGAAGTTTAAATCTGAAAGAAAAACCTGCATGGCTGAGTGGATGACAAGAAATGATGCTAGAACTTCCCCCAAACTGCTTTGTAATGTAGAATGGTGCAGGTTAGGAGGTGTGTATCTTTCCTCTATGGAAAAAAAAAAAAAGCAAAACTGGGGATTTGGGATGTGGTAATGAACGAAGAATCTTGGACATGTGTAAGCTGAGGAAGTGACAAGCCAAGTGTCATCATTTTATTTTCTTTAGTCACCATGTGATGTGGATGAACAAAGGGAGGGTTTCCTTGCTCCAGAACCACTTTTCTACAGATAAGTCCAATCACTCTCCAGCACGACATCCTGGCCATCAGCAAGCCCCTGGCTCAGCAGGCTCTAGTGCCGCTCTGAGGTTACTGCAGGCTGGTGGAAATCAAGTCAAATACAAGCTCAAGAGGAAAACTGTATTAGAGTACTGGGACCACAGGGTCTCAAAGTAGGACAGTATGCTCTTTAACAGGATCCTGTTGGATTGTAAATATCTGCAGCTGAAGTCCAGTGCTATAAGCTCTTCTCTTGCTGTCTTCAGGTGATGGAAAGGTGCAACATGGTGGTGGGATGCAGCTCAGGCCAGCTAGTTGCAGCCAACACATTAATTCGGTTAGCAGGAAGGCACCTGTGATGATGTACCTTGGCATACCTAGGAGGGAGCACAAAGTGAGAGCCACTTCCATGGATCCCTCATGCTTATGCCCTCTCTCCGACATGTTGGCTGCAGGAGAGTGCAACAGGCTGAAGCAGGGTGCAGTCTTGGTTCCCTGAGCAGCTATTTCAGTTTTCTCATCCTCGGTTTTGATCTGAGGACTGGCCTTCAAAAGGGACATAGCTATGAAGTTGATTCCTAAGGAGCTGCTTGTCTCTGTTCTACCTTAAACAGCAGCCTACACATTTGGAACACTGCACGGATGAGAAATCACAGGCCCACTTCTTTCCTTCCCACATATTTCATTTGCTGGTAGCTTTTCTGAAAGGCTTTACCATTGACTGCTTCCTGACCTACTTTATTTCACATGTGTAGATTGGAAAGGATTTCAGCAGCTACTGTTCGTTATCTTTTGGAAAGAAAAGCTGGCAATACAATTTTTATTTTCATCTTAGAGAAAAAAAAAAGAATGTTACTCATGTCCTAAGGCAAGGTCATCATTTTTCTTCAGTTTAGGTAACAAGAAAGAACATGCCTATTCGTGCTTTTGATTTGAATATTAACTGCCAGTCCTTCACTTGAATAAATGATGCTGCATCCTTATATCTTCAGGGTGTTTTGAGTCCAACATGGATAGCCCAAGCTGTTGGTGCCTTTCTGTTTGCAGTCTTGAAGATCAAGCAGTCAATCTTGAATAGCTAAACTACTGTTCATTTTTATTAGAGCTTTTTTTGAGACTTCCTAATGCTTTTGGTTTTGTTTTGTGTTTTTGTTTGGTTTTGTTGTTGTTTGGTTGGTTTGGTTTTTTTAAGAAAACAAAACCAAACAAAATTTCACACAGATGAGAGTATAAAACTGACCCTTGCTGCTTTGAAACTATCATGATCCATAATAAAAATTTGGTTTTATTCAAGTTAGTATTATACTAGAGCAGTGGTAAAACCTGAGCTGCTATAGTATATATTGTATAATTTATAGATATCTAATAGCTATGATATTACAGACTTCTTCACTTTCAGTAGACAGATGCACAGGAAAAAAGAATATGTTATATTGCTGTTACTTAAGAGGGACACAGATTGTATAGTACTGCAGGAACTGTAAATGACTTGCCAGAGTCCTCTTTGCTGCAAGACCAGAGTTATTGCAATGTACTGTCTATAGAATAATTACATTATGAAATATCTTTAAGGTTGATAAGTGCTTTGGTTGGGGGTGGGAGATAATTTTTTAATGTTAGATGAAGTACTCTTGCAAACTTCTTTATGTGGTATTTTGCTGGGCTGTTGGGATACTTCATCGTTTTGTGAATGGAGTCATTAGTAAGGATGATGCTATGGCTCTTAGGCAGCCAATTGCTTTTAACAGGATAAATGTTTGAAAAGCTCAGTTTGACTACTGGTCCTTGCCTTGATCTTACTTGCTTCAGCAACTGGTTGAGCAAGGACTATACTCTTGGACCTTTTTGATGTGTTCTCTGCTGCATGGCAACAGAAGAGCTCAGTGGTTATTTTTACCAGCTGTTATACATGAGGAAATTCCATCTTGGATATTTGGGGTTTTTTTAGAACAGAAACATCTTGAACTTTTATTATTATTACAGAAGATAGCTGTTTATATTCCAGTGAGCAATGTTGGTGCTGCTCCTGAGATCACATGAAAACGTCTCTGCCTTAACCTCCTCATCAGCTGTATGCTTTACAATGTATGCTGTTATATCTTTGCCTGCTTCTCGCATGCCACACTGGAATGTGTGTTTGGGGGAGAGAGAGTGTTATCTGAGAACTGCAATAGAAACCTGTGTTAAGACTTTAAAAATTGTCTAGTTATTGCAATAATTCAATTTGAGAGAAAGCCTTTTGTTGCTGTTGTTCATTTGATTCTGCAGAATATACTCTTTGAAAACGAGCCTCTCAGAGCTGTGTGAAGGTTTGCCTCTGAGATTCTGTCAATTACTTTTTTTCCAATTCTCTCCCCCATCCCACTGAGGGGAGGAGGGGGATGATTTTGTCTCTGGCTAGCTATGTCAACTGGAAAATGATCCCCTGTGTCATTTTTGGGAACTCACTCTTCTATAGAATAAAACACGCTCTAAATTCAATTTTCAGTTTCATTCACATAAACATATAAAGCAGTCCTCAAATGAAAATTGTTACCATGAAACAGGTCTTGCTTTTTCACTCGTTTGTGCTCTTACAACTATGTAGAGGACAGCAGAGGAAAGGAGGAAAAGAAAGACTGCCTCTGCAGATAGCAAAGCAATTGTACCTACGAAATTATTGTTGAATAACTGAATTATGCATTGGAACAAAAGAAGGCAGAAAATGAGATGGGCATAGCTGAAAGGGTCTGTTGAACAGCCTAGATCAACAACAGATTGGCTAATCACATTTGCTGCCTTGAATTGCCCCCCAAAATAATTTAGAGGGTAGCTTTGTTAAAGGACTGGAGTGTTTTCTGTGTGTGATACAATAAAGAAAGCATTTCAGTGTTCCAGGCCAATGGTCTGGAGGACGTGAATGGTTCTGTGAGGTTAGAGATGAGCACTGCAATAACATTAAGTCAAAGAACGTTGTGCTGTTGCTTATACCTGTTTTCTAACTAATGTGTGGTTTTGGTTTGTAACATACCCCAGGGTAAATGACCCATAGACTCTGTGTATGAAGTACAAGAGAAATCTGAAGAAGGTAAAGGAGTCTCAAACCAGAATATTGCCCACTATGCTGGAATGTGGCATCCTTTCCTTCTACTGCACAGTCTACCCTATCCCATCTTCACCACTGCCTCAGAAAACCAAGCTCCCCCTACCTTCACCCCTTTTTTTTCCTCTTTCTACCCATCCTTCAGCAATATACATCAATGTGCCTTAGTTATCTCTGCAAATTGTTGACAGGTACTCAGATATCAGTCTATTTTATAAATGAGATCCTGTTCTATTTTAGATCATCAAGTATACCTAGGATGAGGCAATTCCTTTCTAATTGCTCTGTGCTCCTGTAGAAGTCGCTGCCATAAAACTTTACATCAGGAGGATAAGAACTTCCTCTCTTCCTGGTGTCTGTGAGGCTCTGTGTTTTCTCTCCTGGGAGGAATTTTCAGTTGTGTATCCCACCCACTGGACCATTAGGACAGTAACAGTATTCCTGAATTTAATCTTTCTTCATACACTGCCTTGGTAGTGTCTAGTAGTATTGTGACATTGTTGCATGAAAACCTTTTTGTCCTGGTTTCATCTGAGATAGAGTTAATTTTCCTCCTAGTAGCTGGTATAGTGCTGTGTTTTGGATTTAGGATGGGAATATGTTGATTAACACACTGATGTCTTAGTTGTTGCTAAGCAGTGCTTACACGAAGTCAGAGACTTTTCAGCTTCTCGTAGTGCCCTGTCAGCAAGGAGGCTGGGAGTGAACAAGAAGCTAGGAGGGGACACAGAGAGGACAGCTGACCCAAGCTGGCCAAAGGGATGTTCCTTACCATACGACATCATTCTCAACAATAAAACTGAGGGGAGCATTGCTCAGCAAGTGGTGAGCAATTGCA
>VWYH01004255.1:49336-59784 GCA_013399365.1 Pampusana beccarii | reverse complement strand
GAAAAGCTGGGCTTTGCGGGGGTAAAAGTTGAGTTTGTGAAGGAAATGTTGGGTTTTGAAGAGGTTAAAACTGGGTTTTGGGGGAGCAAGGAGGGGGCTTGGGGGCGTAAAGCCAGGTTTTGAGGGGGAAAAGCCGGGTTTTGAGGAGTTAAACCGGGATTTTGGGGGGCGAAGCGCGGTTTCTGTGAGTTTTCACCCGGTGCGCAGGTTCAAGGACGGGTCGGCAGGCGCAGATCTGAGCGGGGGGGGCGACCAAACCAACCGTTTTCCCCCCAAACCTCCCACATTCGGCGAATTCCTCACCCCCCGGTGCCCCCAGCGCCGGCGAAAAGGCCGGGGGGGCGGCAACAAAACCTACAGGTGCCGTTTATTTGGGGGGGGGGCCCTCTCCGAACTCCGATTTTTATGAATTTTACAGTTTATTTCTATATTTAATTTAAATTTAATTTAATCCCCCCCCCCAGCATGCACGATGACCGATGGGACGAGAAGGAGCCGCCGCTTGCGGAAACCGCGAAACAAGAGGTGAAATCGCACCGGGGTGGGGGGGTCAATGCTTGTATGTCCCCGCCTTGTGACACCCCAAAATGCCCCCCCCCCCAGGTTGAGGAAGCCCCGAGCGGGGCCCCCCCCGAGGAAGACGAAGACGAATGGGAGGACGTGAGCGATGACGAGGACAGCGCGGGGACGTCGAGCGATGGCCCAACCCCCCGCAGTGCGTCCCCAAAAAGCCACCCCCGCGCCCCCCCCTCCGCCGGCACCGTCACCCCCCCGAGTCCCTTGTCCCCTTTGCGGGGGGGTCACCAACTTGTCACCGATTGGGGGGAGGAGATGGACTTGGCCTCCCCCCGCAGCAGCGTTGGGGACAATGGGGACAATCCCCTGGTGGGTCCCACTGTCCCCAAATCCAGAGGGGACCGCGGAGAAACTCCAGGTAAAAAATTTTAGGGGGGGGGTTTCCCCAATTTAAACCACAGGGGGAGGGTGATAAATTTGGGGGGGGGGGGGCGGATGCTAAATTTGTAGGATTTTTGGGGACCACGTCACCGGAGCCAAAGGACAAAGGGACAAAGCGTGACGGGAAGTTTGTCCCCAATAGGGTTGAGCCCTGTGGAGCCGCCCCGGGGGGGGCACAACCCTCAGGACCCCCCCCCAAATGAAACAGCGCGGGAAAAAACACTGACGGGGAACCCGGCAACGCAAGGTGACGAGGGGAATGTGGGGGGAGCAGCCACCCTGGGGACCCCCCCTGATGTTTTTAACCCCCAAAATTTGTGGGGGGGTCACACTTGTGTGTGGGAGGGTTCAGACCCTAAATTATTTCCCCCCCCCCGCTCAGGAGCCGTGGAATTTCCCCCCGACGCTGTGGAGATCACAGATTTCCAGCGGGTGCGTTTCCGGAAAAACCCCCCGGTCGCCGCCGGGGGGNGGGTGCGTGGGAAGGGCTGGGCCCCCCCCAATGATTTTCTTTCTCCGACAGGACGCGTCCCGATGTCCTCGAGCCGCCCCCCCCGCGACACCGTGAGCCGGCGGGAAAACCGGGGCGGGGGGGACACAACGCAAATGACATTTGGGGGGGGGAATGCAGAAAAATCCCCTTTTTGGGGGGGGTTCAGCCCTTTCTCGGGGTCCCCCCTTTGATTTTTAGCTTCTCCCTTTTACTTTGGGATCGCCCCCCTTTAATTTTTGGCGTCGCCCCCTTTTCTCAAACCCGGGACGGTGGTTTTTTTTGGGGGGGTCCCGGCAGATTCCGGTGACGCCATCTGGATCTGTGACCCCTTTTTGGGGGGGGCGATTCCCCTTTTTTCAGGCAATTCCTGTGTTTTGGAGGGTGATCTTTGGCTTTTTGGGGGTGATTTTTGGCTTTTTGGGGCTTTCCTGTCTTATCGTGGGGGGGGTCCAGAGGAGATTTTGGGGTGAAATGAGTTTAAAACGGGATCTCCCTAATCTGGGACTTTGTGTCCCCAACCCGGTGTCGCTTTGGAACTGAAACGAGCCCAAAACCCCCCCCCCAAAAAATCACAATTTTGGGGTCGATGCTTCGTTTTCCGGCTGGCGGTGCCACCTTTGGGTGTCCCCCCCCACCCGCTGCTGCTGCTGCTTCTCCTTTTTGTTTTTTTCCTTTTTTTCCTCTTTTTTTTTTGCCTCCGCTTCCCCTCGGGCGCCCATAAAAGCTCCTTGGCACCCGTTTTGTCACCCGTTTGTCACCCGTTTCATCACCCGGAGCGGCCGCAGCGGCCGAGACGCAGGTGAGCGGCTTCCTGGGCTTGGAATTAACACTTTAGTGCTGGTTTTGGGGGGGGAAAGCTGGGTTTTGGGGAGGAAAAGCTGGGCTTTATGGCGGGGTAGAAGGCTGGGTTTTAGGGGAGTAAAGCTGGGTGTTAGGAGGGTAAGGCTGGGTTTGAGGGGGGGAAAAGCCGGGTTTGAGGGGGAGAAAAGCTGGGTTTTGGGGAGAAAAGCCAGGTTTTGGGGAGGAAATGGTGAGTTTGGAGGGGAAGAGCTGGGTTTTGGGGAGGAAACCAGGTTTTGAGGGGGTAAAGCTGGGTTTTGGGGAGGAAAAGGCGAGTTTAGGGGTCAAGAGCTGGGTTTTGAGGGGATAAAACCAGGTTTTGAGGGGGGATAAAACCAGGATTTGGGGGTGAAGAACTGGGGTTTGGGGAGGAAAAGACGAATTTGGTGGGGAAGAGCTGGGTTTTGAGGGGGTAAAGCTGGGTTTTGAGGGGGGATAAAGCCAGGTTTTGGGGGAGAAAAGCCAGGTTTTGGAGGAGAAAGGCCAGGTTTTGAGGGGGAAACTTCTCCTTCGGCTTTTCCCACCTGTTTTTGGTGCCGGTGACGTTTTGGTCACCACAGGTTTCTCCATCTCCTGTCGGGACTTTAGGCCCGACCCGAAAGCCGGAGGAGCTGCGGCTCTTGGGGTGTTTCCTCATGCGAGTTCTTGCGCCACGGGGAGGAAATGGGGAAACGGCCGTTTCCTCGGTGACCGGGGGGGGTTTTGGTGTTTCCACCTCACGTTCTTCCTGAGGAACATCTCAGAGGCTTGGCCTGGATGGTCTTAGAGGGTCCATCCAACCCCAACCCGTCCATGACTCCAGAAACAGGGTTTGAGGACACAATCGTGTGGAAAACGTCTTTGATCAAGACACGGGGTTGGATTTGGAGATCTTTGAGGGTCCATCCAAACCAAAGTCTTCCATGACTCTAAAAACAGGGGTTTGAGGAACCTCATCTAGTGGAAAATGTCCTTGATCATGATGGGGTTGGACTTGGAGATCTTTGAAGGTCCATCCAACCCTTCCATGACTCTAGAAACAGGGGTTTGAGGAACCTCATCCCATTGAAGGTCTCCGTGACCAAGGTAGGGGTTGACCTAGATGATCTTTGAAGGTTCCTCCAACCCCAACCCTTCCATGGCTCTACAAACAGGGTTTTGAGGAACCTCATCTAGTGGAAAACGTCCTTGACCATGACGTGGCTTGGACTCGGAGATCTTTGAAGGTTCCTCCAACCCAAACCCTTCCCCGATGTCCCAACAGCTTTCCAGCTCAGCCTCCGGTGGACGATGGACGACTTGACGCCCAGCTACACCTTCAACTACACGTGGGACGACTACTCCATTTACGACCTGGACGCCTACGAGGTCCCTGCCGGGCACCGCGCCGTCCTGGCCCTCTACGCCCTCATCTTCCTCCTCGGCGTCTTGGGCAACAGCGCCGTCATCTGGGTGACCGGCTTCGAGCTGCGCCGCACGGTCAACGGCGTTTGGTTCCTCAACCTCTCGGTGGCCGATCTCCTCTGCTGCTTGGCCTTGCCCTTCTTGGCCTTCCCGCTGGCCCGCGACCACCACTGGCCCTTGGGTCCTTTCGCCTGCAAGCTCTTGCCGTCCCTCACCATCCTCAACATGTTCGCCAGCGTCCTCCTCTTGACGGCCATCAGCGCCGACCGTTGCGCCTTGGTGACGCGCCCGGTGTGGTGCCAGAACCACCGGACGCTGCGGTTGGCGCGGGCGGCGTGCGGCGCCGCGTGGCTCTTGGCCACGCTCCTCACCCTCCCGTCCTTCATCTTCCGCACCGCCCGCCATGACGACTTCTCCGACAAGACCACGTGCGTCTTGGACTACACGGCCGTGGGGCGGCACCAGCACCTCACCGAGCTCGTCACCGCCGTCACGCGTTTCGTCGCCGGATTCTTGGTGCCGTTCGTGGCCATCACCGTTTGCTACGGCCTCCTGCTGGCCCGCGTGCACAGCAAAGGCTTTGCCCGTTCCAAGAAGGCCATCAAGCTCATTTTGGTGGTCATCGTCAGCTTCTTCGTTTGCTGGTTGCCCTACCACGTCGTGGGTTTGATCGTGGCCTCCACTTCACCGCAAAGCTCCTTGTTCAAGGGCGCCCGCGACGCCGATCCCGTGGTCACCGGCGTCGCCTACGTCAACAGCTGCATCAACCCCATCATCTACGTGGTGATGGGGCAGGACTTCAAGGACAAGTTCCGGCGCTCCTGGCGCGCCGTCCTGCGCGGCGCCCTGAGCGACGACCCCGCCAGCACCCTGGGGGACAGCAGGATGAAGACCAAATCCACCGTGGACGACCAGAGCGTCAGCACCATCGTGTGAGCGCCGCGGCGGCTGCGGCGCTTGGGGTTTGGAGTGAGAAGATGTCCCCGTTGTCCCTGTTTCCCTCCCCGCGTGGTTGCGATTCGGGGCGGTTCCGCGCCCCCCAACCCTTGGGGGAGCTTCTCCTGGCTTCCTCGGTGGCTTCTGAGTGCCGCGAGGACTTTGTCACCGCGTGTGACGCCGGCTCCACCACCCCGGGGTGGACACGGACCCACCTCAAGCTCCGTCACCCCCCAAAAACACTCAAACCCGACCCAAAAACACTCAAACCCAACCCAAAAACTCAAGGCCACCCCCCGGAGGTGGCCGCGTCCCTCGCCGTCCCTGTCGTGTCACCGCGTCCGCCGTTGCCAATAAAACTTGAGGTTCCTCAAGCGTTGAGCAACGTCTTCCTCGTTTTTCTCCTTTCCGGTGGTTTCTTGGGCAAGGTTTTTGCCGTGTCGGCAGTTTCGGGGTCTGCGGGTGACACGACGAATGTCAGAGGCTTGTTGTCCCCTCCCCGCTGCCACCAGAAGGGGGTTTGGGGACAGTTGGGGACTATTTGGGACAGGTAGGCCCAGCGGGGATGGTTTGGGGATGATTTGGGATGATTTGGTGGGTCCAGCATGGATGATTGGGGACAATGGGGCACAAGAGAGATAGTTGGGGACAGTTTGTGATGGGAGCACAGCAAAAATGGGGACACTTGGGGACAACTGGGGATGGGGGAGCAAGGGGGGATAGTTTGGGATGGGGGCACAGCAGAGATGGGGACACTTAGGGACAAGGGACCCAGGGGGGATGGTTGGGGACAGGGGGGCACAAGTGAGATAGTTGGGGACAGTTTGTGATAGGGACACTTGTGGACAATTGGGGACAGGGGAGCGTAAGTGAGATAGTTGTGGATAAGTGGGGACAATTGGGGGACAGTGGGGACTGGTAGGGACGGGGAGGCACAAGGGGGACCCTCGGGGACACTTGGAGACCCCTGGGGACACTTCCCGCAGCGTTTCCCGCAGCCCCGCCCGCCGCGGGCAGCTCCGCGGAGGCCCCGCCCACTTTCTCCGCTATTTGCATAACCACGCCCACACAACCACACGCGCATCCGCCCATTCCTTCATTTGCATAACCACGCCCCCTCGTTTCCATAGCGACGCCCATTTCCCCGCCTTACTTTCCCGTGCCCTCCTTGGCCCCGCCCCTTCCGCTCCACCGCCCCCTGGCGGCCGCGCGCGGTGGTTCCGCCCGGGGCCTGCTCGGTTCGTTTGGGGCCTGAGCGGCGGGATCGGGCCCGGGCCTAAAACCGGGCCTAAAACCGGGCCTAAAACCGGGCCTGGGAGCGGGGCCGCGGCTGCCGGGGGTGCAGCGGTGCCGGAGGGGCCCGGTAGGAGAGCGGGGAGGGGGTGGAGCTGGGCCCGGCGGGAGGAGCCTGAGGGGCGGGGGGGTCCCAGGGGCCTGTCTGGGGGTCTCAGGGGGCTGGGATGGGGTTTGGGGGGTCCCAAGGGGCTGGTCCAGGGTTTGGGGGGGTCTTAGGGGGCTGCAATGGGGTGTGGAGGTCCCATGGGGCTGGAATGGGGTTTGGGGGGGTCCCAAAGGGCTGACCCAGGGTTTTGGGGGATCTGAGGGGGCTGTTTGGGGCTCCCAGAGTGTGAGCAGAGTTTAATGGGGGTCCCAGGAGCCCAGGCCGGGTTTTGGGGTCCCCCAGCCCCCCGGAACGAACCGAATCTGATCCCAGTGCCCATCCCGGCGCAGCTCCCGGCGTCCGGAGCCGGCGGTGCCGCGGCGGCGATGGAGAGCGATCCCCGGCGCCGCCAACGCGACCCGTCCCCGCCGGACTGGGACTGGGACCATCCCGACGCGCGGCGCCGCCTGGAAGAGCTTCATTTCGGCGAGCAGCACCAGCTCCGCGCCGGCACCGAGGACGCCGCCGACTTCTGGGCTTTTTTCGAGCGTCTCCGGCGTTTCCAAAGCCGGAAGAACCGCGGCGAACCACCCCAAGAAGCACCCAACGCCGGCGCGACCCGCCTGGACCTGCCGCGCCGCTACGACCCCCGGTACCGCATCAACCTGGCGGTGCCGCGCGGGCGGCGCGGGGACGCCGGCGTCCCCGAGAAGCCCCTCGCCGAATTCCGCGCCGCGTTGTTGCATTACCTGGATTTCGCCCAAAAGCGGAGCTTCGCCAAGCTGGCCAAGCTCCAAAAGGAGCGCGCGGCGCTGCCCATCTGGCGCTACCGGGAGCGGATCGTGGGCGCCGTGGCGGAGAACCCGGTGGTGGTGATCGCCGGCGACACGGGCTGCGGTAAATCCACGCAGGTGCCGCAGTTCCTGCTGGCGGCCGGTTACCAGCGCGTGGCTTGTGCCCAGCCGCGGCGCGTGGCCTGCGTGGCCCTGGCCAAGCGCGTGGCCCTCGAGAGCCTCCACCAGTACGGGGACCAGGTGATCTGAGAGAATCTGCTAAGTTCTAAATTTCTCTTTTATTTGGGGGGATTTAAAAGACCTTTAAAATTTTAAATTTCTCTTGGGGTTTTATTTCTTATTTCTGGGATTTAAAAAATCTTTTAAATTTTTAATTTTTTTATTTTGGGGATTTAAAAAATCTTTTAAATTTTTTATTTGTTTTTGTTTTTTATTTGGGGGGATTNTAAGAATTTTTGAATTTGGGGGGATGTATAAATACTTTAAAATTTTAATTTCTTTTTGGTTTTTTATTTTTGGGATTTAAAAAATATTTAAAATATTTACTTGTTTTCTCTGGGGGATTTAAATTTTTTTAATTTGGGGGATTTAAAAATATTTTAAATTTTCGATTTCTTTAAAAAATTATTTTGGTGATTTTTTAAAAAATTTTTTTGCGGTCGTTTAAAATTTCTTTTTGGCTTTTTCCAATTCCTTTCCCTAACGCCTTTTCCTAGTTCCTAATTTCCGCTTCTCCTCGCAGGTCGGGTACCAGATCCGCTTCGAGAGCAGCCGCTCGGCGGCCACGCGGCTGCTGTTCCTGACCGAGGGGCTGCTGCTGCGGCAGCTCCAGCGCGACCCGGCGCTCCCCGCCTACAACGTCCTCATCGCCGACGAGGTTCACGAGCGGCACCTCCACGGCGATTTCCTGCTGGGCGTCCTGCGCCGCCTCCTCCCCGCTCGCCCCGACCTCCGCCTCATCCTCATGTCGGCCACCATCAACATCCCCCTCTTCTCGGCGTATTTCGGGGGCGCCCCGGTGCTGCAGGTGCCGGGACGGATCTTCCCCATCTCGGTGAGGCCCCACGTTTCGCGACGGCTTTTCGGGCGCGAATCGCTCTCTCGGCGCGACCTCCTGGTTCTCTCTCCCGCAGGTTATTTACCAACCGATCCCGCAAGAAGCAGCGGCGGCGGCGGGGAAGGCGGAGCGGCTCGACCCGCTGCCGTACCTGCGCGTGCTGCAGGCCATCGACCACAAGTACCCGCCGGAGGAGCGCGGGGACCTGCTGGTGTTCCTGAGCGGCGTGGCCGAAATCGGGGCGGTTTTGGAGGCGGCGCAGGCGTATGCGGCGCGGACCCAGCGCTGGATCGTGCTGCCCCTGCACAGCACCCTCTCCGTGGCCGAGCAGGAGAAAGTGCGTCCCGCGCCAAAGTCGGGGGGGGAATTCGGCACCACGGAGTTCAGCCCCAAAATAGTCACTTTTATTAAATTCTATTTTGTTTGATTTTTTATTTTTATTGGGGGGGGATTTTTTTTTATTTTTTCAAAATTTTTTGTTATTCTTAAATTTTTAGTTTTTTCTTTTCTGTTTCTTTTTAGCTTTTATTCGTTGTTTTGGGATGTTTTAATTTTTTATTTGCTTTTTTCTTAGATTTTAAAAATTTTTGTATTTTTTGAATGTTTAGTNTTGGATTTTTATTTTTCATTATTTCGGGAGATTGCTCGTGGGCGCTCGTGGGGCGCAGCCCCCTTTTTTGCAGGTGTAGAAGCTGGAATTTTTGGATTTTTCAGGTGTTTGATGTGCCCCCTCCTGGCGTCCGTAAGTGCATCCTCTCCACCAACATCGCGGAAACCTCGGTGACGATCGACGGTGTGCGTTTTGTCCTGGATTCCGGTAAAAAATCCCCCTCCGTTTTGGGTGCAAAAACCTAAAAATTCCCTTTTCGACGGTTGGAAAAGCTTCTCGGTCCTGAGCGTCTCATCCCATCCAGGGAAGGTGAAGGAGATGAGTTACGACCCTCAGGCCAAGCTGCAGCGGCTGCAGGAGTTCTGGATCAGCCGGGCCAGCGCCGAGCAGCGCAAGGGCCGTGCCGGCAGGACCGGGCCCGGCGTTTGCTACCGGCTCTACGCCGAGTCCGACTACGACGCTTTTTCTCCGTACCCCGTGCCGGAGATTCGACGGGTGGCGCTCGATGCTTTGGTGCTGCAGGTAAAAGCCAGGGAGGAAAAATATACGTATGTGTGTTTATATATCTATAAAATGCGATTATTTGGGTCTAAATGGGCTGCAGAGCCAAAGCTCATCCCTGGAAAGTTCTGGGGGAGCTTCAGGGCTCAAAATGGCAGCACCAGAATCACCTCAGGGCTCAAAATGGCGCCAGAATCCCCTCAGGGTCAAAATGGTGCCAAAATCACCTCAGGGTCAAAATGGCGCCAAAATCATCTCANTGGCGGCGCCAGAATCCCCTCAGGGTCAAAATGGTGCCAAAATCACCTCAGGGTCAAAATGGCGCCAAAATCATCTCAGGGCTCAAAATGGCGCCAAAATCACCTCAGGGCTCAAAATGGCGCCAAAATCATCTCAGGGGTCAAAATGGCGCCAGAATCACCTCAGGGTTCAAAATGGCGCCAGAATCACCTCAGGGTCAAAATGGCGCCACAATCACCTCAGGGCTCAGAATGGTGGCCAAAATCATCTCAGGGCTCAAAAAATGGCAGCAACAAGGCACCAAAATCACCTCAAAAACTGGGGGCACTAAAATCCCCTCAAAACACAAAATGGCGGCCCCAGGGGTGTTGGGATTCACCTCACACCAAGAAAGCCCTTGAGGAGCTGGAATGAGTTCAGGGGAGGGAACGGAGCTGGGGAAGGGCCTGGAGAAAAAGGTTTAGATTGGAAATTAAGAAAAATTAATTCCTAAAAGGGCTGTTGGGCGTTGGAACGGGCTGCCCAGGGCGGTGGTGGCGTCGCCATCGTTGGAGGGGTTTAAAAGATGCGGAGATGAGGTTTTTGGGGGACAAGGTTTAGCGAGAGCGGTGAGTTAATGGTTTGGGTCTGTAATTTTGAGGCCCTTTTCCAATGAAAATGATTGATTTGGGGAGATTTCAGAGGGAAAACCTGCCCGGCCAAGGCTTGAGTGTCAGGCTCTGGTGGTTCCTGGGGGGGAATTATAGATTTCCAGGCTCTTCCTGTTGTCACCAGGGTTGTTTTCCACGTCTTTTCCTCACAGTTAAAGAGCATGGGGCTGGGTGACCCCCGAATTTTCCCCTTTTTGGAGCCTCCCCCCGCGTCCAGCCTGGAGACGGCCGTGCGGTATCTACAGGACCAAGGAGCCCTGGACGCCAACGAGGACCTGACGGCCATCGGGACCCTGCTTGCCCAGCTCCCGGTGGACGTGGTGGTCGGTGGGTAACTCACGGACGCCCCCATCCTCAAAACAAAGACATTTTTGGGGGGGTCTCCCTGCTCGATTCGCCCTTCCCCCCGTAGGGAAGATGCTGGTGCTGGGGGTGCTGCTGGGCCTGGTTGAGCCGACGCTGACGGTGGCGGCGGCGCTGAGCGTGCAGTCGCCGCTGGTGCGCGCGGCGCAGCCCGACCCCGACCGCGCCGCGGCACGGCGGCCGCTCGAGAGCCCCCACGGGGACCCCCTGACGCTGCTCAACCTCTTCAATGAGTGGGTGCAG
>VWYH01004255.1:19266-38670 GCA_013399365.1 Pampusana beccarii | reverse complement strand
GGGAAAAGGGGGAAAAGCGGAAAAGGGGAAAAGGGGAAAGGGGGAAAAGGGGAAGGGAAGGGAAGGAAAAGGGGAAGGAAAAGGAAAAAAAGAAAAGGAAAAGGAAAAAAGGAAAGGGGAAAAGGAAAGGGGAAAAGGGAAAGGGGAGGAAAGGGAAGGAAAGGGAAGAAAAGGGAAGAAAAGGGAGAGAAAAGAGAAGAAAAGAAAAGGAAAGAAAAGAAAAAAGAGAAAAGAGAAGAAAAGAAAAGCTGTGAGGTGTGCCTGTTAAAAGCAGAATGGCCCCCAGCTGGATTTTCCAGCATCACCAAAATTGCCAGGTTTTGGGCCTGCAAATCTTAATATTTTTGCTCTAACAGAAGGAAATAATAAATTACAATAAGTAAAAAAAAAAAGGAATAAATCCCTACTGAAGCCAAACCCTCTCGCACGTCACCCTTGGGGGAGGCAACGAGCAAACACCCTGCAGCTGGTTTATCAAAGTCGAGCTCAGGCTCGGCTTAAACCCAAAGAAAAGCCAGAAATATGGGGTTCTTTTTAAAAAAAAAAAATCTTAACTATTTCTGTCCCAGCCCACGAACGCCGCAAATACGTTGAGAACAAAAAGCTGACCCAGATTCCTTGAGCTCACACGTAGGAGCGAAGATTTAACACCTCGCGGTACAAAAATCCAGGGATTTCCCCCCCGTTTCGCACCAAAACCTCAGGGAACATGCGGAAAGCGGCTGTTGCAAGATCTGAATACCAAATAAGCTGCTGAAATTCTTGCTTTTTGCTGCGCTTCTTGCCCAGCTCCGAGGATTCGGGGCGGTATTTGCTGAGATGTTTCACGCTTTCTGTATAAAAATGCAGGAAAGGCCGAGTGATGCTTCCAGCAAAGCAGCCGAGCGCTCGTTCAATGCACCCAAAAGCTCCTCAAATTGCCGAATTCTTTAATTTCTGAAACGCTGGGAGAGAGGGGAGACGTAAAAGCGCGCAAACCTCCAAAAATCGAATTCTTGTGGTTTTCACATTCAAACGCTGCGGAAAATCTGAAGGATTCGGGCTCCTCTTCCACCAAACCCGCCCACGTTCGCCATCCCTCAACGGGCAGGTTGAATAAAGATGCAAAAATGGGAAATATCTCAACTGCGGATGCTTGTGGGGTGATGTCCGCCCCCGAGGTCCTTGTTCTTGGCCACTTTTGGGGTGGTTAAGTTGGGGAGATGATGTGTCTTGCGTTATTTTTTTGAGGACCCAACGAGAAGCACAACAGGGAAGAGTTTCTCCTCCAAAATAAACGACCATGGGGGTCCAACCGAGCGGAAGATCCAGCGTGGAGATCAGAAGAACGTGCCCACCCGTGGGCCAGAACTCCTCCACATCACCAGCCCCACCAGAGGCCACAATTTGGGGAAAATTTTTGACATTTTGGGTACCTTTCAATGCTCTCGGGGTCTCCTCCAAGTTCTACAGAGGCTTCCAGCTCCCGCGGTGCTGGAAACTCATCGAGTTGGTACAAGATACGGAAGGTCGAGCGTTGATTTTAATCCGAGACTTACAGGTCTTGAATTTCAGACCCAAATTTTCTTCTTTTCTCCAAGAAATAGTTGAGGGATGCTGCTGAATCCATTATTGGCTCCTCTGTCTTCCTCACATCTCCTGTCGCCTCCCCCAGACAGGACAAAGCTGCCGAAACATCGACCGGCGACCTACTAGGCCTTGCCAGCAAAAATACAATTTATTTAAGCCAAAATACCTTGAAAACAGACAATTTCTGGAGCTGCAGGACCTCAAATGCGGCAAGTTCTTCTCCCAAAGGTCGAGGTTCTCCAGGTGTTTCTCTTCCTTCTTTTGTAATCCAAATTATTGATTTCTTCCAAAAGCATCAGGGAAAATTCAACCTGTTTTTTAAAAAAAAATTTTAAAATCAAGGAATTAACAAAATATCCGGGCTGAAATTTGCGGTTTTTCGCTTCCCACGTTGCCTTGTGCCTCCCCAGCCTTGAGCGTCCAGGTCTGCTCGGCTGGTTAATGACGCTCCGTTAACGACGTCCTGGCCGCTAATTAGTTTAAAATTTTAGATCCCAACAATTACAACTGGAGCTCGACAGAATCAAGGAGAACATGGGAGCCCTCGCACGCTTGTTAATTGCTCAGGTGCTTCGTTAAACGCAAGCGAAACCGCAATTATAGGGCCGGTTTCCCCCGCAAGACCGACCCTCAAATCTACATTAACCCATCAGCTTTCGGAACGAAAACCTCGATTTTTAATTTTATTTCCCCCCCTCCTGCTACGAAATCACATTTCATTGCTTCGCTAAAAGCGTTTTAATTTCTTAGAATAATCGCCGCAGCGATCCAGCCAAGAATTTGATGGTTTTTTCCCCCCTTTTTTCTGTAACCTGAGCTGATGGAAAATTGCTTCCATTTAATTTAATTACAGCTGTGGAATAATGCATTAAATACGCTCTCCCTTTGTGTTTACTCTCGTATTCAAGAGCTAGAATTAATTAGGCCGTAACTTTGAGGAATATCTGCGCTGTGTAAACTGCGCGTCGAGGGCTCGACAAGCCGCAATTTTTCCTCCTTCTGGCTCCAAGGGAGAGAAAAAACACAATATTGTCAAGATATTCTTGCCTGAGAAGAAATCACGTCGAACGTGGGCAGAGCAAGAGGATGCTCCGCTCCAAAAAATGGTTAAAACTAAGATTAAATTTAAAAACTGGAGATAGAAAAGGGAGATTTTCTTGCTTTTCCGAATAGAGATTTGCAGGGTTTTTTTGGTTATGGAGAATAAGGAATTTCTATTTGCATTATATGAGCTCCCGGTAAGATGTAGACGTAGCTCCGCAAAAATCACCCCAAAACCAGCTGTAAAACTCAAAACGGAGGCACCAGGTCAACCCTTTGACCACCGCAGCTCTTATTAGCTTAATTAATCGGATTAATTTAATTAATCCAACGCATTTTCCATTTGCGTCTTCTAGAAGCCACTTGATTTGATCTCCTGAGCTTCTCAAATGGAGTCGATCGCCCTTTTGGGCAGCTCTGTCTTCACTAAAAAACCCCGTTTTCCCCCCTTTTCAGGTTTGTTTTGCGCTATTTTCCAACCGTCGGATCCCTCCAGCAGCTCCGAGGGATTTTCGCACAATATTTTCCCATCGACTTCAAGCCATTCTGGGCTGTTTTCTATTCTTTTTCCGCTGTCGATTAAACAGATGGCGTTTTTTCCCAGCCGTTTCCAGGTCGGTGTTTCTTCCTCGCGTCGCTTCCAATTTTATTGGTGTCCTTCTAAAAACGCCACTTACGTGCCAAATTCGTTCGGCGCTCGGGTTCTAAATCCACCTCCCTCTTCACATCCACTCCTGGCGATCACAGGCAAGAGCTTCACTCATTATTCCCTTTTTTTTTGGTGATTTTGTAATTAATCCGTTGCCCTTCTTGTTATCCAGGTTTTTGAGATTTTTAACTAATCCCTTGCCCTTGTTATTCTCTTTTTTTAGAGATTTTTAACTAATCCATCGCTCGCCTTCCAGTGCAGGAGGAGGAAACCAGCCTAGAAAAAGCCATTTTCAGCAGAAATTGGCATCATTTCAAATATTATCTCCACTTTAGCGCAACGCCAAGAACAGGAAACACAGTCGTACGTTATTGCTTAATTACTTACAACTGTCTATAGACACTTTTGATTAACTCCCTGTGCAATTTAGCCAAAGGCGACAGAATTTGCGAGGAAAGCGAGATAGAACTTACCTCTTCCAATTAAAACCACCCTTTAGCGAAGCCCCCAAAATGTTGTAATTTGGATATTGCTTCGCTATGGCTGGATGTGACCTATAGGTCGCTAAAAAAGGGAGGAAATACAAGGATTTTTCTATAAATATTATATTAATGCGGCCCACGGGTATATTTTTTTCCCTTTGTCAACAGTTTGGAGATGAAACGGCAGCTTAGCAGGGGGTTTATCGCACGAGAGCCGCGTCTCGTTAATCTAATCAGAACAGGAAACGGCAAAACACCCGACAAAACAAACCCAAACGGCCCAACGAGACCGAATACGCCAAAATAATTTGGTAATTTCAGTCATTTTTGAAGCCCCGTTGGGTTCACTGCTCCGAGTGGCTTCTTGGTCTTGCACGGAAACGCGTACTTTGCTTTTTTTGCATTTAACGGGGAGGGGAAGGTGCTGATTTTCACTCGCTGCTCCGGCTTCATTTGCTCCTGTAGCTAAAAACGGTTGGAAAAATGAGATATTAGGAGAGAAAATGGCTTAGAGGGGAAATTAACCCCCCAGAGTTAGCATCAGGCAGCAAAAAACGCCGGTGAAATTGTACAACTCTTCATTCCCAGCCCTTTTTTTTGCGTATCTAACACCGAACCAGCCACCTCGCCCACGAGCGCTCCTGCCGATGCGGCTGCGCCGAAGATCCGCAAAAAGAAAAGGGAAAAAAAGGGGAAAACAGCGGAAAAAGTAGGTCAGCGTTACTCCAAGCCGCGTCGCTCGCGATCGCGTCGCTAATTCCTATTTTTTTTGGCTATTTTTATGCAGGCGAAACGTTAAAAGCCGCTCGTTACGGAGCTGACGCTGCTGGGGGGAAAGTCGGGTTTCCAGCGAGATGAACCATGGCCCGGTGCCTCGAGGAATAGAAATAACGCAGTAAAATCTCCGATAGCGTCAGCACGGGCTTCGGTTTTCACGTCTCCATCGGCTGTGATAAAGCCCTTGACCCAGTGACGGGTCTGATTTATCCCCAGTGCCGACACCAACAATAACGCACAGGGTTTCAAAGCAGCGATAAACAACGCCCAGGAGCCTTGAATTTTAAATTACATTTCAGGATGAATCGGCATCGCCGAATTAGTCATTTTTTAAAATTTCCCTGCGTGGGGAAACTCTGCGATCGTCCTTTATTTCAGGTCTTAAGCCTGAGGCTCCGTCCAGGCCAAAGATGATTTTTTGGTGAAAACTCCCCAATTCCCAAAGCGCTCGCAGCAAACCTGCTGCCTTTTCCTATTTTCCCCCCATTTTTATTGGATCCCAAGCGCCTTTTCCTTTCCTGCTTTTTCCTCCATGAGGCTCCTGTCCCCTCAGCAAAAAAAAATAGTAATAAAAATAGCATCGTCTGCACTTTCATGCAGAAAAAGGTTAAAGAGCACCTGAAAACCACACACTCAAGAGATCTAATTTATAGCCGTGATTATCAGACCGGAAGGTGCAGCCAGATGGAAAACAAAAATAAGGGAAGCAAAAGTAAAAAACAATCGGCAAAGCAGGGTTCAAAAAGTCTGAAAGTCGCCCCGAAGTTTTAAAACAGGGTTAAAAGAGAAATATCTGATTTTGCAGAGCAAACGGAAGAGAAAGAGAAAGAAGGAAATAGGAAGAGAACGAAGTGGGGGAAAAAAAGAAGAAACGATGGATTTCACCCCAAAACAGGAGCTTTACAGGAAGGACAGAATCCAGGATCAGAAAAACATTCAATTCTTCCCCTGTCCTGTGAGGGTAAGAACCAGACTGAGCTTTAATTTCGGAGGTGTTAGCGCAATAATAATAATAAAGCCAATTTGGGTTGTGTTTAAGCTTTCCCATTTCTAGGTCTAGGTAAGCCAAGCTGTTAAGTTAAGCCAAACCGTTAAGTTAAGCCAAATGTGGAAAATTCGATAAACCCCCTCGCTTAGAGTGCAGCGAGGGGGTTTATTTTATGCCGTAAAGTCGCCGCGTTCATTTTAGTGCAGGATCCAACGACCAAAAAAATAATAATGAAAAGATGAATTTAAGCCAAACTCGCTCTTCTGGGCAAACTGTGTTGTGAAGTCACCACCGAGTTGGAAATATCACTGGCTTGGCATGGAGGTGTCACCATCTGCCGCCTCGCTGACGGGGACCTTTTACTGAATGAACAAAAAAACGCTAAAAAAAGGCATTTTCAGGGATTTTCCTCCTCAGCCGCGAGCGAGGGAAGCAGGTCCAGGCCGAGAATCGGCTCCGAGAGATGCTTAATAAACCCGGTTTTGCTCGTCAGGGTGGGGCGGGCCTGGTTAGGCCTGGAAGGAAAAGCCACCTCTTGGCCTTGGGTCGTCTCCAAATTCAACCTGAGGTACCGACGGAGGCGTAGGATCAATATTTTGGGTTGGAAAGGGCCTTTAAAGCTCATCTAGTCATGACCAGGAACATCGTCAACCAGGCGTTGCTCAAGGCCCCGTCCGGCCCGGTTTGTGATGGGACGTTTGCCGCTCAGGTCAACCTGGGCCCGTGTTCCACCACCCTCAGCATCCAAAATTCCTTCCTCGTGCCGAAATCTCCCCTTTTTTAGCTTAAAACCATCAGCCCTTGGCCTATCACAACAGGCCGAACAAGAAAGCGACGGAGCAGAACGCGGTTTGGAAAGAAGCTCAGGATTTGGTGTAGAAAAGGAAAAGAAACGAGTTTCCTCGCACCGAAAGCAGACAGATGCCACCCCAGCCCCTCAAGGACAGACAACCATCTACATCCTTTCAGATTTGCCACAGTTTGGGCCGTTTTGTGCAGAATTCTCGAAATAGGAAGAGCCCAAACCCATCTCTGAAGACATTTAAGGACAATTTGAACGAGCAACCTGATCTAGTTGAAGATCATCGAATTATTTTGGTTGGAGAAGACCCTCAAGATCAAGTCCAACCAAAACTCCGGCACTAAACCATGTCCTGAAATACAGGGACATTGGGCTAGACCAGGTTTAAATTTCCTTCCAACCCCAGATATTCTACGACCGGACGTCATCTCCGGTTTACACCGAAAATATTTCGGTCGGGACAACGAAAAACTGTGAACCAGCAAATAAAACGAAGGACGCGGAAAAAGGGAACAAAACACATCAAGAGACATTTGTGAAAAACTTATTACCAGTGAGTAGGAGCAGCGGTAACAACTTGTCCGTGCCGTCATTCATGCTTCAGATTTCTCCTGAATTCTTTTTTCTATTAAAAATGTGACTAAGTCCCTAGATACAACCAAAAAATAGATACAAAAATAAGGCTGCTGCTGACAAATCATCGAATATTTCAGGTTGGAAGGGGCCTTCAGATAAACTACAGCAAGTTCCCGGCTCAATTTAAAGCCGCTGAGCGTGGTTCTATCACCCCGTTGGAGAAGACGTGAGGATCACGCCCTCAAATACACCCACAGAAACACGAACAGTGCTCGTTTTCCCTCTTTTTTTCCGCCGTTTCCCTTCCTTTTGGTGGCCGCGTCCCCACGTGTTCGGCAGCTGAGCCCACAGCGAAGCGCCCCGGGCGGCTTTTCTCTTGGCTCCTTCCTCCGAAAAGAGGGAAAATTCCTTTTATCGCCAAGGAAAATCACCCGCGGAGCTGGTTTTGGTCTGGCGGGAGCAGACGAAGCAGGCGCCGCGTCCTCGAGCCGCAACACAAGAGCTTCGGTGAGCGATCCAGAGGAGTTTGGGGGCCACGGCCGTTCCACACCGAGGGTATCTCACGTAGCACTAAAATCCTTCTGTTTACACCCAAAAAAAAGTGGGTTTTTTTACATAAAACAACCCCTCCAAACAAACCTCTCGTTTGCCGAAGGGTGCGGCGGGGAAACGTTTGGGCGAAAATCCGGCGGCTCCGTAAAACTGTAAAAGCGCCATCTGTTTCTTTCCATTTTCCTTCCATCTGGGGGTTTTATACCAAGATTTTAGAGGGTTTTTTTGCACTTTTAGATGTCCCAAAAAATATATAAAATAACGCGCTCAGTGGGGAGAACATCCATTTAGAGTTGAAGGTGGGGAGAACGGGAAGGGATCAAGAACTTGAGGAACATCCTCAAGACGCTTTAATTAACGAAGATCTACACCCCGACTGCTTCTTTTTGGCTTTTTATTTGCAAATGGCAAGTGATTTTGCAAAAAATAACCCAAAAAAACGATTTGCTCCTTCTGTTTAAGGAAAGAAACGAGAAAAGAAGAAGAAGCTGTTTAAAATTTAAAGAAAATTTCAATTCTGCCGGAAAGGGCAGAAAGGGGCTCTTGTCACAGCACGAAAACTGCGACAATGACCGTTTTTTCCCCAGAAAACCAAAAAGATTAAATAATAAATAAGACAAAAGGACAATGAGGCTCCTTTGGACATTTCCAGAAAATCTCAGACCCACCAAACAGTTCTATTCACTTTTTCTCCCCATTTTTTTTCTCTTTTCCTGGAGCTGCAAGGGGGGAAAAGAAAGAATAAAAAGAACTGATTATTGGAATCGCGTTTGCAAGTGGCTGCAGGGAGCAAAACCTCACAGAAATGCTCCAAAATGTCATACGGACACTCCAGAATGGCACGTAAACGCTCAAAAATGGGACAGAAACGCTCGAAAATCTCATCGAAATGCTCAAAGTGTCACAGGAGTGCTCGGAAATGTCACAGAAACGCTCAGTAATGTCATAGAAATAACCAAAAATCTCACATGGATCCTCAAAAACGTCACATAAATCTTCAGAAATCTCACATAAATGCTCAAAAATCTCACATGGATGCTCAAAAACGTCACATAAATCCTCAGAAATCTCACATAAATGCTCAAAAATCTCACATGGATGCTCAAAAACGTCACATAAATACTCAAGAATCTGACAGAAATGCTCAAAAATCTCACATAAGTACCCAAGGATCTCATATAAATGCTCGAAAAGTCACATAGATACTCCAAAATGTCAGAGAAATGCTCAAAAATCTGACATAAACGCTCAAAAATCTCACAGAAATGCTCAAGGATCTCACAGAAATGCTCAAATAGTCACAGAAATGCTCAAAAATCTCTCAGAAATGCTCAAAAATGTCACATAAAACAGAGGAGGCCCGAAAAAAAGCAAAAACCAACCCCCCCTTGACTCAGATCTTTCATTTTTTGGTCTCCGTGCTGGTTTAGCAAATTTTTTTTCCATTAAAAATTATATATATATATATAAAAAAAATATATATATTACACATCTATCTATAGATTACATTGGCCACCCCGAACGGCACAAAAATCATTTCCCAAAGTCAGTGAAAATTGACACCTACCCCAAAATTCTCGCTATTTCCGCTCGGCGTGAATATTTATGGCACGTTTAATTATATTTTTGGCTCGTGGGGAATCTCAGCTGTGGTAATTACACCGGAGACGCTGCACGCGACGAAAAATTAATTCGATTTTTATACTTTTTGGCGGTTTTACTTAAAAAAAAAAGCACGCTTTGATAAGAAAACGTATTCGCGTAAGGAAAAATCGTAATTATTCACAGTTCACCCCCAAAGCCTTTGCGAAGCGTCTCTGAGAAGATGGGAAAATGTCAGGAAGGTGGAAAAGCTTCGGAAAAGTTCAATTGCAAAATAATAATCCCGGTCTCGAAGCGATCTGACCCTTTTATTAGTGTTTCGGAAGAAAAATCCGCCCCCTCCAAAAAAAGGTCTTTTAATATTGTATAATTAACATAAAGTATTTTTAATATTGACGGCGCGAGTTCGGAAATGAAATTTCAAATGTATTTCGCAGAATCGAGGGGAATTTGGTAAAAATTTGCGGCATCGTTTTGCCGTAGAAGCGCCTGGGTAGACCTGTTGTCTCTCCCTGTTCGGTCCCCCCGTATAAAAAGCTAATTAGAATAATCAAGCTCGTTAAATCCAGAAAACACAAGACGGAACCCCCCTTCCCAATAACACTTTTAATCCCGGTTGTAAATCGAATTTTATTTAAACTTCAGATGGTTGCACGATCTCGCTACCAGAAATAAACCTAAATAAGTCACGCTCGGTTGGTGTAACTACCTAATTAACCCCGGTAATCAGGAAATTGCCGCGTTATTATTGTGAAGCTGCCTCTTGGAAACGACTTTTCTTTTTAAAGAAGGGATTCTTTATTTTATTCTTTTAATTTTCAGTTACTACTAAACTAAAAAGCGATTTAATTACACGTAATGCAAACAACGGGGTTTGCCCGGCTGGGAGGATGCGCTGAGCGGGCGTTTTCTGTGCAAAAAAAGATTAATTTACCCAAAACCCCACTCTTTTCCCATTCATTTCCATTTCATTTTCACAGATTGCAGGATGTTTCTCCATATCCAAGCTCAAAAACCACACAATTTACCAAAACGCCCCGTGAAAACGGGAACGTGGGTCGGGGCGCCCGACGTCGCGTCTGCGGAAAACCCGATTTTTGCCAAAACGGTGAAAAAATAATAAAATTCCGATTATTGACAGGGGTTTTACGTCGGTTTGGCCTCTTGGTTTCCTTCCGGCTACACTGCCGAGCGGGATTAAGCTCCGGGATAGTCTCTTCCTAAACTAGACTCGATCATCCTAAACTAGACTGGATCATCTTCGCGAGACACGGAGGAGAAAAGGCCAAAAATGAGGAAAACAGAAATTCCGCTCACACGTCCGGGGCCCAAAGCTGCTCTTTTGAGCTGCATTTTTAATTTTTGAGCGAGAAGCTCGCGGGAGACGCGTTCGCTACGCCTGCCCTACTTTTCAGTCCCTTTTTGATGTCGGCGTTTTCTCCGTAAATCAGCACAAAGGGGTTTTTGCTCCATCCCCGGGGCCGAGCGGCGTTAAAACTCACCTCAAAAATGCGATATAAGGGGTTATTGCCCGGGTCCTCCTCCTCGCCGGGGTTATTTTGGGTGATTTGTCAAGCAAAAAGATGGAAATATTCAGTAAAATCCTCAAAATGAGCCAGATTTTTGGAAATAGACGCTAGGAAAAAACAAGCCGTAAGCGCTGTCAGAATGATGTATCTCAAGAAGCAGAGGCTGGCCCGCGATGTGTGTCACTCCTGCGAGGTTATTTTTTTAATAAAGGGATTGTTTTAATTGAGATTTGCAGAAAACGTTCGGTAGTTTGTGGAATTTACCTCTCCTTATAAAAAAAAATAAAAACGCAGCAGCAGGGTGTTAAAAATAGAATAACCTTCAGCATCCGAGCGAACGGCTCCCGCATACAAATGGAGGCAGCAGAGAGATTAAAAAAGGGTTTGTGGGTATTTCAGTTATCAGGAATTTCTCCCCAAAGCTCCGGCCGACGCGAGGGCCGTAAATTTCCCTTTCAGACCCATTTTCGTGAGAGGAAACCCCGTGTTTACCGGCTTCGAGATGAAAAATAAGCCCCGTGCGCTGCTCGTTGTTTTTATGTTAATCATCCTGGTTCTGTGCAGATTATTATTGACGCTGGATTAAAAATGTATGTATATTTAAAAAAAAAAAGGCCCATGGTTGTATCGCATGACCCAGCGAAACTGCTACGTCAGCAGAAGTTTAATTAAATAATTCTGACGCAAAACGATTCAAACCAGAGAGAACTTTGGTGTCCTGGGTCACGTCTCGGGCTCATCGTACGTTTTACTTTAAACCCATCTTGGTTTCAAACCTTAGATTTCAGTAGGATGCTGATTTGAGCCTTGCTTACAGATAAACCCGCCTCAAAATTACCTGTAATTAAATTTATATCCTGCGATCGCGCACGATGGAGACAACATACATCAGCTGCCCCCGAAAACGGCGTAAAAACTAAAAATCCAGGAAAAAAGTGGTGGAGAAGTCTCTTTCCGCCCTGACCTTACCGCTGGGTTTATTTTCCCTCTCCCTTTTTACATCCGACACGTCGCTTTAAACGAATTAACTCCAACACCCGCAGCTCCGCGGGTTTTCACGGCCTAAATTTTCAAGGACCAACGTGATGAACACTGTTCTGCTTATGTGTGTATATATATATATATAAAAACATAATTTTTTTTTAAACTGCTTGAATAAAAGTACATTCCTTGCACATTTTCAGGTTCAAAGGTGAACATCTGATACCAAGGCTGAAGGATTCTCTCTCTTTTCTGTCCCCAGAGAAATGAATATATTAATTTCTTTTCGTTGCTGCAGAAGCCCTTGGAGGGTTTTATTCTTCATTAACATCAAAGAAAGAACCTCATAGGCCGGATCTAATCCCGTCACAGGACTCACATATCAATGAGATGCTCTGCAGTCCGAGCGAATTTACCGATCTCGCTCTCTAATTCCAGAANAAAAAAAAATAAAAACGCAGCAGCAGGGTGTTAAAAATAGAATAACCTTCAGCATCCGAGCGAACGGCTCCCGCATACAAATGGAGGCAGCAGAGAGATTAAAAAAGGGTTTGTGGGTATTTCAGTTATCAGGAATTTCTCCCCAAAGCTCCGGCCGACACGAGGGCCGTAAATTTCCCTTTCAGACCCATTTTCGTGAGAGGAAACCCCGTGTTTACCGGCTTCGAGATGAAAAATAAGCCCCGTGCGCTGCTCGTTGTTTTTATGTTAATCATCCTGGTTCTGTGCAGATTATTATTGACGCTGGATTAAAAATGTATGTATATTTAAAAAAAAAAAGGCCCATGGTTGTATCGCATGACCCAGCGAAACTGCTACGTCAGCAAAAGTTTAATTAAATAATTCTGACGCAAAACGATTCAAACCAGAGAGAACTTTGGTGTCCTGGGTCACCTCTCGGGCTCATCGTACGTTTTACTTTAAACCCATCTTGGTTTCAAACCTTAGATTTCAGTAGGATGCTGATTTGAGCCTTGCTTACAGATAAACCCGCCTCAAAATTACCTGTAATTAAATTTATATCCTGCGATCGCGCACGATGGAGACAACATACATCAGCTGCCCCCGAAAACGGCGTAAAAACTAAAAATCCAGGAAAAAAGTGGTGGAGAAGTCTCTTTCCGCCCTGACCTTACCGCTGGGTTTATTTTCCCTCTCCCTTTTTACATCCGACACGTCGCTTTAAACGAATTAACTCCAACACCCGCAGCTCCGCGGGTTTTCACGGCCTAAATTTTCAAGGACCAACGTGATGAACACTGTTCTGCTTATGTGTATATATATATATATATAAAAACATANAGAGAAATGAATATATTAATTTCTTTTCGTTGCTGCAGAAGCCCTTGGAGGGTTTTATTCTTCATTAACATCAAAGAAAGAACCTCATAGGCCGGATCTAATCCCGTCACAGGACTCACATATCAATGAGATGCTCTGCAGTCCGAGCGAATTTACCGATCTCGCTCTCTAATTCCAGAAAAAGAAAAAATAAAAGAAGAAAACCGGTGCGTGTGGGAATCGATACGGATATTGGCTCTCGACACCCTCGGGATGAGATAAGCTCGGAAAAGCCGTCCTGAAGAACACGTGTCAGACCTAAAATCCCGGGATTTCTCCGCGTGGCTTTGGTGCCGGTGCCGTGTTTGATGCCGGGAGGACACTCGAGAGCCAAACGCGTCGGCCAAACGCTCCGGTCGAGGCCAGAGATCTGCAGAACCCGCTCCGGGTGGCGCGGAACGTGCCACGGTCAAAGGGCCACCACCAGGACCCACACCTGAACCCACTCGGAGACCCGTTCAGGTTGGAGAAGACCCTTAAGACCAACTGAGTCCAGCCGTAGACCTGACTCAACCAGTTCCACACTAAACCAGGTCCCTACGTGGGTTTTTTTTTAAATATCTGCATGATCGTGACTCAGCCACTTCCTATCAAACCCTGTCCTGGATTTTGCACCTGGGACAAGGTCTTTCTTGTCATGAGGTGACCCTGGCACCTCTTAGGCCACCATTCTGAGCCCTGAGGTGATTCTGGCGCCATTTTGACCCCTGAGGTGATTTTGGCGCCATTTTGAGCCCTGAGGTGATTCTGGCGCCATTTTGAACCCTGAGGTGAAACCTCTTCCATAACACAACCATGCGCCTCTTCCACCATGGAGCAAGTCTCTATGTTCTTCCCATACGTGTAGGAAAACTATAGATCCGCAGTCACGCCGCAGACCGTCCAGGTGTCTGGATTCCCTTCTCCTACTTGGGTTATTTCGGAGACATTAATTTAATTTTGTCTTCACCAGGGCAGGCAGCGCTTTCTTCCTTCGCGAGGTTTACGCTTCCCTGCTCTGCATAAGCTGCTATTACCAACTATTATACAAATTACTTAAGCTGCAGCTATTAGGCTAAAAATACGAGATGATCCGAGCTATAATGATAAAAGAGCAAGGAAAATATCTCGAGGGCATCAGGCAGTCGCATGAAAGGAGAGCTTTACAACTCTATTTTCCATCGCTCCTTCAACTAACGCTCATAATTAAGTAAAAAGGAGGAAAGACTTTTTGCTCTGCATTTTTTTCCCTCTGTCTCTCCCATTAAACTATTTTGTTAATCAAGTTGCTTTCAGACTTCAACAAACAGGCTCCTCTAGGAAAGACATGACCCATTACTAGCCCTTGAGCTAACGAGACCGAGTTAATCAAGTGGTGAGAACGCTGCTCCAATCCTGGGGGCAGTTTTGGGTCCCTCACCTCAGGGCTCAAAATGGTGGCAATGGAGGCACCAAAATCACCTCAAGGCTCAAAATGGCGCCAGAATCACCTCAGGGCTCAAAATGGCAGCACCAGAATAGGTGAGTGAATGAACCAAACTGTCAACATTTCTCTTTCCAGTGGGGAAAAAAGAGCATTTTCAGCTCACTTTTGAGGGTCTTACACCATAATAAGGTGAATATTCCATGAACGGAAGCAAAGATTTCCACAAAGCACCATTGGCACCACCGCCTTTTCTCCTTCTCAACAATTGTACGGGATCTTTACAATTTATTTTCTCCCATCATCACAGTTTTTCCTCTGTTGCAGCCCCAAGAAAACCATTTTCTAAGACCTCTCCTAGACCAGTTGCTAAAAAAAAACGAAAAATCCACCTCAAAACCCACCCACAAACCAAAAAACCCTATAAAAAAAACCAAAAAACCCCACCTCTGAAGCACAAAATTTTGTATTTCATGGAAAAATGGATGGGATTTTTTTCACCTCAGCCCAGCAAACCAACAGACCGTATTATTAAATGATATTGTGTTACAAAAGCCTGAAATGGAACTAGTTCAACATTATTTCAACCCCTCCTAAGTGTCCGCTCGCCTGGCGTTTCCATTGGCGTCGAATTTTTTGAGCTGGTTTAATAATTCAAGTTGTTCTCTGGGCGCTTTGTTGAAATGTGATATTGGAAGGTGACGACCGAGGCGGCAAGAAAAGCGACAACACGGGACCAAGCGACAAAACATAACATTAAAAAGGGACATTTCCTGGAAAGGAAGAGAACGGAACTACGGATTTAGTAGAAGAGAAAAAGCAAAATAAGTCCTGTTCAAAATAAACATAATAACCGGGACCAAATTAAGAGTTTTTCCCATTATTTTGCTGTATTACTCTTAAAAATTTGAACAATGGCACAATGCACGCAGCGGTTAATGCCTTAAACGCTTATTTGCTCGGAATCGCTGGCACAAACGGCGTTTGCAATTATATTCCCTGAGTGTTAGTTAAATATCGAAGCCACAATCCGCCCCGACCTTGCTTTTCCGCAAGAAAAAATTAAACCAGTTTCCATTGAGGGAAGATTATCGCCTCAAAATCCCATTTAAAGACAATTTCGCCTGCTCGAGGGTTGACACGCGAGCCTGTAAATCCTCTCTGCCCACTTCAGGGCAGCGTTAGAGACAAATTCCGAGGCACAACCGGATTTATTTCGAGCAGCAGGTCTGATAATCAAGACAAACTCCACGATACGGCGAATAAAAACGGTGGGATTCAGTAAAAACGGTGCTGCCCATGCAGGAGCCAATGGGATTTTTTTCCACCACCCACATCGAACTCTCACGGGAGAAGCTCCAGATGAATTTCCACTTCTTGGATATTTCACCACGGCAGGAAAAAAAGCTCCCAAACATCATATTTGCTGCTTCCCCTGCTCCCCTTGAAATAAAAAATACAAATATTTTGCTGCACTAACCTCGACCGTCGTGGAGAAACGTCCGAATTTTCATGGTTTTCGACATCGAACACCCGTCCAAAGTCACCTCCGACACACGTTTGGGTTTGGAGAGGGGCTTAATGGAGGTAAAAAAGTTAAATATTCACATTAGGGATATAAATGCCGCTAGCAAACATGCTCTTCTATGTCTTTATTACAGCCTGGGGAAAATAAACTCGTTAATTGTGGTAGAGCTCAGGTATTTTCGAGCGTCCTCATCATCAACAACCTGGATGAACGTTGAGGTTGGTGAAGAGCAAATAGCACAATCCAGCACCCATCCCATTTCCGTTAAAGAATCTTAAATGATCAAAATGATTTTATTACGAAAGACGGAACTTAGAAAACTCAACGAGTCGTTCGTCAAGTCAACGTTTCTGTTAAAGAAAAAGTATCTAAAATAATCAAAATGATTTTATTAGGAAAGACGGAACTTAGAAAACTCAACGAGTCGTTCGTCAAGTCAATGGCAGGAGGCAGCGCGAGCAGCAAATCGCCCCCTTGGCTTTCAAGGGAATTAAAAACTCAAGTCGATCGGGGAAAAAGTGCCAAAAAACCCTGAATTTGCTGCCCGGGGTCAACCCACAACTTGTTATTCGTGTTCGATAACAAAAGGTCAGCGAAGTGTTATTAATCACGAACTATAAGCGATAATGTCAGATCAATCGTGACGCCATCCGTGCAGGCGGAAGGGGGTCGGTCGGGCACTTTTGGAATTTTCTGGGAAAAATTCATTCGATTCGGCCACCGAATTATTTGGCGGCTTTAGGAGAGAGCGAACCGGCCAAGTTCCGGCCGCCAAACACAAAATCCCTGCCGATATTTGCTTTTTACCTACAAACGACGTTGGCACGCGAGCACGGAGACGCGACACATCCCGTCGGGGCGGGCACAAAAGGACAACGAGCTCGGGTTTTGAACAACAGGTGACATTTTTTAAAGTATTTTTGGTCTCAACTTTCTGGATTTCAGGCGTCCGGAGCAGGCGAGAGCGGACGAACCTTTAAGCACCAATTAATGTTTCAGCGATTGTGCTGAAACCAAGGACCGCGGCAAAATTAAATGTGCAGAAAGGTGTTTGCAAGGGCAAAACAAGGTCAGAACACCCGCGAAAGAGAATATTTCACTGAAGAGACTCACCCAGGGCTTCTCCACCTCCAGTATCTCTATTTCTTCTTCCTTTTGCTTCGATTCCACGATATTAAACATGTCGGGTCACGATAAAAAGCCAAACACGGTAATTTCAGTCGTTCTTGCATGTGCTGCTCAACAAAGAAAACGAGGGAGTTGATTAATTGGGTTGAATTCCAGAGCGATAACAAAGCAGATCAGGAGCTTTCTGCTCCTCTCGTCTTCTCAACATCTTCGCCTTCATCTTGGTTACAGCTTTTGAAATCAAGTGACGTGGGCAAATGAATGAGTTAATGAAGAGGAAACACCCAAGACCTGGTAAAAAAAATACATCTATATAGTTAAAAATCCGGCACATGGTTCAAAAACTGAGCGTCCCAACGAGGCAACTTGAGAGTCAAAGTGTTGGATCTTCTCAGGAGACCAACGGCTCTACGTAAATCCCAGAAAACCGATTTACGACTTCGTCTAAGCCACATCGAACCCTTTTCAAAGCTTTGGGTCTGTATTAAACCCGGTTTTATGGCATCGCTTTCCCTTTCGGTGGCTTCTGTGGTTCCCTACGAAGAAACGCGGCGGAGAAGAAACCAAACTCAACGGTTGGGTGTAGAAGGAACCGAACATCTGAGCAGCCCCGGGAAGGAGGAGGCTCAGAGCGATGAAAGAGCGAGATCAATGGGCTTCGTGTACCTGTTCCTTTCAATAAAAAATAAAAAAATAAAGCAAAAAAGAAGAGGCTCGTTCCGAGGTTGACATGGTAACCGGACGGCACTTCACAAAGGGGCGGCCCCGCTCGAGGCGAAGAGGCTCCGAATCCTGCAATGCGGCCCCCGAGAAGAGGCCGTGACGTCTCGAAAATTGAATTTTTTTTCTTTCCTTCTTAAGCCGAAGGTCGTACCGCAAAAATATCAAAAGACGCGACAGAAAAGACCGCGTTCAAAGGAGAAGAATGGCAAGAGGATGAAAAAAACACCTCGGTACGAAACTGAGAAGAAAAACAGACTTGGAATTAAAACATGATAAATCTCAATATGAGAGAAACTAAGAAGAAAAATAGAGATGGAATTTTTTTAAAAAAGAGCATTTAAATAGCGTGAAACAGGAAGATGATATTTCAATACCAACTGGGGCCTCTCGGAGTTGAAATCTCCAAGTGACCGTTGGGTTTGTCCACATCAAAAGTCGATTCCAACAGGAACGAGACACCGGAGGATCAAAAACCAGGCTCAGAGTAATTGTAAAAACAACCCAAGATCCTCCACGGAAGGTCCCAAATCAGCTTTTTTGGTTATTTCAATGGGCACCTGGTTATTTCTTCCGATTCGGAGAGGAATTTTTGTAACGTCTTCTTGGAGAACGTCAACGAAGGAAACAACATCCCCCAAAATTACATCAAAACCAAACCAAACCTTCCACCAAGCCCAACGTAGCCCAGTAGAAGGTCTGGCCTAAAGCCCAGCTTAGCCCAATAGGTCTGGCCTAACACCCCGAATGAGGCCTTTGAAGACAAAAAATAAGGTGAGGAGGTGATAGAGGTCAAGATAGACCAAGGTGAGGTCAAGATAGACCAAAATAGAATCATTTAGGCTGGAAAAGACCCTTAAAACCGAGTTTAACCAAGGCCACCACTAAACTGCGTCCCTAAACGTCATGTCTACGCGTCTTTTAAATACGCGGTGTCTAGGATGCTCTGTGGGTACCACATATCCACCCCCTTTTATTTCCTTTAATTTTTTATTGGTTTAAATATTCGTACCTGTCAGTGCTCCGTAATTAAGGACTAATTAACAAACAGCCCTAATTCCTCAGCCCATCCTCATGGTGACCCCGGGGATACTCTGGGGGTACCGTGGGTACCGCATCCCCCCCCGCTTTTATTTCCTTTTTATTTCTTGTTTAATTTCTTATTTTTTAATTTTTTTTAATGTTTGTACCAGTCAGTGCTTTGTAACTAAGGACTAATTAACAAACAACCCTAATTTCTCAGCCCATCCCCGGGGTTGCAGATGCATCTGAATGCTGGGGATGCTCTGGGGGTACCACAGAGGGTTGGGTACCCCCCACTTTCATTTCCTTTTGAAATTTTATTTTTAAATTTTCTTTTTAATATCTGCACCTGCCAGTGCTTCGTAATTAAGGACTAATTAACAAACAACCCTAATTCCTCAGCCCATCCCCGGGGGTTCGAGCAGCTCCTGCATCCTGAGGATGCTCTGGGTACCACGGGTACCCGCTCTGGGTACCACAGGTACTGCATCCCCCCCCCCCGCCCGGTGTCCCTTGTCCCCGCACCCGTTCTGCGCCAGGGCGGGGCCGGGGGGTGGGGGGGGTGTCACCTCCTCTTCCTCCTCCTCTTCTTCCTCCTCCTCCTCTTTTTCCTCCTCCTTTTCCCGTGTTTTCCGCCTCCTCCTCCGCCGCTGCGCGGAGCCGGGGCGGGGCGGGGCGGCCCCTGCGGCAGCGGCTCCGCGGCTGCGGAGGTTC